>JAJAGP010000928.1:40000-262598 GCA_025084515.1 Ancistrus triradiatus | reverse complement strand
TGACCAAATACTTATTTTCCACCATGATTAAAAATCCTACAATGTGATTTCCTGGATTTCTTTTCTCATTTTGTCTCTCATATCTGAAGTGTACCTATGATGAAAATTACAGACCTCTCTCATCTTTCTAAGTAGGAGAACTTGCACAATCAGTGGCTGACTAAATACTTTTTTGCCCCACTTTGTTTAGTGTGTTTTATGCATAGTTGGGCCTTTTTGGGTTACAGCTGTGTGCCATCTAAATTCTGCCCCAGTATGACAAGTCGTCTAGAAACGTCCCTGGTCCGGCCTTATTTGGCTTTGGCAGATTTTGTGTCATCTAAGCGACATCGCACTTTTTTTCCAGTTCAGGGTCATGTGGGCTCTGGTGCCAATCCCCAGCGATCACAACACACGGGCATAGGCTTGTCCTGGACAGGATGCTATCCTAGCACAGGTTTGGGAAGGAGTCCCTGTCACCTCGCTAGGGAATAATTCTGCCAACCGAACTCTCCTCCTTCCAGCAAATTGTGTCTGCTTGCAAGGCTGCCAGGCACCGCTGGGATATGAACCCATGTCCCTGGAGTGGCACGTTAGGCCTCTGTGCCACACGAGCGCCTTGATGATTCTAATAATAATAATAAGAGTATGCGTTTGTGCTGAATTATTTTACATATTGAACAAACACTTGGAAGCTCTTCTACTCCTCACAAGATGTTTCACATGACTTATAGAAGCCTTCAGTGAATTGTTAATATACATGACCACGATATACATCGTTGATACTTCTAAGGCTCGAAAAACTTCGCTATTGACAGTCTCGTGAACTGCCATTAGCCTTTCTGCCCAGAGCAATGAGCATAAATCTACAATCAGCGCCCTTATTGATCTCAGTTAAGCACGAGCACGGGGATGAATCTTATTCAAAGGATCGCTCATTCAGTCGCGCCGTTAATACGGCTCATCTCTAATTCATATCGTTTATGAATTAGAGATGAGCAGTGCGTATCGGCTGTGTGCCTTGATTGTCACATTTCTTTGATGCTATGAATCTTAGATTTGTCAGGGAATTGTGCGCTTACAGTCTTCACGCGTTCGATTCTCTCAGCCGTTCAGCGATTCCTAGCTTCCCTGAATCTTTTCTTGCCTTGGTAGCATTTGTGGATGAGTCCTTCACCACCTTGACGTGCCCTGCAGTTAATCTGCGTGGCGTCTGAGTTATTCGTCTCTCCTGTGTCTTACGAGCTCTGCATTTTACCATCGCCACGTTTATTAAGGTCTGCGAGGCAGGCTGGCACAGTTTGCCACTCAGGGCGAAGAGAGATTAACATCGCAGAAGCTACAGGCCTTAATTCCATTGCACTCTCTTTATGTTCCCGTAGGGTGTGAACATATGTGTGTGGCAGGACGCGGGCGATGGCGGGAGCGCCCTGAAGCCGTGCGCCGGTTTAGGTGTCCATTAGAAGCTGGAAATCAGCATGTCGTCATCTGTAATTGCAGCTGACTGTAAGATTGATGAGGCTGCACTGTTGCTTTTTAAATATTTATTCCCACCGCCGAAGGAGGCTCGGTACACATTTGAAAGAGAAACAAGACAAGATGGAGCGAACAGAGAAGGGACTTTTCTTTTCCGGAATAATTCACTGCGCTGGCGTGTCCGGCGTTCCTGCCCCTCTTTCTCCTCGCTTCTTATATTCTCAATACTCTCTTTTCAAAGGCTTTGTTATGTCCCAAAAGGTCTGTGCCATTCTTACCTCCTTTACATTAAACACATCTCCTCTTCCTTTGGACAGATGGGCGAGAGGATGGACCAATTTTTGGATGTTTGCTTTGTTCCTCACATGGCATGGCATGGCATGGACTGGACTGGCGCTTTTACAGACACGCCTCTCCAAGACAAGGCCAGACTGAGATTTAGGTTGAGGCTTCTCTGTCTGCTACTCCTGCCAGCCTGCCAGTGCACCTGCCCCATTTTCCCTGCCCACTAACCACCACTGTTTGAAGCTAATTTGCCCATTCTGAAAGGGACGCGGCCACAACAAAGCGTGGGATTACTTTGGAGATCTCCTTTGAATCCCCGGCATTGAGATGCAGGCCGAGCCTCTACAGAACCTGCCCGTGGCCATGTTTCTGTTTCTGATCATTTGTTTCCCATGAAGGAGTCCAATAAGGGCCTCCCATTTCTACAGTAGTATGCACCAGATTGGCCATAAAACCAGGAGAATAGGGTTGTCACAGCAGACCTATTGCTCTCCCGGACAGACGGCAGGATTTCATGAAGTTGTTTTACTCGCCGACACAAATGCGGCCCCCCAGACTTTAGGCAGGAACCTGGGGAGAATAATGGGGCTGGGAATCCAATGACTCACAGCAGAGGAGAGACTTGACTTCTAAATTAGTTCATGTTGTTTCTCCACCTTTCACAGTGGCTATATGCAGTGCTCTTGTACAAAACGTATAATTATGTATGTAATTATAGACCCACTTTATATGAACACTCCTTAACAATTACATACAGTACAGTACAGAGTTACCGAATGCAGCCCGGCTGTTGCTATGTCTGGAAGAAATCTTGCCATCAGATCTCGTTAGAGGTTCACCAGTCACGAGCGCCTGATCGAGTGCCATCATTTATTTTTGACACAAAAGTGATTGCATTCTAAGCTTACTTATTCTCAGCACTTCCTACATTTTTAATCCCCCAAAAGGCTTCGTTATGTGTTTGTGGTTTCAATTTTCTGTTTTTTTGTGTTGATACAACGCATTTGGAAAGTCTTCGGACCCTTTCACGTTTTTCACATTTTGTTATGTTGAGGCCTTGTGCTAAAGTCCCTTGAAGGACTGGGTAGGGGTTGATGATCACCAGACTGGCCTCCCCTCCTTCCAACAGCATGTGACCCTGACACAGTCAGAAGGTATCGTTGGGGCTCAAACCTGGGACTCTACAGTGTTGACTGCATTAGACCACAAACAAATGCATACTGATAACAGGTCTGTGACCACGGGGGGGCAAAACAAAGAGTCCCCCTGTTGCATCCATATTGATCCTGGTCAGGGTCACATGGGAGAGTCCAGAGCTCCTAACCCAGAATTCACAGGGTACCAGGTAATCCACTACATGAGGCTGTTGGACTTTTGTTTCTGAACCAATCCGTGCTCAAACTGATGCACCAGGATAATGATTTAAGGGTCTGAGAGTGTGCTTAAAAGGTTATAGATCCAACACATTGACAATTAAGGTCATATTCTGTAAAATCATACATCAAGATGTTGCGTCAAAGCATCTTCCATCCCGAGCTCTGTCTAAGCAGCGATGAAGACATGAAGGTCCGTTTTCTTTCCCCTTTAAAACGTGAATCATCGGGTTTATCTGCAGGGAACAGAGCTACATCAAGTAGCACCGTGGCATGCACTTGGGGTTTGACTAATTGTTTGGACAGTGCATGAAGCCCAGCTTTATGCTTCGTCTGGCAGCTTAGAAAAACATTCAGCCGCACGCAGTCAAGTACAGAAACAGTTTGTGAAAGATAAGCAAACTTCCATTCTTCCTCGAGCAGCTGCATTCAGCATAAAACATGAGCTCTGCTTCTGTCATGAATAATCACCGGGGTGCACGAGCAACAAACAAACAACAGGAACTGCTGAAGTAACGTCCCAGATTTTTCATGCATCATTTTAATATGTGCTGAAGTTTTGGAAATGTTGCCCCGACTCTCTGGTAGTCGCTAATAGACTGCGCTGCATTGCTCTGATGAGAGACGGGGAACAGATCATGAGAGAAGCGAAAGAGCCACCACATAGCTCTCTGTTGTACAAAACTCGCTGAGAAAGACCAAGGCGTAGACGCCATGCGTGCTGAACTCACATCTTGGATTAAGGAGGCATTATTCTACCCGGTCTCTGATATGAAAAGCCGTGTACTTCATTTCTGAATCAATTATTCGAAGCGTCTGTGAACGAGCCAGCTCAATATAGATGCCTTGCGGGAGCGCACCTAATTTAAAGTTCATCACGGGCTTTAGTATGCTGCAGCTTTTACCTGAGAAACAGAGTCTTTAAAGAGAGAAGGTCAAAGATAGTTCTTCCCGGCTCCAGCTTTATGAAGGGATAAGATATTGTTAAAGCCGGATGAACCTGGCCTGAGGAGAGGCAGGACCAACGGGGTGGATTTCTCTCAGTCTGTCAAATTACTCTCAGCTCTCTTTCATTATCAGCGCCCTTAAATCTTATTTGAGGCCAAGGTTGCTCTCCGAGTTCTTCCAGGGAACCCGCAGGGAGAGCAAACCCTCGCAACGTCAATATCTCAAATCCCGGACCCAATCGAAAACAAGCTACAAACTTTTTATTTACTCAGTTCTTAGAGTTTGGCTTTGCTGTGTGTTTACTAGAAGTGGGAGTCACAAGTCACTCTGGTGACATTCGAGTAACTCAAGTCAAGTCCCTGCTATGTGTCAAGCAAGTCTCAAGTCCATTCATTAAAAATGATGATGATGCTCTAAATCCAGTTCCCACAGTTTAAATCAGTAAAAAGACAGTGGGCATAAACAGTGGAATATCTAGTCAAAAAAGTTCTTAAAAGACACGGTCACATCTCTTTCTTTTGTGGTTTTTGTAGTGACGGATGAAGTCGGATGCCATGGTGGTTGTGTCACTGACTTGTGATCCACAGACCTTACATATCACTGTTCTCTTTTTACTATTTTTATGCAAAACATAATCCTTGAATCTAAAAACCAGTATTTTGGGAATATCCGCTCCTACAGTGGTGCTTAAGAGTTTGTCAGCCCTTTAGAATTTTCTATATTTCTGCATAAATATGACCTAAAACATCATCAGATTTTCACACAAGTCCTAAAAGTAGATATGGAGAACCCAGTTAAACAAATGAGACAAAAATATTATACTTGGTCATTTATTTATTGAGGAAAATGATCCAATATTACATATTAGTGAGTAGCAAAAGTATGTGACCCTTTGCTTTCAGTATCTGGTGTGACCCCCCTGTGCAGCAGCAATAACTGCAGCTAAACGTTTCCTGTAGCTGTTGATCAGTCCTGCACACCGGAATTTTAGCCCATTCCTCCATACAGAACAGCTTCAGCTCTGGGATGTTGGTGGGTTTCCTCGCATGAACTGCTCACTTCAGGTCCTTCCACAACATTTCGATTGGATTAAGGTCAGGACTTTGACTTGGCCATTCCAAAACATGAACTTTATTCTTCTTTAACCATTCTCTGGTAGAACGGCTTGTGTGCTTAGGGGCAGTGTCTTGCTGCATGACCCACCCTTCTCTTGAGATTCAGTTCATGGACAGATGTCCTGACATTTTCCTTTAGAATTCTCTGATATAACTCAGAATTCATTGTTCCATCAATGATGGCAAGCCGTCCTGCCCCGAGATGCAGCAAAACAGGCCCAACCCATGATCTACCTACCGAACCACCATGTTTCACAGATGGGATAAGGTTCTTATGCTGGAAAGCAGTGTTTCCTTTCTCAAACATGACGCTTTTCTTTTTAAATCAAAAAGTTCTATTTTGGTCTCATTTCCGTCCACAATCATTTCTTCAATAGCCTTCTGGCTCGTCCACGTGATCTTTAGCAAACTGCAGACGAGCAGCAATGTTCTTTTTGGAGAGCAGTGGCTTTCTTCTTGCAACCCTGCCATGCACACCATTGTTGTTCAGTGTTCTTCTGATGGTGGACTCGTGAACATTAACATTAGCGCAAAGTGAGAGAGGCCTTCAGTTGCTTAGAAGTTACCCTGGGGTCCTTTGTGACCTCACCAGCATCTTTACACGCCTTGCTCTTGGAGTGATCTTTGTTGGTCGGCCACTCCTGGGGAGGGTAACAGTGGTCTTGAATTTCCTCCATTTGTACACAATCTGTCTGACTGTGGATTGGTGGAGTCCAAACTGTTTAGAGATGGTATTGTAAACTTTTCCATCCTGATGAGCATCAACAGCTCCTTCTCTGAGGTCCTCAGAAATCTCCTTTGTTCGTGCCATGATACACTTCCACAAACGTGTTGTGAAGAGCAGACTTTGATAGATCCCTGTTCTTTAAATAAAGCAGGGTGCCCACTCACACCTGATTGGCATCCCATTGATTGAAAACACCTGACTCTAATTTCACCTTCAAAGTAACTGCTAATACTAATCCCTAGAGTTTCACATACTTTTGCCACTCACTATATGTAATATTGGATCATTTTCTTCAATAAATAAATGACCAAGTATAATATTTGTCTCATTTATTTAACTGGGTTCTCTTTATCTACTTTTAGGTCTTGTGTGAAAATCTGATGATGTTTTAGGTCATATTTATGCAGAAATATAGAAAATTCTAAAGGGTTCACAAACTTTCAAGCACCACTGTATGTTACGAGCTTCTTCGTATGATTGTCTCTGATGGGTTCTTATGATAGGTTGCCAGGTTTGCCCGAGTTGGACCAGAAATCTCCCAATCATGTATCAAGAAAATCCTTCAATACCTAAAAATATTTCATATTTAAAAATATTTTATGAAAAAAAACCAAATCATTTTGAGTCTACAATATGAGTCTAGTCTCTTAATATTTTCATTGTAAAATCCATGTGCGGTAAGCGAGCATGTGTGCGTGTGCGAGAAATGCAGCTGTGACCTTCCTAAAATCGAATGCTAGGCCTTAATAAATTGAAAAACATCGGAAGCTGTGATGCATCATGAGGGACGTCAAGTCTCTACACGGCATTCGTTCTAAACTGTTGATCATCAAACAGCCTGTTCTTTAAAAGTCGCATTCATGTTTCCATCTTTTAAGCGATCGACCCCTAGACATGGGTTGTTATGGAAGCAGACATTGATAGCCACTCGTATAGAAATCGAGAGCGCTTGCTTTTTGCTATAGGACTCAAATAGATTTTTTAACTCAGTTTGATGTGGAGGGCTTAAGGTGCAAAAACAGGTTTTGTATCAGGATCCTGAGCACACTCGATGCTGAGAAGAGATTTTTGCAGTCACGTGAAACAAAGCGTGTGCTCTTGTTCCTTCAATTGCAACAATTCCTTATCCAGTTAAAGGAGGAAACTCTAGGAGGCCAGCAGACTTGTTAAAAGTGAGCGAACGTTTTAGTACAATGTTTTTTTCTTCTTATGCAGATTGATTGCCGTACGCTTGCTTTTAGGCACCTGTTGGCAAGACTAAAATAGCCAGACTGACTCGCTTTAATGGGTCTCTCCATGTTGTGCATACACATAATCCAAATGAAATCTCCATTTAAATGCGTTCCCATCCTGTACAGCCTTCGGAAGAAGCAGCCTGCTGTGAACTGTACACAATAGCATCTTATCATTTCCAGGGTCCATCCAGCAGCCCACAGCACGGTTAGCGGTAGAGTCTGAATGAAATCCTGTCTGATTTAAAAACCTGTTTACTGTCAGACCACCTACACAGTCCAAACAGCAGCTGCCGGTCTATTGTAGGAATTGACATGCACAATGGGCTGACTGTTCTAGCCTACATGGAGAAATCATGCTGTTCACGAGGCACTTGAATGCTGCCTCTGTAAAGCTGGACGAAATATAACAATATTGCATGTAAATATACTCTAGACTTTAGTCTGTATATGGCCTGCAGGGACGGAAGCTTCAGAATCATCTTGTGTACTTAAATAACACGCTTCCCAAAAGACATTACGCATGGAGGATCACAGAACAAAACAAAGATCTGTGCCAGTCTTGCCTTCTGTATATTAAATGCCAGGCTTACCAGACGGACGGGCGAGATGCTGAACAGGCTTTTAGAGGCTCGATTTGTTCGTTGCATCGCCTGGTCGGGCGTTTTCACAGCAACGCCTCCTCAAGACAAGGTCAAAATGACATTTAGGCTTCCCCTCACACTTTTATCCCCCAGTCCAGACTTGCCAGTGCTCCCTCCCACACTAACCAACATTTTTTGTAGTTACTTGGATCGCTCTGATGTTAAAGGCAGCCTGAACTGTTGATACAAGGCAGTATGGATCAGTGCTTTCATTTTTTTGTGCTTACGCCAAATTCTGACCCGACCCTCCGAATGTCGCAGCAGAAATCAACACTCATCAGACCAGGCGATACTTTTCCAATCTTCTGTCCAATTTTGGTGAGTCCATGTCAATTGTAGCCTATTCCTAGCTGACAGGAGCGGCATCTGTTGTGGTCTTCTGCTGCTGTAGCCCATCTGTTTCAAGGTTGTAACGAGTCTGATCGTTCTCCTCTCATCTCTGGCATCTACGTGGCATTTTCACCCAGAGAACTGGCCTCACTGGATATTTTCTCTTTTACAGACCATTCTCTGTAAACCCTAGAGATGGCGCTGTGCGTGAAACTCCCAGTAGATCAGCAGTTTCTGAAATACCCAGACCAACAATCATGCCACGTTCAAAGTCACTTCATTCTGATGCTCGGTTTGATTCGGCATCTCGTCTGGATCATGTCTACATATTTAAATGCACCGAGTTGCTGCCATGTGATTGGCAGATGTGTAGAATGTGAGAGGAGCTCGTTTATTGGGAGCAAACAATTATGCTGGAAAAGTTCAATGGAAAAGAGGCAGACTAAGGCCAGCAACAAGATGGACGGACATAACTAAATAAACCACGAACAAGCCATTAGGAAGCTTGAAGACCCAAACAGCAGAGAGAATATTCTGGAGAAATCTATTCCATATGGTCGCCAGGAGTCAGAATCGACTTGACAGCACTTACTAATAAGCTGACCTACATAACCTGCTGGTGGGTCCAGATGCTTATGAATAAAAACAAATCCTAAAATCATGTATCAACTTGGTGAAACTTGGTTCTTTAGCGGATGACAGTTGATGTTGGCAGGAATTAAAGTCCAATAGTTTGGTCTCCTCGGCCATGCCGTATCCGCCGTCCCTTTACGTCCTATGCAAGCCACAAACGCAGTCAATGTTTTCCCATCCAGCCTGCGTGGTGTGTTTGCGAGAGTATTCATTATGGAGACAGTTATGAAGATTGACGCGAGGTTAATCCGTCCCTGGCTTGCCGTAGCAAACTCCTGTGTATTGGCATATTGAAATGTGCTCCTCAAATGTCACTGTGGTCTTTTCAAGATCGGTTAACGTGTCAAAAGTGTCATGGCTTAAATAAACAAAAAATGAGGGTAGGAACCGGCGAGCGGGTCCTCTGTGTATTGCATTGTTGTCGTTAGCGGGCGGAAATTCAATGGCGCCGTTCTTTACTGGACAGGATGACAGGCGCATAACGCAAGGGTGAGTGCCTCTGATGGCGGCGGCAGCCTTAGCGCTTTATCGGCGTCGCCCACGCCAGCGCCACCAATCAGCAGCCTGCGGGGGGAGTCGCTGTCACTCAGGCAGACGGACAGGGAGCTGGGCTGGGTTGCCGTGGCAGCAGCTGGAGTTTGACGATGGCGTTCAGAAGATGCCACGCGGCTCCTCTGTGGCCGTGGCACTGCCAGGCAGACCGATGGCGCAGATGAATGGAGGGGTTCTCTGGGGATCTGCACGCAGTTCTTATGAAAATGAAGCATGAGATGCGTTAGCTGTGCTGGAAATAATGCGTCTGCTTAATGTGTGAGCTCAGACATCTCTGTCTCTCTCTATTCACTGACTCTTATCAATGGTAATAGGCAACACTGGCAAAAAATTCTCTGATTTATCATTTTATGCCACGGTAAGTGTTCATTTACATTTAGTCACTGGGCACATGCTCTTTTCCAGCAAGACTTCACTTAAGGGAATGTATAATATCAATAAATACTAAATGAAATTGACAAAAATATACACACAGAAGATAATAGAGGCATTCAGTTATTTTCGTATCCACTTAATTGTGGTCAGGGTCACGGTAAAGCCGGGCATAAGACAAGAACAACTCAAGACAGGGTGCCAATCCATTGTAGGGCACATACACTCACAATCTAAGGGCACTTTAGAAACACCAGTTAACTTAACAAACTCTTTTGGGATGTAGGAGGAAATCCACAGGGAGAACATGCAAACTCCACATGCAAACATGCAAACAACAGACAGACCCCAGGGTTGGGATCAAACCCGGGACGCTGGAGCTGTGAAGCCTCTACAATAATAACTAGTCATTATTCATGGCTTTGTTTGAAGAGGGTGGTCTTCAGACTGACTGGTGTGGGAAGCTCATGTAGTGCAACTTTTGGAAGCAAATGATGGTGATGATTCTGTTTCCCTTTTTCTCTCAAACTTAACTAGAATCACCACATAAAGTCAGCTGAACATAAACGACATCATCCATTCTAACTATTTTTATTATTAAATATGAAAAGAGAATAATAATACCATTTCAATCTGCCCTCAAACAAAGACAATCCTTAAAAAGTAATGCGAGCGAAAAGCTGATAATGCACACTTAACATCAGACTATTAAAAAAAAAAAGGGTTCATTGAATGGATACTGAACGAGAAGAGCAGGAACGTATTTCCCTGTTAGCCAATCAGAGTACAGATTTTATTTAGGCATGTAGAGAAAGAACTGATTTATTCCGTTTGAATGGATAGTTGATATTCAATCGCAATAGAAAATGAGTAACATTTAAAATTAACGCCATCGCAGACGGACGCATCAGACTCGGCTGGTCTCAACGACAGTTACCGAGTCCACCTTACCCCAGGAGGAGACCGAGTCCAAATGACGTTGAGACTGAAACTGGACTCAAGTACTACAACACTACCAGACATCCTGAAGCTGAAGTAGACTTGTAGTTCTGAACCAAGGAAATGTAACCAACATGGAGCAGAACCTTATTTAGAGCTGGAAGCCAGGGCAAGAGTTTAAATGTAATCCTGGCTGCAACAGGAATCCAGTAGAACCACAGCAGAGGAGTTTGCTCTGGAAACTTTGGTAGTTTCAAACCAGATGGGCTCTGTAGTGGAGCAATGGATTATGAAGGAAGCCCAGCAGATTGCTGTGCAAAAGAAATCTGCTGGGGTTTGAATAATTGAGATCGTTGTCCAAAATCAAACCAAGGTTCTTTGCCATGTGGGCCGGATGGAGGCTAAGACCTTCTCTGTTGATTGAGAGGTTCAGTGCCAGGAGGTAGATAAGCTCAGTTTTGTTCAGATTGAGCTTTAGACAGTGTTTTGCCATCCAGGAAGAGATAACAGATAACATCAAATACTGTTTTGAAACTTGGGTGGTGGACAGAGGGAATAACAAGTAAAGTCGAGTATGATCTAAAAAAAAGGGATTTAGTGTACAGGGAGAACAGGAGAGGACCGAGAACTTATCCCTGAGGAACTCCTGTAGTAATCCTCGGAGGTGATGAAAGTGAATCTTGCCATGCTACCTGATAGGATCGACCGTGTGTGTATGAGTTGAACCAGACAAGCACATGGCCCTGAGTGCGACATTAAGTGTGATACATTAGACAGATCCAGAGAGAAAGTCCTGAAGACGTGGAATTTTTCTTGGCTCTGTGAATAACTGCAAGTTGAGCAATTTTTGAAGAATGACCAACCTTGAAACTTGACTGGCTGGTATCAAGGAGGTTGTTTTCTTAAAGACCAGGAATGGAAAGAACTGAAGTTGGACACGTCGGCTGATTTGAAGGATTGCTTCTTTGGTAGAGGGAAACAATCCTTCTATTTCATCTCAGCAGTGTACAGAGCAGTCGCTGGAAATTTACCCCACATTCTCCCCTCTGGTATTTGAGTCTACATTGCACTACAAATAGCAATTTCAGATTAGAACATGCTCCATCCAACACTCTTGAAGCCAGTGCATTAAATGTAGAGCATTTAGCAGACACCCTTTTCCACAGCGACTTCAATAAGCAGAGCACTGGAAGGTTAAGAGCATTGCTCAAGATTCCAAGATTTGAACTCACAACCTTCCGACTAGTAATGCAGGGTTTTGATTTGTCTGGAGGCCAGTCCATTGCAGAGAGGGGGAAGTTCCTCCCCTTTCTCAAACACAGCCAAAGTAGTCATTTAGTCATTTAGCAGGCCCTCTTATCCAGAGTGACACAGTTTTACAATCCAAACAATCGTGGCTTAAGGAACTTCTTCAAATGGGTCAGCTTAGCAAAGGTGGAACTTAAACCCTGGATCCTCTAGTTCATATTTCATAGTATCTTAACCACAGTGCCACCACAATCCTTAGCACGTTAGACTGCAGCACCACCCAAGTGCCCAGCACTGAACTTCTGGGGTTTAAATATCTTTTCTTGAGCTGCAGACAAGCAGTTGGACAAAGAATAATGAAAATGAAAATGTGCACCGCCATTCAGCGAGAGCATTGATTCGTTTTTGACTAATTAAATCAGGCAGAAAAATAGTCTGTTAATTAAACCGAAATTCCCCGGCAGATAAACAGCGCTGTGCTCTCAATATCTCGCTACCATACGACCGGCCATTTGTTCGGTGCTTTTCTTCGCTAAAGTTTGTTCTTTACTTGACTGGAGACCAAAAGGGAGCGAGATGGCTCACCAGGGATGAGGGACACATTTATGATAAATGTGTAGAAAAAGCTCATTCGGAGCCCTTCCGCTAATTATCACAAACAGACTCTCTGTTGATGTCTCCTCTGAGATGCCTCTGATTCAATGACAGCCTTCATGCTTGTAATCAGTTTATTTTTTCTGACTGAAGGCACTGACGACGATCACCAGTTCTGCTTAATTACTCTATGCAGAGGCACAAAACCTCCTTCACAACACGAAGACACAACAGTGGGCAGCGAATTTGGCCTTTTGTGACTTCTTTGTTTCCTTACAAGGGTCATTAAACGTTTTTTAAGACGTGAGTGGTGGAATAACACTGCCCCCTGGTGTACGGACAGCTGCGTCTAGCATTTGTAATTTACCAACCAATGTTGCACCACAGAGTGCCAATATGAGGGCAACCGGCCTCGTGAGTTCTGATGTTACCAGGCAGATTGGTAATTCCATAAATAATTTAACGGTGCAATTCAGGAAACCCCTACGATTTTTTTTTTCAACATGGCCCCAATCCCACCCTGCATCCCACAGCCTGGAATCAATAAAAGAAAATAATCTTGCCAAATAGAAAAGCTCTTGAAGCATGGCTTTAAAATATCCTTTCTTTATCAGCTAATTTGATCTGAGATTGAACAATCCCACCTTCCCCGATGTGGCCGTATAGCACCGATATACTATCGCAATCCCATTTAATGGTCACTTTTCTGAAATGGGTTCCTACAGTGTGTTCAGATAAATAAACCCTAGCTCCTCTTGACCGCGTGCTGGATGTGTTAATAAAGATGGTCCCTGATGTTATCTACATCCGCAAGCATTGCGCTCAGGAGTTCATGAACTCGAAGAAAGAGGTCCATTGTAGTCAACGTGAATGACTCGGTGTGATGAGATCTTATCCGGCAATTTATCCAAACCACAGACTCTACCAGCTGCATGTCAGGAGCATGTGATGTTCCCCATCAGAGATAACCATCTCGCTTCCTCTTCTGTCCTCCTGAATGGATCAGACTAGATAAATCCTTGGGTGTGTGGCTTTTGGTGAAAACACATCGTTCCGGTCTCTAGACATGATAGAAGGGCTACAGCAGAACCTGAATGTGCTTCAGGTACCATGTCATCAATAAGGGAATATCAATTTATGTAAATGGTGTGATTGGAACACTATCAGTAGTCGATTTTTTCACAACTGTACTCTGTGGAATGTTATTATTCTACATTCAGGGGAGCTTAGTGCATGTTGCCTGGTGCTAGCACAAATAGTCAAGAGCTCAGCTGACTTGTCTTTTAGTGAGACCCTAAACGAGTGGTCTCGTCTCTGTCTCAACCTCATTTGGAATCGGTCATGTCTCGGAAAAGGTAAAGTGGACTCGGAAATTGTTTCCAAGACCAGCCGAGTGCAATGATTTGAATATCAACAATCCATTCAAACAGAATAAATCAGTGATTTCTCTACATGCCAAAATAAAAATCTGCACTCTGATTGGCTAACAGGCCAAACAAATTACTGCTCTTCTCGTTCATCATCCAACCAAGGAACACATTTTATTTTGAATAGGTCTGACATTGAGATTGCAGTATAATCACCTGACCTACAATTATCAGCTGACCTACACCTGGAGCAATCCAAACGCAAAGCAAGGCACAGGATCCAGAGTCTAATCTGAATTTTACTGGGTGCAGGCAGAGGTACACCCTGCTCAGGGCATCAGTCCATCTTAGTGTTCTGTAAATGCACCACATCCCACCAGCGATTCAAACCCAGACCCAAAGCCCTGATCTGGCATGCTACACTTACTACAAGTGGTTCAATCATATTCTATTATAGACTATGTGCTCTCAACAATAACTAACTACATATTCTGTTTTCTCTCCGAGTTTGTGTTCCGATACCAGTTTCAGCTCACAAGCTAAGATCCAACGTTAAGATAATAATTGATCTTAATTATTAGATATTTTTTATTTTTTGTTCTCTCTGTTAATATGTATTTAGCTTCTGTTTATTTACTATGAATTAGTTTTATTCTTACATACAACATCTAAGCCAGGAGGTCAGGTCCCTTTTTGAGTCTTGGTCTCCCCAAGGTTTCCTAGTTATAATGTGTAGGGAGTTTTGCCTTGCCACTGTCGTCAGATAATAGAAATTTGTGAAACTGCTTTGAAACAATGCTCCACTGTAAAAAGCACTAATAGAAATAAATTTGACTTTGACTCGACTTTGAGACAAGGAACTCTTCAGACTCAGGAGGCACCTGGCCAGGTGAAAACTCCGGAAACGAGGACGACATCCAGACGTGAGAAGATCTGAACCTTGAACTGGGATGAAAAATAGAAGAACGCATCTATGAAACTGACTGGGGATGAAGGGGCACCTCACTCTTTGTCCATCCCAAGACGGGCACAGCTTTGCAACCACGAAGAGGTCCCTCAAGGGGGACCTCACTGTGGCGCTCAAAACTACCAGACTACCAGATAAATCTTGGCAGAGGCAGGATATGACCTGTGCTTTAGTGGCTGAGCTTCTGTTTTTCTATGAGGTGAACTTTGAGCAGTGTGATGCCTGCACTGGGAAGTTTCCTGGCACCGCAAGTCCAGTGGTTGGTTTCCTGGCACCATTAAGACTAGATGAACACCAGACATCATAACATTGGAAAAGAAATCTCATGTCTCAGTGCTTCTCTGGGCTGAGGCTGGGGTTGGTGGTGCTTTTTTCACGTGTAGTGAATGTCAGTAGAAGGTCGTGTGGTGTGTTTACTGAACACTGCGATTGACTGGCGCCCTGCCCAGGATGTACCTCTGTCTGCACTCAGTGAGTTATGAGTTAGGCTCCAAACCCTTCCTCGTGACCCTGACCAGGAGAAACAGGGATTAAACTGAATGCTTTGTGTGTTTGCTTTGAAATGTCTGCCTGACACAACAGTAAGTATGAGCACGGAAAATTGAGCTGCGTGATGGACAGCAGAAAAGCTCACCTCAAGACCAGCATCTCCGCAAACAAACACACACACACATCAAACTGAAGATCAGACGGATAACTGTCCACCAAAGAAAGCAGCACATTGTGAACAGACGATAACATCTCCTATCTGTCTGCCTTTCCTGTCTTTGTTCATCTCTACATGCACCGTATCTCGCTGCTCTTCCTCTGCCTGTTCTTTTGTAAGGGTGGAGAAACACAGACTTACATATTTTCTTTTTCTCCCTTATCTCATAAGGTAAGGATTTAAACAGAGGAAGTGGGTGGACTCTGGATGATTATTCGAGAGGTAGTGAACCTTTGTACCTAATTTGATCCTCTTATGAGTTTTAATATGTTTTAAAAATTAAATGAAAGACATATTTTTACATGACACCACAATTTTTTCATCAAACCTTAACCAAAGTGTTGATTGATGTTGAAATGTATTCAGGTATCTGGGTGGCTGTGATTTTTAAAACAGGGGAAGGACAAATGTCTGTTTATTACCAAATATATGCACTGTATATGTACAACCCCGATGCTGGCCGAGTAGTGTCGCAGTCACGCATGTAGAACAGTACCTCTGAACAATTCCTCCGAATGCTCTCAAAAGTGTAATAAAAACGTATAAGTTTTTATTATAGCAAGCACTATAACTAAGTATTTACATTTACAGTATTTAGCAGACGCCCTTATCCAGAGCGACTTACAATTGGTACAGTCTTACAACCCAAGCAATTGTGGGTTAAGGGCCTTGCTCAAGGACCCAACAGTGGCAGCTTGGCAGAGGTGGGATTTGAACCTTGGACCTTCTGGTCCATAGTCCAGTACCTTAACCGCTAGGCTACCACAGTCCCCACATTGGCTGTTTAAAGGATTAAATCATTTACATTTACAGCATTTAGCAGACGCCCTTATCCAGAGTGACTTACAATTGATACAATCTTACAATCCAAGCAATTGTGGGTTAAGGGCCTCGCTCAAGGACCAACAGTGGCAACTTAGCAGAGCCCTTTTGCTCCATAGTAAAGTACCTTAACCACTAGGCTACCACAGCCCAGTATTGTCTTATGAACTCCAGCTAAGGGGGCTCTGAAGAAGGTACCTGTCACATGATGATGACCAAAAGATCAGCACAATTTTCTAAAATATGGCTGTTCGGTATCAGACATGAAATACTGCACCACTTGCTGTGAGGTCTGGACCGAATTAACTAGCTGCAGTATTTGTAAGAGTCCACAGAGTGGCGCTGCAGGATCGTTTGTGATTTACTACACACTGTATCAATACTATACTATACTATAATATAATATACTATAATATAATATAATATAATTACTATTTTTTAGCTCTCTTTATTGTTAAATCCACCATATTATCAATCCTGGAAAAACATTGCCCTGAGCATGACACTCCCATGGACAGCTCACCGTCCTCCCCCAGGGCATCCTGTTGCCATCAGTTCCCCAATCAAATTCCTCCCATAACTATAACCAGACATTTCTGTAACAGTAGCTCTTTTGTAGGTTTAGAATAGGGTGTATCTTTTTGTTGCCATTATATAAGCCTTGGGGCAAAACCTTCTTTTTTCTCTCCTCGGCACTCTTCACCATTGCTGTCTTGCCAACACCCCACAAGCCTTGGCGTATGGCCATAAGGATTTGCCGAGAGGTGGGAGTAAGTCACATTTGTGCAAGTCACAATTAAGTCTTAACCTTCAAGACTCAAGCAAGTCCCAAGTTACTGTGCCAATGTTCATATAACGCAAGCCCCTACTGTCAATCAAGCAGTCTCCATTTTATTGTGAAAAATACTCTTTATATTTACACTACAGTAGCATAAAAAGAATATGTGACTATGGTAATGTCTGGTCAGCGTCCATTTTGGTCAACGTCCTTTCAGAGAACGCAATGCGGTCATTACATGTGCACACAGAACTGTTTCCACGCAAAGGTTATTGGGTATTTACGCATTTTCAAATAATCAGATGTGTTAAGGTGTCAGAACTTTATTAATGCGTTTACAATCCATTAGATGTACATGTCATATCTAAGCTCTTTATATTCAGTCTTTTTTACTTCGAAAATCATTAAAACGTACACTTTAGCTTTAATTAGCACTAAGTTTTGGCACCTTAAAAGACAACTCAAGTTGCTTAGTAAGGTCATAGAACTTAAATGACTCGCTAATGGTTAGCCAAATGTCTTATTTAAGTTAATTTCAATAAGTTAAGTTTGATTTAAATCAGTTTAATTCAGAAAATCCTCCAAATATGTGGCATGACCAGAGTGCATAACGCTCGGTAATGCTCACGTGACTAGAAGAGGTGGTCATGTGACTTAGGCTACATCATATGACTACATTGAAAGAGACACGTTTGATTGTTGTTTGTTTTTACACCGGTTTTTCAGCTTCTGTTCTAATTTTAGAAGAGAAGCCGAATGTTTTTGATTATATTCGAGTTATTCAGCACATTTAGACGTGTGAATTAGGGCCGTTTGTGCAAGAAATGGCTACGTTTCGGAAAGTCTCTTTGTGAAAGCTGATGAAAACGATGGAAAGTTGACGAACATCGATGACTTTAGCAACGCGCAAAATCAACAGATGTCGAGCAAACATTCGAAGCGTAAGAAGACAGAAGCGAATTCAGCAGCGGTCACGTTATGTGTGGAGGTAAGAGAGTCACTGTAGTAACCAGTGTGTCTTAGCAACGAGCTCTTACGATTTTATAGTACGATTTTTTTTTTACTAATTCCGCATAGTTTTTGCAACTACACGTCGATATGATGTCACTACACAGATGCGGCTCCAGGTTTAAAACTGTTATTTGTTCAATTTGACCGTATTAACAATATTCACTGCTTTATTTTCTATAATGTACATGTTCCGGCAAGTCCTTGAAAATACAAGTTTTTGTTTCCCATTTCTTGCTTATGATAGCGGACTAATTACTGTTTAATTCTAGATCATTATTAACACTTTTACTGCTATTACACAGTATCAGGGGATCTCTAATGTCTGTAATAATAAAAAAATAAAGATGCTTTTTATCTATAACTATAGCGATTACAAATGAGAATTAACAACTAAGTGCTATGTAAGGTGTCCCCTAAGTCTGGAATCACAGCTTTCATTTTTGAAAGTAACAAAACACCGATATCTGTTGAGAGTAATTATGGACATTTCAAGTGAGTTCTTTTAAATAAAAGGTTTGTTTTGCATGTTTTATTTATTTCTTTATTTATTTTTACTTATTACTGGACTCCTAGGACAATATGTAGTCACGTTTTACTTCTAGGCCATTAATAACATCAACGCTATTACACTGATGATGCAGATCAGTCACAAAAAACCTTCACGTATTTTAATTTAGGACTAAAATTAAATTTGAATGCTAAATAGATCATTAATATCAGCTTTTTAGTGCTATTACATGTGTATTGATGTGGATCAGTCACAGTAAATCTGCACAGTCAGTCCATCATAATGCAGATAATATATATTTATGTACATTACTAAAACCTTTTTTATTTTATTCTCCTGTGAGGCAGACTTGCGGAACATCTTTAATAGACTGTTAGTGCCGATCCTTAAAATAAGCCCTAAGACTGCAACCTGTAGAATGAATAAATAATTTTATTTAAAATCATTACACTCGTCAGTAAACACTCCCTTCTTATTTCTGTGCTGTCTGTTATTTTCATTTGATTTCTACTGTAGCCCACCGACGGCAGACAGCAGGCCCAAGAGGTCAAGGTTGTGTCCCCGTCCACATGGCAGGGCTTCAAGAGGAAGGTATCTTTGCTCGTGCCATACCTGTGGCCCCGGAGAAGTGGCCTCCTGCAAGCTCTCGTGCTCCTGTGTCTCTGCCTCCTGGGCCTCGAGCGGCTCATCAACGTATTCGTCCCGATCTACAGCAAGAACATAGGTGAGAGACAGCGAGCTGTGCTGGTATGAGCTCTGAAATAATAATCATTGCAGTGTGACCTACTAATCACAGCAAAGAGGAAGATCATCAGGATTATGGGGACATCGGGACTGTGGTAGCCTAGTGGCTAAGTTACTGGATTCTGGACCAGAAGGTCCAGAGTTCAAATCCCACCTCTGCCAAGCTGCCACTGTTGGGTCCTTGAGCAAGACCCTTAACCCACAATTGCTTGGATTGTAAGATTGTACCAATTGTAAGTCGCTCTGGATAAGGGCGTCTGCTAAATGCTGTAAATGTAAATGATTAGATTAGAGCTTGCTTTCCCTGAAGCACAAATAAGGAATATCTTTATTTGTTGGTAGTGGTTTCTAACTTAACATTTTCATCAAGATCGTGGTACTGCAGTCCTACTTCAGTCCTGATGCTGCAGGAATCCTAGTGCAGTATTTCCAATTTATGATGAAATCAGATCAGTATCTGTATGTCACACTGCAAGGTTTGGAGAGGAAATGGATCTTAATGTAATGATGGCAGTCTGACACAAGAGGGCAGAAGATTCAAACCTATTAGAGTTTAGACAGCTCAGGGTCTGGTGTCGCATGCAGTCGCGCTTGGCTGTGCCTGGGAAAGGGTCCCGGTGCTACCGGCATCTCCATGCATTCCTGGAGACGGGTCTCTCGTCAATATATTATCCTCTCCCAGGTAAACTCCTCCATCATGCCCTCTGATAATGCAAGAAAACTTAATGCAAGAGTATTCTTTGATGACCAGCTGAGCGTCTCGGCTCACCTTACCAACCTGACCGGTCATGCAGGTTTGACTTTTCCTTTGCATGAAAGCCACCCAGGTGCTCGTCTGGTCTCCTGTTGCATCAAAACTGGACTATTATTTAAATCTATATAATAAAATTTTATCCTGCACTGACTCCATGCTGGACAAAATACTGCTGATATGCATATTTGTACCTTATTTAATTTGCTACTTTATTTATTTACACTGTTGTCTTATATGCCATAATTTTATATTTTGTTCTTTCATTATATTTCATTATCTCTAAAATATTGGTGTACATATTATTTTTTAAGTATTTAATTATTATATTTTTAAGATTAATTAGATTCTGTTTATTTTAACTTTATTAGATAACTTGCTCCTGAGTCTTGCTCCTCCCAAGGTTCCTTCCAGAAGGAGGTTTAGGGAGTTTTTCCTTGCCACTCTTGCCTTGGACTTAGATAAGAGAAGAGAAAATTGTAAAGCTACTCTGAGACAATGCTCCATTATAAAAAGTACTATAGAAATAAATCTGACTTTGACTTTAAACCAAAATCTTTAGTTCCCTGCCTTAAAATAATATAAATGACTAAGTACAGTCTTAAATAGAAACTGTCACACTGATCGCTGGAATGGCTCGACTTCAAGAACCGGAAGGTGAACTGTAACAATGTTTTGAGACTCGTACATGAGTCAGTGTCACATTTTTGGGTTCTACCCCGCCCCTCCCTGTGCGACGTTCCAGCTCCTTTCTTTGGCCCATGCATGGCGGACTGGCCGCCCAAAACTCTCAGAGCAAAGTCAAAGCCCTCTGCTCTCACAGGCCGAAAAGCATCTGACTCTTACAAAGGAAATGTGGGACAAAGCCCAACTATGCTAAACCTTTCCATGGCTCAAGGCTTCATTTCACCCCCCCCCCCCCCCCCCCCCCCCCCCCCCCCCCCCCCCCCCCCCCCCCCCCCCCCCCCCTCCCACCCCCCCCCCCCCCCCCCCCCCCCCCCCCCCCCCCCCCCCCCCCCCCCCCCCAATGGAATTGTCATCCTCACTTTCTTCAGGATCATACCGAATGATCATCAGGTTAAAAATTAATTAGGCTACCCCCGCTGTTCCGGATTGACCAGGTTAGCAGAAGTGAAGTGTTGAGTCCGTCCTTCCTCTGCACGGCCAGAGGGTTATGGTGCTTTTCGGAAGATGAAGATGAAAGCGGAGCCGGGAGAGAAGTGGGCTTTTGTGAGGTTGCCGGGGGTGAAATGGGAGGTCACCCACCCTGCCAGTCACGATTAGGGGGCATTAGGGGCTTTTAGCGGAGTTAACACGCTGGTACAAGGGTCCTTTTGTGCGCAGGTCCCTCTGCCCCATGCCAAGGCTGAAATTCAGCTCGCTTGCCAGCCTGACCAAAAGAAGAGAGAGGAAGTTTTCTGCTCTCACTGTGGGGAAATTCCTCTTCATAGTGCTTTTTTTCATGTTATGCCTTTTTGATTCCGAGCGCACAATCCAAATGGTCATGAATGTCAATGAAAGGAAAGGTCTGAGCTCTCTCTGGGCCGAGACCGAAGCCCTCACTGTTTAATACATCATCCTGAGCTGGGACGCACCGAGGCTCTTCTGCGCTGCTTTCTGTTCTGAGCTCATGCATAAGTCAGTGAAATGTGGACAAAGAACTGAGCAGTCTTTAACCGAGGTCATGGACTCGGTCTCTCAGACGCTTTAATGAATCTTTTATTGTGTCTTTTCCTTTATTCACAACCCAGAGTTCAAGTTTGATTCTTAATGCGCTCGTTCTCAGTCTGTAGCGGTTTACAAATGTTGAAATTGCAAAAAAAAAAAACAAGCATTTCCTTTATTTTATGCACAGGTATGATTTCTTGCTTTGAAATTTGCGTAGACGTTCTACGTCTTCAAGCACCGACGTTGACCTAATGGTCACTTAAACGCCGTAGATGTAGTGAAGGTCCAGTGGAACCCCTTAACCTGCCAAAGTTTCAAAGCTGTGTCAGTCATGAGTCGCTCTTTTTAAGAGTGTCTGTCAAATACTGTCAATGCAATTCTGAAAACTTTATTCTGCATTTCCATAGGAAGACATGGAAAAAGCTCCAGCCGTGTGAACGTTTTCAGTCAGGATGTCGGCACATTTTTAAAATGCTGAGACAGGTTACGCAGCGACAGCAGTGTCTAACAAAGATGAGACTAACAGTAATTCAGGTTAAATATGTGTGTGTCTGTGCTGTTTGTGTTTCATAGTGAATCAGCTCTCAGAAAAAGACAGTTGGAACGCCCTTGTCCCCACGGTCTGCATCTACGTCCTCCTCAAGTTTCTGCAGGGTGGGGGAACAGGTGAACCACAGCGCACGCACACACTTCAGATCCTCTTCCGCGAATCTCAGAGGCGCTGACTCGCAGCTGAAATCCTGGGATTTGTAAACACAACGATCTTAGATTTATACACAATTGTGCAAAAAAGTCAAACCCAGACTTGTTTAAGGTGACAAGATGCTCCAGGGATTTCAAAAACCAGTTTGTTTGATGGTGTTGATGGGAAAATCGCTCTGAACACATCAAACCTTGAGGCGGATGGGTTACAACAGGCGAAGGGCAGATCAGACGGCACAGGTTACCAAAGACTGGGCAGAAAAATGTGTCAAAATTTGGTGTAATCAGCATGAACAACCGTAAGCGGCTGTTGGTGGTGTACTGGTGTTGTTTCTTGGCACACGGTCTCCTGATGCGGATCAAACGTGGCTTTCATGCTACGGCTTTTAAGTACTGTGGCTGACCGTGTGTACTCCTTTTTGCCTGCTAATGGCTCCCTCTGTCATGACGATGCACGAAATTGTGTATCACACATGAATAATGCATCTTTGAGTTAGATGAGGTGTTCTGTTTATTGTGCCATCTGATGTAATTGCATTTCCTGAACACCAGAGGGCATCATACATCATGCTCCCAGACGTATATCTTATGTTCTCAGTGAGCTTGTTTGTTTACTTGATTTTCAATCGAAGATAGCACTTAGTTAAAAATCCTCTTTTTTTAAATTGCATTTACTTCTACAGCATTTATCAGACGCTCTTACAATCCAAGCAATTGTGGGTTAAGGGCCTTGCTCAAGGGATTCGAATCCTGGACCTTCTGGTCCATAGTCCTGTACCTTAACCACTAGGCTAGCACAGTATTGTATAACTTCAGGGGACTAAAGTTTCTTTTTACCTTTTCTTTTTAAGAAAAGCCTAAGCCTCCTAAAAGTCCCTCCCTACTCCTAACAGCTTTTCACCTTAGGAGCTCTTTTAGGGGTTAAGATGCTTTGTGAATAACGTTTCATCCAGCTTTAAGATCCTAATAAAGTTAAATGTCCCACCATTCTAAGGGCTTTCTTAGTATTTCATCACTATAAGCTTCTCTTAGCTCTCAATGAATACGGCTCCAGATGTTTAGGGACATAACGTGGACTTGAATGTAAATTTGCTACAAGGTGGTCTATAAGGACATGAAATGAATCAGCTGGTTTTGGGAATACTTCTTTAAAAAAAAAAAAAGCAGCAAACGCCCGGCTAATGTCTGGGCTGAATGGAAACCTTTCTACTCTGTACCGCCTATAAAACAATCCACATCTACAAGCAACCAAAACAGTCTAATTAAAGTTAAGTTGGTGTAATCCAGAGGTTTAACTGAGTAACCTGGGTGCTGGGATACAATGCGATCCGCTGTATGAAGGCTTTTTTCTTCTTCATCCAACAGACTTTCCTTTGTTTTGTCTTTGGCAGGGACCTCAGGTTTTGTCAGTAACATGCGCTCCTTCCTGTGGACTCGCGTACAGCAGAACACCAGTCGCACCGTGCAGCTGCAGTTGTTCGCCCACCTGCATGCCCTGTCGCTGCGCTGGCACTTGGGCAGGAAAACGGGCGACGTCTTGCGCAGCGTTGATCGCGGGACGGCCTCAGTCAGCCACCTACTGGAGTACGTACTGCATCTCTCATCGGCCCCATTTTCTACTTCTAAGCCACCGTTATATTTGTTCTTTTAGCAGCTTGGCATCCCGATGAAGCTCCGAGATGTGGCCATGTAAGGGGGGGGTCAAACTAAACACTGTAGCCTATAGAATCTGATTTTAGTCAGTGTTTTTTTTAGTACTGCAAACAAATTTCCTGTCATTTCTGGTTGCATTCTAATAAAGAGACTCAAATAATTACCGTATTTTTCGGACCATAAGGCGCACTTAAAATCCTTTAACTTTCTCAGAAATCGACAGTGCGCCTTAAAATACGGTGCGTCTAATGTATGAATTAATTCTGGTTGTGCTTTCTGACCTAGAACCGATTGTAGATGGTACACGGCACTCATAAATCTGTCAAAATGTTTTAGCACGGCCTTGGTAAGTTACGAAGCTTACGGCAACCGTAGTGCGCAGCATCGCGAAGTAATACGGTATGTGCTTCAGCATTAGGGTACGTGCATTCATTCATTCATTTTCGAAGCGGATTTCAAGCTCAGCGCTATCAGTACAACATGGACATAGAGCAGCTGTGAGAGAATTCAACATTAACGAATCAATGGTACGGAAGTGGAGGAAGCAAGAAGACGCCCTGCACCAGGTAAAGACCAAACTGAGCTTCCGAGGGAACTTAAAAGTTTTGTTTCAGTTAATGCACCTTATAACCCGGTGCGCTTTATGTATGAAAATAGACCCGTTAGCAGCCGATCATTGATATCGCGCCTTATAACCCGGTGCGCTTTATGGTCCGGAAAATACGGTAATTATGGAGATTGTACTGTTGCTGAAACGACGTTATGTCAAATCTAATGGTGGCCTAAGACTTTTGCACAGTACTGTAAATGGACGTGCAGACCAGCAGTGTGTGGAGTTTGTATGTTCTCCCCGAGTCCACCTGGGTTTACTCCGGGTACGCCTGTTTCCTCCTTCATTCCAAAGACATGCGTTAATTGGTGACTCTAAATTGGCCCAGTCAGAATGTGTCTGAGTATTGGTGTAAGCTTGGTTGATTCTGGTTCAGTGTTAAATAAATAAATACATAAGGCCATAAGAATTATTTTCCAAAATCATTAAAGCGTTGAAAAGTCTCATGAGTAATGGGTTGAAAGTGAAAAGTAAAAGCAAAACACTTACTCTATTAGTGAGCTCAGCGCTGCGGCCTGTGTTCTGGAGGATTCAGTTCCTGTTTTCATTAGGCTTCTATAAACTAACCTTTTAGGATCCATAGAGATTTATTTCCACTAAGAATACAGTACTGGTGATGTAAAAATAAAGAAAAACACAAACACAGCGCACATCTGCACTGACGAAAAATATGTTGTGTATCTGAATCACTGTGCACTGAATCGTGACTCATGAATCGACTCCTACAAGTTGAAGCAAATGCACGGAGAACCGAGACAAATTTTTCTAGTTAAAATGTCTTGTGATGGTTGAGAAGTTGGTTTATTACCTAAAAAATAAAAAGGATAACCTTACTAGACCACGGACGTACATGTGTCATCCGAACAGATGTTTTGTGCTACGTACCTGTAACTGTATTAACTCTTTTTTCTTTAATTAGTACCACACACTTTCATTCTTATAATCAGTCCATCTTCCTATTTAAGTGGGGAACTGTAGTCACTCTGCGGTTTGGTATAATCGAGTGCACCACACTGAAATTGGACCAGAGAGAGCAAAGGAGAGAGGAGATCTGAGAAGATCAGAAAGAAAATTATAGAGAAGCGTGTTCGGTAAAGGCTGTCGTATCATCTCCGAGCAGCCTGATGATTCAGTGAAAGTAGTGTGAATGGAGGTGGAAAGTAACTAATTCCATTTACTCACGTCACTGTAATTGAGTTGTTTTTTTTAGCGTGCTTGCACTTTTTAAAGTAATTTTTAAAATCTTTAATATTACTTCTACTTTAGCATAGTTTTTTGTATTGTTTTTTTGTTTTGTGCTTCACTACATTTTACATCACATTTTACTGAGTAAAAAAGTGTAAATAAATAACACACAAAAAAAAGTGCCCCGCAGACGACTCCCGTGAATGATGGGCAGGGGACTGGCACAAAGCTGGCACTAAAATGACAAGAATGATGGAGATGGGCAAGTCGGAGACCAGTGGTGCAGACCTAGCCGACAGCGAAACCCTGTCGAATTCTGCCGAAGTTGAACTTGAAGGAAACAAAGTGAACCCCTGTCCAGAATTAAAGGGCCACTTTGCCTTCAAGTGCAAGAAATGCAACAGCTTTATTAGAGACCTTCAGTGGTCGTATTGCTTGAATGTGTAGACCATCCCATAAAAGACATGTTTACTTTTGTATTATATTTTATATTGCACTTTAATTTGTAAAGATGTTTTACTTAAAAGCAACTAGTTGAGATTTTTTATCTCCTTGTCCTTTTTGCACGACACAGGAGAGGCCAACCTCCTACTGTTTAAAAAGCAACTTTTTCTCTGAGTAAATTTTATGAGATACTTTCACTTTTACTAGATCTTTAGACCGGTAATTTTACTTGTACAGTGGTACCTCGGTTCTTGTTCCAGAAGACGTGTCGAGAACCGAACACTTAATTTGTTCCACAGGCCCAGAAAATCCACACTGTGTAAGGCGTTATCAGTTGGCTCTTATAAAGTAACCTTTATCCATGGAGATTTATTTGCATTAAAAATGTGGTTTTGTAGATGTAAATATAAAGGAAAACTGATGGTAGGTAAGGACCAAAGGAAAACTTCCAAACTGTTCACCTACCACGCTCCTGTAACGAGATAACCAACGTTAATATGTACGTGTTTCTCTTTCTGTTCCCTAGCTATATTTTATTTACCATAGTGCCAACTATAGCCGACATCATCATCGCCATTGTTTACTTCGTCTCCTATTTTAACGCCTGGTTCGGCCTCATCGTCTTCATCTGCATGTTCCTCTACCTCAGTAAGTTCGGCGAGAAACCCTTGTTTTCTTCCCTTTATTTCTCGTGTCGCTCTGGCCGACCTGTGTAACTCGATTCCAGCGCTGACCATCATCATCACGGAGTGGAGAACCAAGTACAGGCGAGACATGAACAAGCAGGACAACGATGCCAAGTCCAAAGCGGTGGATTCGCTCCTCAACTTCGAAACCGTAAGCTCCAGAGCTCGTGCACGTTTAAATCTTAACTCTCCCAGAGTTAACACGCTTCCTTCCTTCCACAGGTCAAGTACTACAATTCTGAGAGTTATGAAGTCAGACGCTTTGAGAGTGCGATCTTAAAGTATCAGGTAACGTCTTCAGACCGAGCTTCTGCTGCTCTAGTGTAAAAGTTAGCAGGTCAGCAAGCCATAGCCCAGTGCCTGTAATGCAATGATGAGGAATTGTATCCCACCTCTGTCCACAGAGCTCTGAATGGAAGAGTAGCGCCTCTCTGGCCCTCCTGAACCAAACCCAGAACCTGGTCATCGGCTCTGGTCTGCTGGCCGGGTCTCTGCTCTGTGCTTACTTTGTGACGGTGGATCAGTTCCAGGTGCTGCATGAACACATCGGCTATAGTTTAACCTCGCTCTCATTCAGCATTCTTTCAGTTTCAATACCCGCTAAACCCTAACCGGCAGCACAGGGCACCAGTCCATCACAGGGCACATGCACGCATGCACACACGAGGACATGTTTTAGAGACACCCAATTTCCTTCTTTCTTTCCCCCAGCATTATTTATTTGCTTTTATATAACTTTTTTTCTTATCTTCCTTTCTTATTTGTTTTTCTTTTCCTTCTTTTTTAGTTCATATTCTCTCTCCTCCTTTACTATGTTATTAGTATGAGAGATTTTTCCTTTTTCTTCTCTTCTCTCTTCTTATTTTGTGTGTTAATGCCTCTTTCCTGTCTTCTTTCCCTACATTTTCCTTACTTAATTTTGTTCTTTCATGCCTTCTGTATTTCCTTGTTTTTCATTTCTCTGGTATTTTCCTCCTTTTCTTTTTCCTTCACAAGATCCTAATGTCATCACTTCTTTCCAGTTTCATTTATTAACCTGTTTGTCTCTTTTGCTTACATTCCTCATCGCCCTCTGTCTATCCGTTTAATTCTTTCTTTACCTAAATTCCCTTTTCTTCCTTGTTATCTTTCCTGCATTGCTTTGTTGGGTATTTTCCACGTCTTTTCTTCTTTATTTTCTATGTTTACTTACATCAGTCCTTTTCTGATCCAAAGATTTATAGGAAGAATTCTACCCTGATAATGTATTGTGTCAAAGAACTGTCTGATTTTTCTTATTTAAAATTAAATTGGTTCACTTCATGGGGTGTGACCTCGTTTTGTTGCTTTTTTGCTTCTCATTTTAATAATAATAATAATAATAATATGATTACTGTGAATCTCTCAAGGCTTTTACCTGGAGTTAATTATTGAACAAACTGTGATAATCTAGCCGTGAATTGTGTTCATTTGTTAAAACATAACCTCTAGGTTGGGGATTATGTTCTGTTCGGGACCTACATCGTCCAGCTCTACGTTCCTCTCAACTGGTTTGGTACATACTACAGGTACGAGCTCATGACGGGTACTGTTTGTTAGTTTATAAAGCGTTTATTAAAGTAATGAAATGAGTCAGCATGTCATTCCTTTTCCTAGATTGATCCAGGCTGCATTTGTCGACATGGAGAACATGTTGGAGCTCCTGACAGAAGAGGAAGAGGTAGGAAACAAGTGCAGATGGTTCTGTTAGATTATCGGCGTAGTACAAGACTCAACATTTAGACCAAGCCTGCATGATTCAGTCTGATCAGACAACAAATGGTGTTCTCTCCGACATGTCTAACTTTTACTTCAAAGTTCAGTCTGTTTGTTTTTGCCTACATTTGATAGAACGTGTAGAAACAGAGATATAGCCACAGCAATTATGACTGATTATACACTCCTGTGCAAAAAAAATGAGCCAAACCCAATTTTTTAGCTTTTAATGGTCTTAACAGCAAATAATTGGTCAGGAAGTAAACAGATCGCTAAAGTAACTTAATATGGGATGAATTAAATGGTTATACTTGTGGGTAACCTTACCAAGCTGTTCCCCTCCATGGTAAAGACTTCAGCTCGGAATCAAACGTTCATCCTGTCCTTGTTTTTCTTAGACAGCAGTGGCTTTTTAACACAGAAACCAAACCTGCATTTACACAGCCTTCTGGTAATTGTTCTACTCGGAACAGTCTTGTTTTCTGAGCTCTTGAAGATTTCAGCAGGTGCTCATCTCTGCTTGAAGAGGCCTTGGGTATTCCAGATTCATTGTCTTCTTATATCTAAGGCCTAGGGCGACAGTGGGAAGGAAAAACTCAATAAATGCTGTAAGGAAGAAACCTTGGGAGGACCAAGACTCAGAAAGGAACCTGACATGCTTAGGGGGCTTAGATGATAAATGTAAGAATGAAACTAATTTATATAGACAAATACGTCTGCAGTAATAGTTCAAAAAACAGAAACTAAGTACATAGTAAATAAAAAGGTAAAAAATGTGCATATCGGCATTATTTAGTCCGATACGCAAAGTGGCAATAACAAAGGCTTCTGCTGAGTATGTAAATGTAATGGTATGGCTGGGCTTGTGAAGAAAAGCTCACAGTTAAATTGTAATGAATAAATGTTATTAGGCTATAGAAACGTTCCAGGTTTAGAAAGGCTGTGTGTCAGTGTTTCCGTGTTGGTCAGAATTCGGGGCTAGCCCCCTCCGGTGGGAAACCTCTCGACAAAAACACACAACCGACACCCGGCAGCAGAGCTGTGCATTCAAAGCTCTTTCAGAAGTCATTGATATGGTAATGATGGAAGAATGGAAAGCAAAGCCTTTACTGGACGCTCACACTTCTTTTTGTACGTTTGGCAAACTAACTGTTCGGTTATGGATTTCGGCGCTTCATAAATACCAGTGAAAATGTTTCTCATGTCAGGTTTTGTGTTTGTATCACCTTTATTTCTGTTTTTAAGTGCTGTGCTACAGGTATTGAACCAATATCGCAGCAGGGTCGTTAATGTTCTATACAAGGTGCTTCAAGCATTAAAGTTTTTGTAAAGACAATTGATTTGAAGAGAAAGGATAGATATAAGATAAAACTGCAACCCAGTTGCATCCCAGAGAGTCCTTTTTGACAGTTAGTTTCATCTAAAGCTCTATCCACTTGTAACTAAACTTACACGAGCTCCTCGTGGCTTTATTTCCATCCGGATCAGCCCTGTCGGTGCTTTGCTCCCTCCTCCCCTAAGGATCAAAATTACAGGCCGAAATCCTGCATTTCAACAAACTCTGCAGATATGTGATAATGTTAGTCCGGTCTGGATGCACAAACACAGTTCTTGGCAGCCGATATTCCCCGTAGATCTTATAGAACGCGAATAAAAGTTAAAAACTTTCCAAAATATACAAATGGAGGCTTAAAAACAGTCAACACATTCCTTCAGTCAATAGAAACTCTTGTAGAAATTGTTACCTTTTAGATGCAAAGGTTTTATCCCTGAGGAGACGAGTGAAAATTCAAACGCAGACGAGCCCTGATAAGCTAATCCAATCCGAATGGGGCTTAAGAGCAGGATAGAAGCTAAATGCTGCTTATCTGTGGTTTGGGTTTAGGGACTATTAACGGAGCTCCTAATGGTCCTGCTCGGATTATATCGCTTGAACGGATCAGACAGATAAGTCTGTGGACACCAAAAGATTACATCCCAAAACATGGGTATTAGTTAGGAGTTTATCTACATCAGCTTTTATTCTTCTGAGAAGGTTTCTGCTAGATCTTGGAACGACTCTCGGTTGGCCTTCCGATGCCTCCCAAAGCTTTGTGATAGTTACGGTCAGGGCTCTGTGCAAATCAGCCAAGTTCTTCATCGAACCATTTCTTTATGGACCTCAGGAGGGAAAAACAAAGTCGCCACTTGTGTGGTCGTCTGTGCTTTCACGTTGTTTATGCCAAATCCTGACCCAACCATCCGAATGCTGCAGCAGAAATCCAGGCAATGTTCTTTTGTTCTCAAATTTTAAGCTGAAGAAAGCTGGGAGGTGTGGTCTTCTGCTGTTGTAGCCCACCTGCTTCAAGGTTGGACGTGTTGTTTGTTCAGAGATGCTCGTCTGCATACCTCGAGTGGTTATTTGAGTTGCTTAGGTCATATACTTATTGGGTAGTATTCCAAGAAAAAATGTTTCAAAACTCTTGATGCGTAATGTGAACAGTAGGTTCGCGTCACCACAGAAATGCTTTTTATTGGACAGTTTTCAATCTGTGGTCTCCGTCCTGCAGGTGAAAGATGATGCAGATGCAGTAGACCTGATCTGTACTGAGGGGCGAGTGGATTTTAAAAACGTATGCTTCAGGTACTCTGAAGGGTGAGTTCAAATGAAGTCATGTTGGTCATGAGCCATTCAGTGATTAACGTGTATGAGAAGCACCTCCAGGTCCATGTGGCACTCTCTCTTCAGGTGAGAAGAGAAAGACTTGAGTGGAGGAGCTGTGGTACCTCGAGATACAAATGTTCTGGTCCTATCCTTACCTGTGCCAATCAGCTTTAGGTAGTGTCCGAGAATAAGGTGGCAGAAATGAGGTTCTTATGCAGGGCTGCTAGGCTGCATTTTTTTGTTTAATATGCACAACAAACGAGTTATTTCTGAACCGATTATCTTCTTTCTTGACCAGTCTGCTTTCTGTTTTTATAGCAGTGAATTGATTTGCTTTACAGCAGTACAGCATATCATTAGCCTGTAAACACAAAGGTGTAATAAATAATATAATTAGTGAAATAATAGATCAACAATAGTAGATGGTATATGGAGGATAAATAGTACTATAATGGCAGTATAATACAGAATATAAAATGGTGCATACTATATTAAACTATTACATTACAATTTGTACTACATATATTATTTACTGTTGCTAATCTATTATTCTTATTGGAGTAATTATTTATTAGAATCAGGCATCTTTTTTCCAAGATGATCTTTGGAGAGTTGCGAGAAGTTGCCTGGACCAACATGGCGTCGACGTTGACGCATGATCCAGCGGCCAATGCGGCGTCTGATGGAGAGTCTCACAAAATTGCTTGGACCGACCCTCTCAGCCTACTTCCATCACACAACCCTCACAACTGGAGAAGTGACCGGACACAGAACTGAACATTCGCTTAAAGAGTCCTGATTTTGTCTCCTTGCGTTCTTTTGTGCACACACAATCCAGATGTGATCCATTAGGGAAAGCCACGTCTATCATGAACGGCTCCCACCGGACATGCATTAGGGTTCCAGAATGGATCACCATCAGTGGTAGATGGTCAGGGTTTGGTCGTGACTTCATGCTCGTGTTGACTTATGGAGGAAAAACCAAGAGTTCCAGGAATCCAGATGGTCCTAATATCAAGACTTGTGTGCTTTTGTTTAGTGTTTAAAGCATTTTTTGTCTGCAGGAAAGAAATCCTCCAAAATGTGTCATTCACGGTGATGCCTGGTCAGACTGTAGCTCTGGTTAGTGATGATAATCCTTATTAATGCGTTCTGTATTACTATAGACGTGCATTTGCACTGATTAGCGCCTTCATATATTACAGGTCGGAGAGTCAGGCTCAGGTAAAAGCACGGTGCTACGGCTGCTTTTTCGTTTTTATGATGTGCAGGATGGCTGTATCCTCATCGATGGACAGGACGTAGCAAAGGTAAGCAGATCCAGAGCTGACTCCTAATTAGTCCTGGAGTGACACGAGTTCAGTGATGAACAGTCCGAAAGCCTTTGAAGCCTTTTAACGCTTTGTATAATGTCATTACTCTAATATAGCCAGACTTACCTTCTGCAGGAACATAAATACTAAATATCCGTCTTTAGTAAACGCGTAGAATAAAGTCGGCTTTGATTTTTTAGGGGGCCTCTGTGGTGGCGATGACTGGCTGCGTTTAATAACAAAAGCAAAAGCCGCTCAATTACAGCTTTTTGAAGTGTTTAATCTTAAAGCCTTGTAATTACAGCAGCGTTAAAGGAGCCTCGCGAGCAAACGGATGCTTTCTCGCGTGCACGTGCATGCAGAGAAGGGCGATGGAACGGCATGACTTCCTTTGCATCTGACTCAACCTGCCTCGTGTGAATAAATCATAGGGCAGGACCTGGTTAATAATGAATACGGAGCGTTTTATTCCGAGGCTCTGCCCATTTGCCAAAGTCTGCTGGCTCTGGAGTTCATTTAGCAAGCTCTCGCTCTTTCTCTGACCTTATTTACCCCCTGAATAACATAAAAATGTAGGAAATTGAGTAGATCGAGTTCAGTCATAACGTACAGGTATACACCAGTTAACTTCCACAATACAATCTATGAAACAGGTCACTGACCGAAATGGACATTGGCTGGACCTTACCATAGTCACAATCTTTTTTGCTACTGTAATGTAAAATAAAGGGTGTTTTGACAAGAAAACTGCATGAAAGCGATACGTAAATGCGTCAGAGATACCGCTGAACACTCGAGTTGAAGGCTGCCATCTACAGCACTCGTAACGCCACTGCATTTTTAACCGAAAATGATGAATACCGAGCAAATGTTTCTCACAAGGAATAAACTGAATGAATTTGTTCCAGACCCCCAGAAAACCCCCCTGTGTAAGGCATTATCAGCGTAATCGTGAATGTGAATGGAACCAACAGGTCACAGCACTTTTGGTCGTAGTGTTTTGCCTCATTTGTGTGTTTTTATACTTTATACAACATGTGGTGCAGCAACAGGTTAGGAAGGTCTGAATATGGGTTTTAAGTTTATAATAATTTGTGTCAAATGGTCACCCCAGAAGTTTACATGAACCATGTAAATGTGTTGCTTGTGTACATAAGTCCGTTTCTCACACCCGCACTCCTTCAAGGGCTGACGGATGAAGTTGCATCCGCCTCACATCCTCCTCCGCGTAATTAGCGTGGCTTATTGCCCAACCTCAAGCTCCATAAAAGTGTTTACAAATGAATCGGAATCATTATCTCTAGCGTGACTCACCTATTTGCGTGAGTTCGGCGCTGCAGCCGTGCTGTAATTAAGCAGACCTCAAGCGCTTTAATTACCCCGAGAGTTTAGCGCAGCTGTGCAGGTGTAGCCCCAGTTACGTCGTCCGATCGCTTATGCATTTGTGAGATTTATGATGCCGTGCTGTAATCCTTCTTTTTCCTGGGCACGGAGACAATGATGACTGTCTCTGGAAATCCCATTCCTCAGGAGACGGCGGTAGGAAGCGTGATTTGGGCTCGGCTGCCTGGGGGAGTGAGATTTCTCACAGAGCACGGGCGTGAGAGTCGCGCTGCTTTTATGGAGCAGCTGTCGACGGTTCAGCCGCTCGTTCAAACCGTCAGCCGTGCTAAACTGGAACATTATTCAAAGCATGCTGGGAACAGGGTGAACTGGGCGCACGGCACCTTTCAAGTCCTGAACCCTCAGAGGTCTGGAGCTGTTGGAGTTTGGATCGTGGACTTTGATTTTGACCTGATCGGGGTCAGGGATGCATGGGCGAATATGGCGGCACAGGGTGCAAGGCGTTTCACGCGAGATCTAAGGGGGTACAAACACCGGGATATTTGAGACACAGACATGGGGAGAACATGCAAACTCCACACAGGTAGCAGCCAAGTCGGGAAATGAACTCTAGCTGTGAGGTGCAAACCCGCTGTGCCAACCTTGTTTCCTCATGTATTTATTTACTTATTTGTTTTTAGTTTGAATCCTGGTAACAGTCATTGGAGCTCCAGTCCCTAACCCCAGAGAACACAGTGTAGGCCCTGCATTGTCCAGGGCACAGTGGATCTCCCAAATGATATGCCCTCATTTGACCACGGGCAAGCGTGTCCGAATGTGATGCCCGACCCGGGCACAGCTACGACTTCTTCAGCTTAAATATTTGTGTGCAAGTCCAAATCTCTCAGCACAACCTTGCCAATTTAACCAATTTTACATTTTTTCACTTGGACACATTATCACAACATGCTGGACCCAGATACTGGCTTTAAAATTGTTTGTTTTCTATGCAAATCCACAAATCAGTGTCTTTCCAGAGCTAAGAAATATTTAAGCGCCATTTAACGTCCCCATTACGTTCTGTGCAACAGGATGTTGACCGGACATTACCATGGTCACATAGTAGCTTAGATGCTTTGCACATAGGGTTTTATTTTGAAGAATAATATTAATTAAAACATATGAACACTTAGTACAGTACTGTACAGTACAGTAATTCTTATCTTTGTATCTTTTATAAAACTTGAAACTCGTACCAAAAACTAAAGGAACGTTGCCATGTTTTGTACCTTTCTAGACTGCCATTCACGTTTGTCAGCAGGTGTCACAAGGGTTCGCTTGTACTAGCTTTCTGTCATTCAGACACGAATAGCTTATATATAAGACAGATTTTTATTTATTATAAAACCGAGCTGGTTTTTATCTTGTATATTTAACTTGCTCTATCAGTACCAAACAAAAATAAGCATGAGCACAGTTTTGTCTCATTTAAACATTCACTTCCAGTGAGTTTAGTTGGAAAATGTCAATTAACAGAGAGGGATTAGGATTCTGGTGCCGCCCACAGTCATTAGCGCTGCCGTCTCACAGCTCTAGAGACCCGGTTTCCGTGGGCATATGTTAGGTTAGTGGACTTCTCCAATGTCCCAGTGCCTGTCCCCTGTGATGGACGAGTGATACTGGTTCTGATCATGTGATCGGAGATTAAAACACTGTAGTATTAAATGAGTAATAAGAAGTTTCCGTTCCTTTTTTACGCTACATCTTTCATCTTTTTCTGGTCAGGGTCATGGGGAGAGAACACATAGTGCAGGTGTAAGCATGTAGCGCCTGGGGATGATCAACAACAGGCCTCCCCTCCCCCAGACAGCCTATCATGAATTTATTGGACACCCGACACAGCTGGAAGAACTGTACTGAAGTGTACTGTACTGTACTGTACCTGACTGTACTGAAGTGTCTTTTAACATGAAGAGCGGCATGAAGAGGGATCTGATGATGACCAAACATCCCCGCTGTAATCCAGATCCTGCTGACTGTCGGGCAGAATGCTTGACACTCACCCCTACTCACCCTCACACACCCTGTGAGCGGGAAACATCTGTTGGCTATTCATTGTGCTCATTTCTCAGGGAAGAGCCTTGACGGAAATAATGGATCAACACTTGAGTCTCTGGGTCTTTGATGGTAAGGACAGCTTCGGGCTGTTTTTGTTCGGGTTGTGGTCACTGATTCACTTTTACTGTCCGTGTCTGTGATGAAGCAGCCCATGTAACACTACACGTCGATGTGAAAAAAGTCAAACTTCTCATCCATAAAACTTCTCATCTAAATGAGCACACGCACGCCTGCTGTAAAACAAACACCGACCTGCAGCTCCGACCGAAAGACGAGGCATTCTAACATGAGAGATGAAAGAGGTGTGAAATATTTAACGTTTTCACTCCTAAATGCTCGCTTTCAAAGGAATTACAAAAGGCTTTTGATGGTGCGGATTCAAAGCAGTGCTGTGGGACACGCCGGGAATGATCCTGCAAGCCACGGACGTGGAGAACACCTGCAGGGACACCTGACGAGACGTACGAGCCCCCTACACCCTCAAAACCTCAAACCCTCTGTCCTACACGGCCCGTCTATAGGCGGTAGTTTACAGGATCGGTCTTTCATGCCGTGTGTAACGAATATGATGGCTTTAGTAACTTTTCCATTTCAAACACGTATTTTGCTTTTGGATTTCACTTTATTTTACACCACGATTTCTGTATGGGTTTGAGACTGACAGTAGCTCTATCCAGACAGGACGAACATGATACAAGTTCCTGAAGCTACTGTGGTTTTATTTCTGTCCGCGTCGGCCGTGTCTGTGTTTTTGTTCTTTTCTCCCCTGAGAAATTACAGGCAGAATTACCTACTGTGGTTCAGCAAACTCTGCAGTCCTCTTATCATTTTCATCTCAGCCGGATGCACATGTCTGTGATTTTTACAGTCATGTGGTGCCGTGCGTTGTGGGGGGAAAAAGTTTTGGCCATGAAAATTCAGAGTGGATTTTCTACAATGAGAAAACTTGCGATCCGATGCATGTTGTGATATTCCACATTGTGCACTGAAAATATAAAAACTTAAGTTTATATAAAAGTTTTATAAAAAGTTAGCGTGCAATCCGAGTCATCTTAATCCAACACATCACATTGATAATTCAGCGGGAAAATTGTGCCAAAACGCTCTACTACGCCATCTACAGGAGCGGAGATTGTAGTTAGTACACCCCACTTAAAATGTGTTGGTTTTTTTGGGGGGTAGATATTTTTCAGGGTTTAAAATAATGAATACAAATGTTCTGTATTTTCTGGTTGTATCCTAATAAGATAAAAGGAGACTGAGATATAATTACATATGGTCATGTAATGGTGGCCTAAGACTTTTGCACAGTAGTGTCTGATTATGTTAAAGTACTGGACTTATTTCATATTAAGAAATCCAAGTACATTTAATCCGGTGCACAGAATTGTTGTGGGAAGTTCAGAAGGCTTGGTCAGTTGCAAAACTTCATAAAAACAATCCAATCCTTGTGTGACTTTTGTTTACATAATTTTGTCGATGATAAGATCGACAAACCGAACTATAATCACACCTTTAGATATCTATTTTCCTGTCGCTTGGAGGGCCTTGAAGGAGATGAAGGATGATTTTAATGGGAGCTACAGGTATGAAACATTACTGTGTAATTAAATAAGCATATCATCCGGATGCAAGAGTTTAAGACTTTTAATCGTCGGGGACCCCCGATAAACAAATGCAATTCGAATAGGGCTGTGTCAGAAATTTTATGCCATTTAGGTTCACTCCCATTTTTAGTCCTGGTTCAAAAGTTGAGTCTGGTTTTAGCTTGGTGTTCTTAGAACACACACGACAACATTACGACAATCCATTTGTTTGTTTTTAACTTCATTGTGTACGTTTTAAGACCTCAGAACACTTTATTATGGGTGTCTGTGGTTTAGAGTAAACAAAATCATCCTTATTTTAAACCAGATTTAGTGTTGTGTGTGTTTTGTGTTTGGGGTTCGCTCTGTTGATGTAGTGCATCTGAAAAAAAAATTGACAGGTCATATTGTTTTACTTTGCAGCCCTTTATCCTCGTCGTCCTTTGTTTGAGTTGTTGCCTCACTGTTAAAAATGTAACCCTTACATAATTTCCCATCTTGTACACAGTTTGGTTTGTTTTCTCACGTTCTCAGCCGTGGGGGGGGCCAAGAGACTCTCCTGGAATTGATGCACATGGCCGAGCGTACCGTCGGCACTCGCTTAGTGAAAAGTGGAACAGCCAGCAATCGGGTTCCAGGTCTGAGTCTTGGGATGTCTGCTGGGGACATGGAGTTTGTATGTTCTCTCTCTGTGTGTGTGAGGGTTTTCTCAGACATACAGTGCCTTGCAAAAGTATTCGGCCCCCTTGAACTTTTCAACCTTTTGCCACATTTCAGGCTTTAAACATAAAGATATGAAATTGTAATTTTTTGTGAAGAGTCAACAACAAGTGGGACACAATCGTGAAGTGGAACGAAAATTTATTGGATATTTTAAACTTTTTTTTTTAGAAATAAAAAACTGAAAAGTGGGGCGTTGCAAAATTATTCGGCCCCCTTACGTTAATACTTTGTAGCGCCACCTTTTTGCTGCGATTACAGCTGCAAGTCGCTTGGGGTATGTTCTCTATCAGTTTTGCACATCGAGAGAATGACATTTTTGCCCATTCTTCCTTGCAAACAGCTCGAGCTCAGTGAGGTTGGATGGAGAGTGTTTGTGAACAGCAGTTTTCAGCTCTTTCCACAAGATTCTCGAATGGATTGAGGTCTGGACTTTGACTTGGCCATTCAAACACCTGGATACGTTAATTTGTGAACCACTCCATTGTAGATTTTGCTTTATGTTTTGGATCATTGTCTTGTTGGAAGATAAATCTCCGTCCCAGTCTCAGGGTCTTTTGCAGACTCCAACAGGTTTTTCTTCCAGAATGGTCCTGTATTTGGCTCCATCCATCTTCCCATCAATTGTAACCATCTTCCCTGTCCCTGCTGAAGAGAAGCAGGCCCAAACCATGATGCTGCCACCACCATGTGGGGATGGTGTGTTTCAGGGTGATGAGCTGTGTCGCTTTTACGCCAAACATAACGTTTTGCATTGTGGCCAAAAAGTTCGTCTGACCAGAGCACCTTCTTCCACATGTTTGGTGTGTCTCCCAGGTGGCAAACTTTTTATGGATATCTTTGAGAAATGGCTTTCTTCTTGCCACTCTTCCATAAAGGCCAGATTTGTGCAGTGTACGACTGATTTGTTGTCTATGGACAGAGTCTCCCACCTCAGCTGTAGATCTCTGCAGTTCATCCAGAGTGTTCATGGGCCTCTTGGCTGCATCTCTGATCAGTCTTCTCCTTGTTTGAGCTGAAGGTTTTTAGAGGGACGGCCGGGTCTTGGTAGATTTGCAGTGGTCTGATACTCCTTCCATTGCAATATGATCGCTTGCACAGTGCTCCTTGAGATGTTTAAAGCTTGGGAAATTTTTTGTATCCAAATCCGGCTTTAAACCTCTCCACAACAGTATCTCAGACCTGCCTGGTGTGTTCCTTGGTCTTCATGATGCTCTCTGCACTTTAAACAGAACTCTGAGACTATCACAGAGCATGTGCATTTATACGGAGACTTGATTACACACAGGTGGATTCTATTTATCATCATCAGTCATTTAATCCAACACTGGATCATTCAGAGATCCACACTGAACTTCTGGAGTGAGTTTGCTGCACTGAAAGTAAAGGGGCCGAATAATTTTGCACGCCCCACTTTTCAGTTTTTTATTTCTAAAAAAAAAGTTTAGAATATCCAATACATTCGTTCCACTTTGCGATTGTGTCCCACTTGTTGATTCTTCACAAAAAATTACAATTTCCTATCTTTATGTTTGAAGCCTGAAATGTGGCAAAAGATTGAAAAGTTCAAGGGGGGCCGAATACTTTTGCAAGGCACTGTAGCAAAGGCTGATGTGTCCCAGTATGCGAGTGTTCTTTGGATCAGCGTCCAGTCCAGGATTGGTTCCTGACTTGCACAGTGCGATAGGCCCTGACCCCAGGACCCTGTTTAAACTGGTATAAAAATCCAATGATTAAATAAAATAATTACCAGTGGTGAAGGTGAAGGATCAGCTACTGGTAAGACCTCATTCGATCAGGCTTATACCAACTCAGAGACCGCGTCTGTGTTCTTGTTCACTTGAAGTTGGAGATCAAGGTTGTCTGGTTCATTGTTTTGCTCTTTTAAAGAATTATTTTTAATCCAGCTGCACCCACACACTTATTTAATTCTTACTGCTTTGCTCTGAGCTGCAAGCATCTACAAGTACATTCCTGCAATTAAACTATTTTTGACGTTTGGACGTCAAGATCCTGATGCACCTTTAACCCATTTTCATCTGCTAGACTCTGGACACCCAGAGACTTTACGTATCTACTCCAAGGACTCCAGTTGTTCCAGTTTAATTCTTGAGAGAAACTGCAAGCAAAAACGCAAGGGTTTCTGATTTGAGCCTGGCTCCTGGCGAGGTTTCTTACTCATGCATCTCAAGGGGTTTTTCTTGCCACTGTCACCTCTGGGTGCTCATTTGGGGTCTGGGATTCGTGTGGCTGCTTTGCGAAAGTGCTCATTTCTCTCTCGTGTTTAATAAAACTTTCTGCAACAACGTATTTACATATACTTAATAATCTGATCGTAGTCAGATTTCTGCAGTTACCTGATTATTAAAGTGATCGGGTAATTAGCATACCCCGATTTCTCAGGTCTTGAAGTCAGATTAAGAAAGTGTTGGATTTTATCCCAGTACTCCAACTTCTCAGCGCATGTATACCTTTTACTCTGATTTCAGTTGGTTTTCTCATTCTCATATTCGCTGATTGCAAAGTAGAAATCCGATTATTGCCTGATTCATGTAAACCCGGAACTTTCCTATTTACCGACAGTCTGATTCTCTGCAGTTAATAGATTAAGTGCATGTAAACGTGTTCATCATCTGCGTTGATACATCTGTCTTTATAACTATTTCAGCTACTTTATCTGGCAACCTAATATATGGGTCAGGTAAATTAACAACTTTAATAATAAGGATAGTAACTGAATACTTGGTGGAAACCCAAGTTAATAATTAGAAAAACTTCGCTCATACAAACCTACTAAAAGGAGGTTAACATCCCGGGGTGTTTCCTTTCCTCCTAATATTAAACGATGATTAGTTCCGAATGCTCTGAGGAGTGCATTTGCACCCCATGTACTAATCCTCCTTTAATGCCTTTGAACCCCAGCAATCTGGGTCAGTATCCTTCAGCTTGTGGAACACTTCACAAAACCGTCTAAGCACTTCATTTAGATATTTGTTGGCGATGCATGTGGACTCCAGACGTGCTCTTTACATCAGAATGTGTATCTTACGAGTGTCTTATTGGGAAATATGGGAGTGGGAATCGAGGTGTGTGTGGAACTGAGAGCACATAACCCGTCAGATTTCCAGCTCTGGCGATGATGCACTTCATTATAACGCCGCTGATGTGGGTGAGGACTGAGACGTGTTAAACCAAAGCACATTCTAAAACGTTTCGACTCCCATCCGTTTGGTCCACATTAAGCACATGTGGAGAGTTGTGCGTATGCACATCTGGGCTGAAGGTGTATCTATTTAAGATCTGGCAACTCAAGCGTAGCTCTTGACAAGCAATTCATTTTGTTATTCTTTGGCTTTTTACGATTTTGGGAGCAATGTGGTCTGGTCTTTGGAAGTGTTTAGTAAATGTTATAATCACATACACATAATAATGCTGATTATCTTGTTAAACTCTTGGATATATTAGAGGTTGTTCTTGTAGAAGAAATGTTCAGGAGTAAAAACCTGAGCCACTTTAAAAAGGGAAAAAATGTCATGTCATGCCCAGATGACTGGGTTGGAGCATGGCCTAAACAACACCAGTGAGGAGGTACAAACAAGAGAAACGAATCCTATTATATCCTGTATTATAATTTCCCACAAGGAGTAAGGGTGAATATATTTTGTAATCAGATAATGGGAAACCTCCGGGATTACATTACTCAATAATCTAATTTCATTTCAGTCTCCACAAAGTGTGGCGCATTTATTTCCAGGGTTGCCAGATCCCCCGAGAAACAGAATGTCCGAGTCAATAGAAAAAAGTGCCCGAATAAAGAGACCTGGCAACCGTGTTGGTTGGGCTTGAGCGCATGCGCTGACGGAGATAAAACCGATTGATATCAGGTAACTAGTACGAGAAATGCAATTACTGGAATAAAATCCAGCTATCTTCATGGGATTTCTTAATTTTATTTCTAGATTGTACTATGCTGTTTACAGAAATCTGATTATAATTGGATTATTAAATGCATGTAAACACAGTGTGAAAATGTTCTTGGTTTAAATCGTTTGGGTTCTCAGTTGGTTTTCATATCTTCAGGTCTGTTGTACCACTTTCAGTTCTGAAGATGCTCCTATTTGTAATATTAGAAGCACTGAGGCCTGTTTCTCAAGGAGGCCCCTCTTCCTCGTCCTCTTCAAAGAGGAGGGCCCGAGCATTAGACGTGCATGATCATGGCAACGGTGCTTTCTCAGGCTGATCCATCTGCTCCAGATGGTATCGGTTACAATCCGAGGAAAGGAGGGGAAGGTGCACGAGCGCAATCACTGCGTAATTAGAGCAACGGCTGATAGTAAAATATAACGATGTTGTGGTCCTTGGGGTTAGAAAATGCAAAAAGGAAAATTTGGTAGGTTCCCAAAACACTCGAGGTTCTGTTTAGTCTTCACACACTGTTCTGTTCAGATGAACACGCAGCAGTGTTTCCAGCTTTGGGTATTGTTGCGATGAGAACCGGAAAGCTTGGGTGAAACTAATGTTTTGGGGGATAAAAGTGGCATTGTTGGAGGACAGATGCTTCTGCGTTTAAAAAAAAAAAGGGAAGCCATTTGTGTTTCGCATGACTGCGGTAAACCCCCTCTAACCCCGTTCACTCTGATGTTAATTAGTTCATAAATTAGAGACGTTGACTTTTTTGTGAGCCAAACGAATGGGAAAGATTAATGAAAAGATAGTGAATTAAGAACTTTAGTCGAAGAAAGGAGGGGGAAAAAAGCAAGGCAAAAAACAAACAAAAGGAAAGAAGGACTTCAAAAGGGATCTAATTTAGCTGGCGTTTGAAGTGAAAAGGCTGAGGCTGGTTCCACACGCCACGTGGATTAATGGTGTACGGGACGGGACAGGATGAAACGAAATGGCTCTGCACCCTCCAGCCGTACCGCCGTCTTGACCTGATCTGAGATCTGAGGCTCTTTCACTTTCTGTAATCATTTTTATAAAAACAATGACATGATCATTAACTGTTTCAGCGCCAGATTTGGTTTGTACTGTTTATAAGTGAAGTCTGTCTAATGGAAAACACCATTTCTAGCTGACCCAAACTGTACTGCGTGTAGATCCAGAGTTTTTGGCAGTAGAGCGCAACTGAAGTTCTGTGCCGAAAGAGAAATAAAAGTCAGAAATATTTGATTTAGAAGGTATAGCACCATGCTTTAGGGACTGAGCAAAGACGCATGGCTTAAATAGCAACGGATGTGGTTAAAGCAGTGCTGGACAGGTTAGAGGAATCAATACGCTGGTACTTAGTTTGTTTAGGACCTTTTTTGGTTTGCATTCACACTGCCAGTAAGAATGCTGAAGTGATGTAAGGTGCTTATTATTATTATTATTATTATTATTATTATTATTATTATATTTTAAAGTTTTGCTTAGATTTTTTCCTCTGTTGCTTATAGGCTCATGAAAGCCTGGACTTTTTTTTTTCATTTTTGAATGAGATGGCTTTTGCATCACTTATGTCTGGACCAATCATCGTATTTATGACAACCAGGGTTTCTGTGCGCTGAGAAAAGTACCTACCTTGAAGTGGGAACTACAGAAGTCCCTATTAATGGCGTTCTAATAAGTACAGTTATCCCCAGTTCCTACGGTGCGAACACATGAGAAAGGGGACACTGTCCAAAAGCTCTAAGAACAATGGTAAAAGTAAGCGAAAGCACCTTTACATACAGCACTGTTCAAAAGTCTTAGGCCACCATTGGATCTGTTGTTTTAGAGCTTTAGAGTATCTTAGCCATTTCACCCTGTTCCCCTTCTGAAAAAGGGGTTTCTTGGCTGCTACCCTTCCACTGTAGCATATAGAAGCTGATTTTTCTGATTTTGTTCAGTTTTTTTTCTGGTTGTATTTTAATAAAGAGACTGTATGATATATGGTCATTATAGCATTGCTAAAACAATGGTATTTCTGATCTAATGGTGGCCTAAGACTTTTGCACAGTACTGTCAATATATGTAACACTTTAAATATGAGAAAGTAATTAAAATGCTGTGTTTGCTTCCTGTACTGTGGAAGGTACAGGTCCCTGCAGACGGGATCAGTTTTATCGGGAATGAAAATGGCAACTGTGTGGAGTCAGGTCACCAAAAGTCTTAGGTCACAGTTCGATTAGATATACCATTTCCTTTAGCAACGGTATAATGACCGCACTTAATTATTTATCAGTCTCATCATTAGAATACAACCAGAAAATACAGGAAAGGTATATGCAGTATTAAGAAACTGAAAAAGTCAGAAAAATCAGTTTCTAAAGGCTACAGAGATAAGTATTTAGTGCAGCCTCCCCTTACACTTGAGCAACATCAGCACCTGGAAGCTCCATCAGGATGCCAAGTTGATCCTTCTACAGTTAGGGTAGCAACTAAGAAGCCACTCTTTCGGAACGAGAACAGGGTGAAGGTTACGATATGTTAAAACCTCCAAAAATTGGAATGAAGATCAGTAGAAAAGAGGATCATGGAGTGACGAATCCAAGTTTTGGATCCAATCGTTGACAATGTTATATAAACAACAAATCTAATGGTGGTCCAAGACTTTTGTACAGTAATGTACATCAGGATGTTCAAAAAACAAATAAAAAGCTCAGTTGTGGCCTCAAAGAAAAAGCTGCCACATCATCACAGATCCACCGCCGTGTTTAACAGTGTGGTGTGGGTTCTTTCTGTAGAACCATTATTTTAATTGCATAATTCCCAACTCGAGTGTTGCCCAAGGGCCCTGTTTTTCTCGTCACACCACACAGCCGGGTTCTAGTGAAAGTCTTCTTGCTCTTGGAATGCGTTCTTTCATCTAACCACAAATGGTTTGTTTGGATAGATGCGGCGTCTTAAACCTAGGCTTGGCTGGAGGTAAACAGAATAGATGTGGCTTTCAGAGTGGTGTAGAGATTAAACAGTAATTAGACTGTTGTATTGTTGGATGCCGTGACCCTGCTGGCTGACTGTCTGTCTAAATTACAGTGGTTAGGGTTAGGGAAAGTTTGTGAACCCTTTAGTATGCTCTGTATTCCTGCGTAAATATGAGCTCAAACATCGTCAGATTTTCGCACGAGTCTCTAAAGTAGACGAAGAGAACCAAATTAAACGGATGACATAAAGATTATACTTCATGGATGCATTTATTTATTTTATTATATGTGAGTGGCATAAAGTTTGGGAAGGATCTTGTGTTAAATCTTATGTTCGTGCACAAATTGAGGAAATTCAGGACCACTGTTTCTCTCCCCAAGAGTCCTAAGCCATCAAAGATCACTAAGACGTGTTATAGTGCACAAGATTACAAGGTTAAGGAACCCAGGGTAACTTCTAAGCAACTTAAGGCCTCTATTAAAGTTAGTGAGGCCACCATCAGGAGAATGCTGTACAACAATGGTGTGCATGGCAGGGTTGCCAGTTGCTGCAGTTGCCTAAAGATCATGTGGACATGAAGACAAAAACGTTTTGTGGATGTGTGAGACCAAAATAGTTTTTTGGTTTAAATTATGTTTGTTATTTCTTGTGAGAAGAAAATACTGCATTCCAGCATGAGAACCTTATCCCATCTGTGAAACCTGGTGGTGGTAGTATCATGGTTTGCGGTTTTGCTGCATCTGATCACTGATGGAACAATGAATTCTGAATTATAGCAGGAAATTCTAAAGGAAAATGTTAGGACATCTGTCCATGAACTGAATCTCAAGAGAAGGTGGGTCATGCAGCAAGCCAATGACCCTAAGCACACAAGCCGTTCTACCAAAGAATGGTTAAAGAAGAATAAAGGTAGTTTTGGAATGGCTGAGTCCTGACTTTAATTCGCAATCAAGCAATGAATGTGAGGAAACCACAAGCGATTCGTTTCACAAGCAAAGGTTCACATACTTTTACCACTCACAGCTATGTAGTATTGGATCATTTACCTGAGTAAATAAATGTGTAATCTTTTTGTCACATTTTTCTAATTGCGTTCTCTTAATCTACTTTTAGGACTTGTGTGTAAATCCCATGATGTTTTAGCTCATCATTCTAATGTGCTCCATTATTGATTGTGCTTTGTGTGTATTTATCCTGCCACTCCTTTGCTACGTTATGGTTTGGATGTTAGTAGTGTCTACAAGAATGTCCATGTTTACAAGAATCATATTGTTTCTTCTTTTTACGTTTCTTCTTTTTAACCACCTCTCTCTGCCTCGCTGTTTGCTTTTTGGATTCTTTTGTTGTTATTTGGGAAGCTGGGCAGTCGGCCTCAGGGTGAAGAGCCGGGGTGTGTGTGAGAGGGAATGTGAATGTGTTTTGAGGGCTGATTATATGGTGAATTAGGATTTACTGCTGGTGTTTCATAGTTCAGGAATGGTGTCTGTGGGCTGATGAACAGGAAGCACAGCCGAATACACAGTGACTCAATACAGGAGCATCTGATAGCATGAGAAACAGTTGATTCACCTCAACAAATAACGATTTTTTGCACGAAAAACGGATGCGATTTTTAACGTAGTGGGACCTTCACACCGAATGCGCTACGTTTTTTTGTCTAAACACTCTGAAAACTCCTTGTCCGTTTTTGCTTTCTTTAATGTTCCTTAATGTGTTGGAGATTTCTGCGCTTTTACACATCGTCGTAAAAAAAAAAAAAAAAAGCTCTAGTTTGTGTTTTTGTGAGCATGAACAGATCAGAATGCACTTAGATAAATAATCAAATGGTTCCATCCAGTCCCTGTGAGCTTCCATGTTTTTAGAGGCAGCCTGTTGCTCGTCCTGTAAGCTCTTGATGAGCTGTTCTGCCCGACGACCGAGCTCTGATTGGCCAGCCTGATTTTAACCACGCAGAAATTTGAACAGGCTCCGATTAAGGATTTTCCGCAGAGTCACCGTCCATCAGTTTCAGACTCGATGTGAAGTACGGCATTTGTATACGTATTCAAAACACACCTTTTTTCCCCCCAAAAAACTTTTTTTTTTTTTTCTTTTCCTCCCCCCCACCCTCCAATATATTCACTCTGTGAAAAGGCCTTTAGTCAGTGAAGTGGAGATGCCATGTTGTTACAGATTCCTTATTACAGATTATTACAGATCCCCCACTGCCTTCAACAGCTTGTGTCGGGTTATGTCCTTTATTACCACAGCTCTTTTTCTTACATTAGCCCCATCTAAAGTGTTTGGTTAAAACTCCCATTTTGTTCATCTAACCCTAGAAACTGGTTTCAGTCGCATTTCCAGTATCATCCTCTAATGTTCAGATGCTTACGTGTGGTTAGATGCAACGATTTCCTCTGGCACTCTTTCCAGTTAGTTTGCTGACATGGCGGTGGGGTCTAATTACGGATTTGGAAACCGTCTTCTCCTCATTGTGTGTGGCGGCAAAACGCGTACGTCCTCGTTCAGGAAGCTTCGCTGAAGTTTTAAACTTTTTAATTATTGAACGGTGGATGTGAACATTCCAGACTGTCAGTCGCGTGACGTTTTACTGTAACACGTGTCGATGAATGACTAAAGGAATCTGACCACTTTCATCTCATATTTATACACCTGTGATTCAGACAGAATGAATAGAATGAATAGAATAGCCCTGATATGTTCCTGCTTTTTTTGTGCAGGTGAAGCAGCGCTCTCTCCGTTCCTGTATTGGAGTCGTGCCTCAGGACACCGTCCTCTTTAATGACAACATCCGGGAGAACATTCGTTATGGGCGAATCGGTGCCAGTGATCAGGAGGTGGAGGAGGCAGCACTGGTCGCTGACATCCACCATAAGATCCTGAGCTTTGTTGATGGTGTGTGACTAATTACAATAGTCTCTCTCTCATACATATATAAACAATATATATAAACCGAAAATGAGTACCGAGCAAAAGCTTCCCATAAGGAATAATGTAAGATGAATGAATCGGTTCCAGACCTTCAGAAAATCCCCCCTGTTTAAGGAATTATGTACATTATTACAGTATTGTACAGGAGCTCCCTGATTTATGATGGGGATATCTTCAGCAAATCCATCATAAGTTAAACGTATCATGGACCCATAAGTAACGATAAGTTAATGTTTAAAACACTTGCATTAACCTACAATTGCCCAAAATCATTAACACAAAGCTTATTTTATTATAAAGTGTTGAAAAATCTCATGTAATTTAGTGAGTAACGGATTGAAAGTGAAACGTAAAAGCAAAACACTTACTCTATTGGTGAACTCTGGGAGCTGCAAACTAACTGCAGCATGTGTTCTGGAGCATTCAGTTCCTGTTTTTTATATCTAACCATTTTAGGACCAACTAAGAATAAAGTACTGTAGATATAAAAATAAAGAAAAACACGATAAACACAGCGTAGATCTGCACTGAGAAAGGGATGTTGTGAATCTGAATCACTGTGTACTGAATCGTGACTCGTGAATCGACTCATACAGGTTTAAGCAAGTGCACAGAGTACCGAGCAAACAATGAGAACCGAGACAAATTTTTCTAGTCAACATGGGTCAAGAACCGAATTTGACAAGTTCCGATGTGGTCGAGTTCCAAGGTACCGCTGTAGTTGAAAACGTTTAATTTATACTTTAATGTGGTTAAAGAGCTGGTGTGTTTTCCTTAATCTCAGGATACGACACTCAGGTGGGAGAGAGGGGTCTCAAGCTGAGCGGGGGTGAGAAGCAGAGGGTGGCCATCGCTCGCACCATTCTCAAATCCCCCCGTATCATCTTGCTCGACGAGGTGAGTCACGTGTTAAAGGACGAGCCGACGTTTCGTTCCTCTGCTGATTTCCATGCAAAAATAAAGACTCAAAGTAAAGAGGACAAAACGAGTAACAGCACGTCCTGGACCTAACGCTTATCTTTAAGATCTCTTGGCTCCAGGCAGAGGGTCTGATTCTACCCTGTGCTTGTAGGCCACGTCTGCTTTGGACACTCGGACGGAGAGGAACATCCAGGCCTCTTTGAGCAGGGTCTGCTCCAGCAGGACGACCATTGTGGTGGCACACAGGTAATCCCGCTGTCCTTCAGCCGTGGCTTTGAGCAGATTATTAAGTCTGTCTCCAGACTGATTAGAGAACAAAGTGCTTGCAATCACAATACAGTTACGTATGATCGAGGCCTGCTGTAACCTCCCTCACCCGAACCCTCAGAACATGAAAGTGGGAAAATCCTTCCAGCCACCACTCCAGTTCCACAGCTATATTACTCCGATAAGATCGTGTATTGATACGGACATTAGCCTGACCATCTGGAGAAGATCTGCTACTAATTAAATTCAGCCGTTTGCCCTTAAAGCCTGCGCCCTCAGAATGGCATTTCTGTCTCGGGCATCTGATTAAAATGGGTGTAGAATAAAAACCTTGGGATCCAGCTGGATGAGGGAGGAGGGGATTAGACGGGATAGCTTAGTGTCTTGCTAGAGATGACAAAGTAAAATTCATGGCTCATTTTTCAGACTGTCCAGTAAGGCTTCTAAAAAAAAATCCCAAAGCGACCATGGCCAGGTTATTATTTTTTATAATAATACTATAGAACTTTTCTATAAGTATTCGGCTGTGTCTTTGTTTTTTTTGTTTGTTTTTTTGTTTTTAAGGATGCAAATAATATGAAAATAATTGATTAATCAAAATTAAATAATTATTAAATAGTATTTAATTAATGATCATTAATATTATTTATAATATTAATACATTTATAATATGTTTTTATTGTTTAATATAATATATAGTTATTAATATATATAAATAAACATATGAAAATTAAAAACAAATCACACATACGCTTTTAATACACTTATTTACAGTATATACACTTCTATAGTTTTACATTCTCTGTTTTATAATACTGTTCATAATATTCTGTTTAATTGTCTTAGACTATATTATTATATTTTAATTAGTATATGTTCTTTAATTCTGTTAATTCTTTTGGCTTATGTTTATTTAAACTATTGCTATGAACTTATTAATTAGTTAACTTTAGTTTAATTCTTACATATGACATCTAGGCTGGCTTTTTTGAGTCTTGGTCCTCCCAAGGTTTCTTCTTTATAATGTTCAGGGAGTTTTTTCTTGCCACCGTCACCCTAGGCTTGCTCAGGTAGGGCTTTGGGTCTAGATGAGAGAAAATTGTTAAGTTGCTTTGAGAACAAACTGAAAAACAAACAAAAAGAAAATATCTAAACATACAGCATGTCAAACCTTGATGCAGATGGGCTACACACAATATATAGCCAAACGTTTGTGGAAACTCAAAGATTACATCCAGAAACACTTGGAGTTTCTGTAATTTCTGATACAGCAGCCTTCAGTCTTCTCAGAAGCTTCCCTCTAGATTTGGAACTTAACTGTGAGTTAACTGTAACTGTAACTTAACTGTAACTGATGTTGAATATTAATACCTAGCCTCCATGGTCCACTGTTGGCTTTCCAATTCATCTCAAAAGTGTGTGATGGTCATCACACAACTGATAAAACCATTTATTTACCCAAAGGGGCGAACACAAATATTCCATAGAATGATAGAGATTTATTCATAATTCTCAAATTCACAAAAGGGTGAGAATAGTTTGAGGATCCAGGTTCGAGTTCCAGCAGTGCCTTCTGATCTGGGCATCAGACACAATTGATTTTCTGAAGGAAGGAAGGTTAGTTTGGAATCTATGTTGGACTGGCATCTAGTCCAGGGCACATTTACACCTTGGCACAGAGTTTTCTGGATATAGTTGATAGGACAGAAAACAGAATTTAAAAAATGGCACACATTTTGACAGGTTTGAAATGATTCTGGTGTGAAAAGATAATTTAAGACTGAGCACCGATTTCAGAATCAGGAATGATGTCACACACGAGCTTAATCCCTCACTAAAAGCTGAGTTTGAGTTTAGACAGACCTTCAGTTCAGGATCTACAGAGTTCCCTGTGTAGATCCAGCGTCAGGGGAGTTTGTTCAGATTTGTCTTTCCTTAGCCGTCTAACTCGCTTCCTCTCACTTTCTCTCTCTTTTGTTCTCTTGAGCGCACTCCCTCCCTTTCTCCTTTCTGTCTTTTGTTCTTTCTTTTTTTCCCCATCCACGATCTTTTCAATCAGCCACTTCTGTCCCGTTTCATCTTCACAATATTCTTTCTCACCTTCTTCCCTCGGAATATTGTAAACACATCGTGATCAGAGTCTGCGTGCTTTGATCCCGTCCAGCCTCTGAGACTTGGTGCCACTTTGATCTGGCTCGGGCTGGTGGTTGCGGGGTGGGGGGCAATCAATAAAGAAGTCTCGGCGCTTTTGTTTGAAGATGAAGGGTAACTGTGGGATAAGATGACCTGCGCGAGGGCAGGGTGGGAATTAAAAGCCCCTGCGGTGCGTACGAGTCCGTACTGGCGTGTTATTGACCACCGGCTGAAGGGTGCAGGAGCTGGTGTGTGTCGCTGTGGGCTCAGGCTGAACGAGTTTGTGGTTTTTCCACGAGTTGGTCCTCGTGTAAACTGATCTGTTTGCTCTCTGTGATGCCCTGTAGGCATAAATGCAGCTCACGATAGTCGAGCTTAGCTAACGTAATAATTAAAATTCTTATTTAAACCAGCATCAGACTTTGGACTCTAATTTTCACGCTTTTTCCTGGTCAGGTTCGCTAGGCTCTGGGGCTTAATCGGAGAATGCAGTCCCCTGTAGGGGTCGCTGTTGCAGCACTTGGCATTAACACAGACAGTCATGTCTGCACATGGTACTCAAACCCAGGTCCCTGCATTGCTGGGCCCACATTTTAGACCTGGGTTTGAACCCGGGGTTGGGCTTGATGACCCAAGTCCAGCTCTGTGGGCCTTAATTCAGTCCTGACCTCAGACTCTTTCTGTGTAAAGTTTGCATGTTCTCCCTGTTTCAGCATGGGTTTACTTGAGGTATTCTGGTTTACTCCCACATTTTGAAGACATTGGTCGCTCTAATTGTCTCCAAGTGAGTGTGTTTCACTAGTATCGTCACAAGCATGCCCTCGTCACAAATAGCCGTCACCTCTCGGTCCTGTGGTTCCCCATAAGCCCAGTTGTAGGTTTGTGCTGCACTCTGCGGTGCTTCTCAGGGTGGAGGCTGGGTATGAGGGTGGTCACTTGGCCAGGGGTGCCCCCACATTACCGCAGTCCATCGCTCGGGGGTTTTCAAGGCGTATTTTCCATGGGCTCTGCCAGTCTTGGAACGTATCCCCCGAAGATGAAGCGGGTCTCCTGTGTTTTTAATGCACTGTTTTTACTGTGTAACTCTTTTTCCAGGTTGTCGACAATAATTGCTTCCGATCAGATCCTGGTTCTACATGAAGGCCAGATCGTGGAACGTGGAAGGTAGGTAAAATGATAACGTTTAAGATGGCTATTATGATGGGCTAATCAAAAGAAGAAATGTGACACTGCATCTTTCATGCTTGGTTGGGCTGAACTAAGAGGAGCGGAAGTTGGAAACTGCATTGGTAGGGGTGTGTGTTAGAGAGATAGAATGGGTGGGGCCGTTGTCAGACTGGACAGCAGCTCATGCAGGGTGTGGGCTGAAAACACAGAAAGCATATCCTGTCGCAGAGACGACGAGTTCATCCTGATCCAGCCCTGAGGTGGAGGCTCCTGATCAATTGATAACACTAAAGTTAAAAACAAAAAAACACACAAAGTTTTTCTAATGATGTTTCATTGAGTGTGTTTACATGTACAATCAGATAACTGCAAGAAATCTGTGACTGATATATAATAATAATTAGTAGTAGTAGTGTTGTTGTTGTTGTTGTTGTTGTTGTTGTTGTTATTTTATTAATACTACTACTAATAATAATATAAATAATACTAATTATTATTAGAATTACTATTTTTACCATTATTATTAAAAGTACTATCATTATTAGTAGTATTTATTACAGAATTCATAAAATTATTGTATTATTATTATTATTAGTAGTAGTAGTAGTAGTAGTAGTAGTATTCATTTTTATTGATATAATAGTAATTATTATTATATCAATTAAAATAAATACTACTCCTAACAATAATTATTACTTTTATATAAATAATAATAATAATAATAATAATAACAGAAATTATTGTTTCTTACTATTATTATATCAGTAATAATAAATGCTGCTACTAAACATAATAGTGTTGTTGTTATTATTATTATTATTAGGAGTAGTAGTGTTTATTTTTATTTATATAATAGTAAATATTATTATATCAATTAAAATAAATACTACTCCTAACAACAATTATTATTATTATTATTATTATTATTACTATTACGTTTATATCAATAATAATAACAACAACAATAATTATTATTGTTTCTTACTATTATTATATCAGTAATAATAAATACTGCTACTAAACATAATAGTACTATTAGTAGTAGTAGTAGTAGTAGTAGTTAGTACAGTATTAATAAAATTTGTATTAAATTTATTAATACAATAATAAATACTACTTAGTTGGTATTATTATTATTATTATTATTATTGTGTCAAAATACATACTACTAAATTATGTTTTTATTATTATTAAATCAGTAATAAATACTACAAATAATGATAATACTCTTAATGATGATGATGATGATGATAAAATCAAATATAGGACAATTATTAATACTATTAGTAGTAATTATTATATTAATATTTTTAATATTTATAATAATGACAATGATGATGATAATAATATCAATAATAAATAAAAGTAATGTCTTAAATTTTTTTTATATTTGCAGTTAAACATAAAAGATTACTGTTGTCCATTGTACCATGCATATATAAACTGAACACCTCAATTACTGGTTAAAATATTGTTGAATTCATCAGATGTAAAAACATGATCATTGTGACCTTTTTATTCATGGTTAGTCAGGGTGCCAGTAACTCTAGTGCTGTGTAACGTGTAATATCCTTTAGAATTTGCTGGTATAATTCGTAATTCATATTTCAGTCTGTGTTGGGAAGCTGTTCTGGCCTAGATGCAGCAAAACAGCAAACCATGAAACTACCCTCACCATGCTTCATAGATGTGTTACGATTCTTATGCTGGAATGCATTGCTTTTCCTTTTCCAGACATATTGCTTCAAAACCAAAAAGTTCTGTTTGATGTTAGTCATTAGAATAACCTGAATTGATGTAATGTTGGCTGCTGATTAATTGTTATATAGTACTGGTATTAATTATGATAATATATGGTTTAGGCTTTGTGTTATAATTCTAACATGGATATCATGCAGATTATTAGGGCAGATGTAAACCCACTTATCAACCCTAACCCAGCCAGTGCTTTTTTAAACACTTTTTTTCCTTTGTGCCCTTTGATATAGGATTCGTTCCCTCAAACCACACACACACACACACACACACACACACTCACACTCCTACAGCCTATGGGGATGTAACCCCATACCCTGCACATTCAATCCTGAATGACATTGCGATGTAAACACACAGGCTTTTAAGCCACAGGGACTGAGTATCAGAATACAAACACGGATTCATTCACCTTCCTTACACACACACACACACACACACACACACACACACACACACACACAGAGACACACACACACACTCTGAGACAGGAAGCCAGCAGGAAGGTGAGGGGTTAATGCTTTTAGGAAAGAGGAGTTAATTAAAACACACCATCTAGTACCCAGGCCAGAAGGAAACCACAGGTCTGAAAGAAGATACTCCCTTAAAAGATGGCTGATTTTTTTTGTTTGTTTGTTCATTTATATCTATAATATTAGATTATAGATATCTAACTAAGTTTTGGTTAAATATTCAGTGAACTTTCTGACAGTTTAACTTAAACAAATCGCACAGAGATGCTGACCCGGACCCAGAATGTTGCATCACTGTTACATTGTGTATCAAGCCAGAAGCAAAAGTTGCGTTTGGGTTGTTTCAGGCATGAGGAGCTGCTGGCCCTGCAGGGACGCTACACAGCCATGTGGCAAAAACAGCAACAGCAGCAGAATCCAGAGGAGGAGGAGGAGGAGGAGGAGGAGAAGCAAGCTGGAGAATGAGTGCAGTCCAGGTACAAGTGAAGGAGCCAAAGAACTAAATGGAACGTGGTCGGCCATAATACAGGAACGCTGCTCAGAAGTCATCGTGCTGAAGTTACAAACTGTTTACATTTATCCTTTATAAGCTGACTGTTGTTTCTGAATTTGTTCCTACGACTTGACAGATGTTTTCTGAAGCGTGAACCTGGTGTTTTTTATGTTACCATTTTGTATGCATCATTAAACACAGTACATTGAATACCAGCTATGTACAAAAGTTAATTTATTTCGAGTATTTACAGAAGTTCACACAAGCTATGGTTCGAACAAGCAGAAACGCGGGCGTCCTCTTCGTCCTGGACGTTAATGTCATTCCGTTTAGCAGAAGCTGGCATATTTACAGAATAAACACATTTATGGTCTATACAAAAACAGCTTAATGCTGGCGGGTTCAACGTTAATGGCTTTATACAAGCGAAAGAGAAACGGCTCGAGGGCTTCATCAGGACTGTGCTGCTGAAGCTCGCTGTGTAAGGATTAACATCCTGGATTCCTGGAGAAGACGTTTGAGGGCTGGCGCGGAGTTTACGAAGAAAGCAGAGATTAAAAATGGCCTTGGGCTGAGCTGAAGGACCAGTCCTCATGACTTAATCATGGGTCCATCAGGGTGTCAGGCTGAGGAACCTAGATCTGTCCTGAAATGTTAAAGCGAGCGTGAGGTGTGTGACGGACTGTCACTGATGTTCGTCTCCAGACGTAGCCCGAGCGCTGACCCGCGGCGGGACAGTCTGGGTGCACGAGAGCTGCTGCCCGCCAGCCGAACCCCCACAGCGGGTAAAAAAAAAAAGAAAGACGGGGACGCTGTCCTGCTGCGGCTGAGGTTCACAGTGAGGGCATCGACTTTTTCTTTTACTTCTTTGCTTGTCTGAATCTGGAGCCAGTTAGCGACGTACACGAGCGACGAGTTTGTGCCTATATTTATCTATAGGTTACTAAAGCTGCTGAATCTAGAATTACAACCGAATGTGAGCAGAAAGGTGCCTGGTCTCCGTCTGTTTCTATCCCAAGAGTGGTGAGAAGATGAGTGGAAGCTGTACTGAAAGTCCGTCAGTTCCTGTCGTGAGGGACCCGGCGTCCGTGGTGCCACAGGGCCGTCGGCAGGTTTTGACAGCCCATGTATTCTTTCCTCATCTCGGCCTCTGTCAGAGGGGGTGTGGAGTTGCACGGCGCTCCGGCCAGGGTCACGTTCAGCATTCGTAACCCGCCATCGCCCGCGTGAGCCGTCACAGCGCCCTGGTGGCACAAGATGAGGAATCAACAACACGTTCTTTAAGAAGCATTGTGTTATTTTATAGAAGCCCTATTGGATCGATACCTTGCTCAGGTGGTCCATGAGGCAGTGCGTCGGTCGCAGAGAGGCCCAGTTCTGGGCCGTGTTCACCCATGGCAGCCCATTGAACAGCGCCACATTGAGGTGTTTCAGAGAGCTCTTCAGTCTCTTCGTGAGGACTCCAGTGTAGCTCTGCTCCACGAACAGCAGCACTCGACTGGCCCTGCAGCCCGCCAGGTCGGCCAGCAGCTCGCCCACCGTGTAGCGCTCTTTCAGATCCGCCTGCACACAGGCAAACAAATCAAGCCCTGTAAGAGAGCGCCTCATCTGGACACTCCAGACTTTTCACACAGAGTCTGATTTTTACAGATGAAACAAGGCACATCAGGTTTTGAAAGCATCTATTAATGCAGCCCTTCACACAGAGTCCGAAACTGATGGACTGCACCACTGCGTTAAATGTTTAATCGGAGTCTGTTCTAATTTCTGCATTAAAATCAGGCTGACCAATCAGAGGTCGGTTGCCAGGCAGAACAGCTCATCGAGAGCTTATAGGACGAGCAACAGGCTGCCTCTAAAAACATGAATGGGAAAGAAAAGATCTGGTGGAATAGAACTGAAAGGCTGGAGGATGATGGTGATAAAGCTCACAGGGCCAGGATGGAAGCGTCTGATTAGTGCATTCTGCATTCTGATCTGTTCATGATTACAAAAACACAAACTAGAGCTTCCTGCCCTCATCTCCGCTCGTGTCTTTGTTTTTTTTTTAATTAGACACAGCAAAATCTCTCCCATTAAGAGAAGGGAAATTGGATGTAAAAAAAAAAAAAAGTGTAGTGCACTTGCGTAGGTCCCACTATGTTAAAAATCACAATTTTTGGTGTGAATAGACCTTAAATCTGATTTACTATCCCAAGACTCATTATGGACGATACGCTGAACGTCCACACAAGGACTCTTAAAACGTATTCCATCTCTCCCAAGAGGACGTGTTCACCAATTCAGCTTTTTAAGCAGTTTTTCTGTAATTCTCACCTCTTGTCTGTCCATTAGGGGTGGAGACTTTGCTCTTTCTTTAGCTGCTTTGCAGGAATGCCTATGGATAACAACACTATGTACATATATCGTACATTTTGTGTCGTGTCACTGGTTTTAGCCAAGTTCCTTGTCCACAGACAGCACAGTTAAATGGCCCTCGCTACTCCAGTGGAAACGAGCTTAGGTTTATCCTGAAAGGGACTAGGCTTAATCCTAGACTGCAAACAAAAGTTTAAATAGATTATTCCGACTACACAAATAGAGCAGCTCCATTGGCTTGATGTCAAGAGCCAGCTCCTGGGTTTAAAACCCGGGTGGGGTTAACAAAAGGCGGAGTCTTTGGTGAGCAAAGATGAGCAGAGGATAGTTCACAATAATGTTCCTCAAAGAAAGACTGGAAGGGATTTATATATTCTTCCTTCTACATAATATCATTAAACCATTCAAGGAATCTGGAGGAAGTTCCTAAAAAGCCTAAACTGAAGAGGGGTGATCTCCGCTCCCTCAGATGGCTCTGCATCAAGAACCGTCATTCATCAATAGCTGATGAACCACATGGGCAAGAGATTCCTTTGTTAAACCTTTATCAAGCTCTACAACACAGAGTTACATTCACAAATGCCACTTAAAACGTTACTGTGCTAAAAAGAAGCCTTATGTATGATCCTGTACTGTTACACACCTTAAGATGTGTTTGTAGGAAGAATGGAACAAAATGACACCTGAGACACTAAATCACTTGGTGTCATCAGTGCTAAAACGTCTTTTAAGTTTAGTGAGAAGGAACGGCGAGATTAGAAAGTGGTCCGTGATTTATCGTCCCAACGTCAACAAAAAACATGACGCATCTTGGGTTCATACTGTCTTCAAGTTATTTTATTCTGCATTTTCCATACCCCCAACTTTTTCTGATTTGGGGTTGTACAAACGTCTCGTGCTCAAAAATGTCATGGGCTTTTCATGGGATCCGTTCAGATTCGAGTTACAGACTATCATTAAGTAAATCCAGAGTCTACGCAAGACGTTCTGTCCCCCTCACACACTTCTTATTGTTATGTTCCAGCCCTTGACCTGAGCCAAAATACACAAACTTGTCCCAAATGTGGCTGCAATCAGGGGGAAAGTTGGGTAATGCAATTTTGGTTTGCTCGTTTTAGCTCGCCCGGGCTATCGTGAGACTCCCAAACTGCACATCTTTAAATCTGCATACACACCGGATTCAGTGACGAGGCGTTTCTAAGCACGTATTAAGGTCTGTAAATGTTAAGGAAGCCTGCAGAGCAGGAGAGCGCGGAGTCGTATGTTCCACTTTCCGTCCACGATGATGCTGAGAGAGGATTATGAAAGGAAAGACTATTAGTTTTTCGGGGCCAACTATCCATAAGGGCTCTTGATGGCTAAAAGACGCTGCTTATTCATGTGAAGCAGTCTGGTGGTCCCGAGCCCTGTGTGGTCCTGATTTCTCAAGTTCCCCTTTGTCACGGCCATCTCTGTCTAGGGATCAGGTTGTTGCTTTTGTCCCTCGAGAGTCTGTGCCTATTGTTACAGAAGGAAGGGCTATACCTCACAGTCTGGACCTTTTGCGTCTGCCCGGCTCTGAGCATATGGCCGGGATTACTAACCACCTCAGGGCCGAGGAAGGTGGGATTTCCCTGTGTAAGGGAGATATAATGAAATACGTCCTCTCATTCTCAGAGTTCATTACCGATAGATTTTCTTTAGGAATGAAGAATTGGATCTGTCGTGCTCTGAAAGAACGCAAACTCTAATAAGCTTGCAGGCTTAAAAGTGACCCATGTTCCTCATCTTCTAAACAGATCCTAATCTCGTCTCATCTCAAACCTACATGAACGCTGAGGAATCTTCTGTAAACCTTCTGTATCTAAGGGTCGGCCGGTTCCCACATCAGATGCTTCCTCAATTACCCAGCGCACCTAAATATGAGGGCGAGCAGATAAGCTCCCAAACACCAAAGATGCGGAACATTCCGGCTCCTTCCGTTTCTGGCCAATAAAGAGATGAGAGGGCACTAGAAAGAGGTACTTATCCCACTTCTGTCGCTAAACTCCTGCTTTGTTGTCTCTTTGATTGGGCACCAGGCCCTTTGAAGTCGCGGGCCTTATTTATTGAGGGGATTTATTGAGGGGACGCGTCTAATTTATTAACGAGGAAGATAAGGGGCGATCGTTCGTGCCTGCCGGCGGTCCGCCTGCGCTCATGGACGTTTGCGTTCGACTCACGATGCCATTGTCGTTGCGGTCCCAGAGCAGCATGGTGCCGTCGTTGCGGGTCGGGCTGTTCAGGTACAGGACCAGCGTGTCTGCGCAGTGCTGCTTGCGGCAGATGTAGGAGATGTGGTTCCTGATCACCTCCTTCTCCGTGGCTGGATACATTCCCTCTGCTTCTTTAGCTGCAAGAGCACACGAGGCAACAGAGGGTAAAATATATATTTATGTAGGGGGGCGCCAAACATCAAAGGGGGCGCCCGAGGCTTTGTTTGCTCTGAGCTGCTCTGAGTTAGTCAAAATACAATTTGCATATGTTAAACACAATTAAAATGACACACTGACTCTGCCTGTCGAGTTTTGCAGCAGTCCGACGTTTTTATCTGGGTTTCTTTTGTCTGAGTGTAAGATTACTTGAAAAGATATTTAATAAACTTACATTTGATTTTACCTAAATGTTTAGCTGTCTAAAAGCCTTTTCACACTGAGTTTTTTGTCTAAACACTCCAACTGCCTGGCCTCTTCTGCTTTCTTTAATTTCCCTTCTTTTAATGTGTCTCAGAGATTTCTCCATGTCTCTTTCACGTCATCAACTTGTGAAACTCTGTGAGCTTTATCACCATCATTCTCCAGCCTTTCAGTTCTATTCCACCAGATCTTTTCTTTAATATCCATGTTTTTAGAGGCAGCCTGATACTCGTCCTATAAGCTCTCGATGAGCTGTTCTGCCCGGCAACCGAGCTCTGATTGGTCAGCCTGAGTTAACGAATAAATTAGAACAGGCTTCGATTAAAAATTTCATGCAGCATCGCAGTCTGTCAGTTTCGGACTCGTGTGTTCTTTTTCAAAACTTGACGTCAACTCTGACATCATCTCGCGTCTACAGAATTTTAATCGCAAACTAGTCACAGACTTTTTGCAAAGGGGGGACCTAAGTCCAAGAATGCAACTAGATGTAAATGAAATGAAAACACCCTTTATGTTTACATTACAGTAGCATAAAAAGAAAATGTCACTATGGTAATGTCTGGTCAACGACCTGGTTCACACAACGCAATGCGGACGTTGAAAATGTTCTCATACCAGTGCCTGATATCTGTTTTCAGCACTGCTTCAATAATAAATCCTCATTATTTTGTCATGTGGACGAACAACATCGAAAAACGTCTTTCCTCATAACCACAATCACAAATAATGAAGTATTTTTAGTTAAAGGACGTAAAAATGTATGCAAGATAATACAATTTACCAAATAAAGATCCAAATTAAGTACTAAAATGTACACTGATTATAATTATGGCTCTATCAGCACCAAACAATAAACCATAATGACGTTTTAAAACTCTTTCGAAATGAAAGGTACGTTCTCACCTGCTACCTGTCCATTTCCAGCAAAAAAGGTTTTGATGTGATCCTTATGGAAGCCGTTGTTCCTCAGCATCTGGTAGAAGAGCAGCAGGTTCTGCACGTGGCGCTGGTATGTGATCTGTTCCTGCCAACCGCCTGCAATCCGGAGAAAAGAAAAGTTTTGAGAATCCAAAGTGAGTTAATATAGACAAAACACGATCATGACAAAATCCCAGTATTGCTTTGGAAGGAGTTGTATGATAACGTGCTTCAATAAGAGCAATAACTAATTAATCAGAGGTGGACGAAGTACACAAACCATGCACTTGAGTTGAAGTAGAGACACTCAAGGTAAAATGTATCAGTAAAAGTAGAAGTCCTCCCTTTAGACCTCCACTTGAGTAAAAGCACATAAGTATTTGCCTTCAAATGTGCTTAAGTATCGAAAGGATTTATTCTGGCTCTAATGTCCTGTTGTCATGTACAGTATTGAGTTATGTTTACTTAGTTGCTGTCTAACACTGCTTGAAGATATCAAAATTCTGATTATATATATTAAATGCATCTCCAGGGATCTCCTGAGAGAAAACACATGACTGTGAGGCTACAGGACAGTCAGTTACACTATGTCCAAAAGTATGTGAACACCCCTTCTAATGAGTGATCGGTGTTATTTCCACACTTTCTAACAGTTTCATAATACGAAGCATACACATATGGGATCTCGGTAAAAAGGTAAAAGTACAGCAAGATGTACTGAAAGCCTCAGTGACTCTCAGTGTGACATTTTTATGGGTCCGGCAAGTCGAGAAATGTCGGCGTTTTAACTTGCACAGATCCTTGACCATAACTCCATCAGACACCTTTGAGCTGAATCAGGCTTATACTGTAATCTAGTGTAATGGCTTCTCAGAAGAGTAGAGGCTACAAACCCAAACCCACAGCTTTGGATCTAGTTTTTGGGTCTCCACAAATTTTGGGATAAATAGTGTTGCAAAACGTCGCCATAATCCAGTAAGCGGTTATACGATCACGGGTTCAGTTCTCAGCAGTGTGAAGGATGTGCTGGTTTAGAAACTCGTACAGAAATCACCAGCATTGTGGTTTCACAGGGCGATCGTCGAGTTCTGTGATGAAATCAGCGACCTTATTGTGGATAGACTTCTCACCCGGCGTCGGTACATCTGTTTTAGGTGATTTTTTTCTTCTTCTGACCTTTTACACATTTAACACAGCTTTCCATTTTTGTGCTGCTGAATCTGGCTGAAGTGCTGAGTAAAACTGTATGGTCAGTACTGAAATGAAAGCCAGCATTGTTTTTGGATTACACGTCCCAGAGGCTGTATAAACTTAGAACAATAAGGGGCCTAGAACAAAACCTCGAGGGGAAACCATATCACGCTTTTTTCGGCTCTGGGTGTTCTCCACTGACGATAACAAATTGGCAAAGCCTGTGAAGTCGGATCTAAACCAGGGATTGTGTGTCCAAACCAGCTGTGTTTTCCAGCCTGTCCATTAAAATTTCACGCTCAATTGCGTCATGTGTTGCTTTCGATGGTAACGGCACCAAAACAAAAACACGTCTGCGAGGCCGGCAGGAGGTCATCGAGGATGGTCGATAGGACTTTCTGTACTGTGTTGCATAACAGTGTGTGTCTGTTGACGTGTGTGTGTGTGTGTGTGTGTGTGTGTGTCTGACCTGAGAGAAGTACTGCGTGATCACAGGTCTGGTACAGGCGGCAGGAGAGGTGCGTGGCGAGGGGTTGCTGGTGGCATCGTCGGGTGTTCTTATTGAGCTCACAGCTGGAGAGGGGAACACTCGGACTGGTGAGGGGCAGAGGCTGCGGGCATCTGGCGAACTCTGGAAGATCTGTAACACAAGGCTTTGTGGAATTAAAACAGAAGGTTATGAGTTCTAATCCTGCTCAGCTTAATTGCAGGCCGAACTGAAGAAAGAGCATCTGGTAAATTCATAAAATACATTTAAACCCAAGTCTGTTCACTTTAATTATAATCATAATAAATCATAATGGGAAAAAAGAATTATAGAACTAAATCTGACTTTGGCTTTAAGAGCAGAAGACCATCAACTTGCCCTTTGTTCAAACAATAGACTGTTCTAACTCGGTTGATGTGTTTAGAGACTATTTTGTAAGATACTCGTGTTTGTGTGAACGACTATCCACTAGGAGCTACTGAAGGGCATCTGGTACATACATAAAACAAATGGCGCTCCGGTGGCACAATGACCGTTCCAATAGCCCATCACCACAGTGACCTGGTGGGGGTGGGCGATATGGTAAAAATATTATATCTCGATAATTAAAGACATTTTCACGATACATGATATTCATCACGATTCAGATGATCATGGACAAAATGCATCAGTAGCCAGAGATTCTTAAAAAATACTATTCTAATATGATCCCATGCTTAGTCAAGTGATTTATCCACCCATTGGATCCTTTGCTGCCATGGAACAGAAGGGTGCATTTTTAGGCCTTCAAAATGGGACACCCTCAGAAGGATGCAGCCCCTGAATTGGAGCGCAACCTTTGTGTCCCTTCCAAAGACTAGAATTACAATCTCTTCCTTAAAAATACTGATCTTCTGAGCGAAAATGGCTTCTGATCTGTCACAGCAATTTGGTCTGCTTACTACAGTATTATAGATGGATCCGATACAATCCTCTGTCGGTATCGGGTCCGATATCGTTGTCGTTCACTCGATGTTGGACGGACAGGGCCGGTCCACTTACCGATCAATATTCCATTCCAAGTTTTACCATGGGCACGTGGCAACTGAAAAAATGTGGATCTGCCCTTCACTACTTACTATGATAAGGGCTTTTTCCACGCCAAAACTGGCTGTTTATTCAGGGTCTAGACTTGTCTTTCGTCTGCCTTAAAAAAACTTCTTAAAATATAATCTAGTGGGTACTAGGGTTTCCATTTACATTCTGAAAACATGTTATGTCAACCGGTGTCTCTAAAGTGTCCAGTGTTAGTGATTATGTGTGTGTGCGTGTGTGTCCTGAGCCTGAGATGGAATGGTGCTGTCTTGGGTAAGCATGGTCCGACTCACTGTTGCATGATCCCCTGACCGACCTCACCTCCCTCAGACACATTTGCATGTCAATCAGCCAATTGGCTTCCCTTGAGCCGGGAGCCACTTTCCTCCTTCACTTACCCGCACAGTGCAGGTGCTGAGTCCGGTTACTGTCCCTCACCCCCACCACCCGGGGCAGGAAGTGGATCTCGCAGAGGCCTCGGCTGCGCTCCACGAGGCCGGCCCTGGACGCGGCTCTCTTCCGGACGCGTGCGCGGTCACTCCGGCTCCTCCGTCTCTTCAGCTGGTTCTGGCAGCGGGTCTTAAGGGCCAGGGTCAAGCACTCGTCTCCTGCAGGGCAGCGCATTTATTTGAGGATGTGCTTCGCTTGTAGATTTATCGTGACTGAAGCTCTATAGACGTTAGGAAAACTCGCATGAGGTCACCGAAAAGGTGAGCAAGACAGAAAGGAGGATAATTTATAATGTCAGTAAGATTACAGCCTGCCACGGGCGACGAGAAACGTGAAATCACCCTCCACCACAATGAATACTTTGGCTCGCTACGTTATAATCTATTAGTAAGCGTACAGCGCTTTCACAATCAGCCGTAAGCCTGTTTATTCTCTTCTTCCCTTCAGACAATCACCAGAAGCTGGTAGTTTGGAGAAAATTGCAGGGCTACCACAAGCCAGCAGTCTCCATCTATTTCAGGTAACGCAGACTGTGAGATCAAGCAGCACCACGAGGACGAACCATTAGAGACGGACCTAACGTGATATCCGGTGACTAATGATACTGTTTAGTGCGGCCACGTCTCTTTCTATGTTCATGTACTCAAAGCCCTGTTTCTGTCTCATCTCCCGAGAGCCTGTCCTTCCTTCCTGTACCTTCATCGTCTGACACGCTTAGCAATTATTAGACGTCTCTGGACTGCTCTTATTCCTTTAGATCTTTAGTAAAAACAGGACTTCAGCACTTCATCACTGTAATAAACGACTTGCCGGCACAAAGCTGGAATAACGAAGCTTCCTGAATGTCTGGATGGTCAAACACGAGTCTGACAAACTCCAGAGTCTCCTCTCAGGAAATAATGGAATTTCAGCTTGTTTGCTGTCCAGAGGAGGAAGGTTCGATTCCTGAACCAAGTGCTGAGGACAGGAAGCACACTCAGGATGAATTATTGACAGCATTAAGGGGAACGAAGCGTTCCTGAGAGCTAAATCCAAAGCATGCCGTACTAACACCCGCTTTCATCCACAATCAGCTCTTACTCACACTCTTCATGTTGTCTGTCAGCTTTTTGGCCGACCGCCTGCATGGCTGAAGTTGCGCCCAGTGAGGGACCATGAGCTGAAAGTGGAGTTGGATGTTACAGGGTTCTATTGTTGGGTACTCATGAGGTCTGGGACTGATATTATTGCATTTTGGACACTTTCACAACAAGAATGAACAGTAAATGTTGGCAGAACGTAAAATGCTACCTGTTGTGAAGGACCAGTGGATGGAAGAGGCTCTGTTTTAGGATCTACTTAGACAGCAGTTTAGAGTGCATTGTCCTAAATAATGATTGGACAAAGCTTAAACATCGATGATGGGAAACATGCAATAAAAAAAAAAAACATTTTTTTATTGTTTATTAGATTTATTTAACTTTATATCGACGTCAGTGGCTATATTCATGACAAGACACAAGGTTACATCAAAACCTCCCTCTGATTCGGGCCAATTTAGAGTGACGAATTAACCTAATGCATGTGGCTTATCTTTGAGATGGCACGACTGATGCACAGGGCAAAGACCAGGTTTCATTACGCACATATGACTTCTAAGTCTTATAATACAACTTTAAAGTTTATTTGGGAACCTAAAACAGTTATCTCAAGGCATTGCCAACAAGAACCATCTATATTACCTCTAATAGGAGTTTTAAATGGTTCATAATTATTTAATGAACTATTAGTTTGGTCGCCTTGCAGCTCCACAGATGCCCAGTTAAATCCCAACCTAGGACTGGTTTACTCCGGGTACTCTGGTTTCTTTCCATTTAAAAAAAAATGTACGTTAGGTAAATTGGTTGCTCTAAATTGCTCCAGTATGAATGTGTCTGATTAGATCAATGTAGACTTGCTCCTGTTGTGAATAACGATTGATGCTGATGTGACATTAAATAAACAAACAAACAATTTAGTGAATTATGGGAACAGCTACCTAATCTATAAGAGGGTTAAAAATGCTAAAATGACTCTGTGTATCAGACTAAATAATGCCAATATGCATTATTTTTTATGTTATTTACCATTAATATTTACTTAGTTTCTGTGTTTTTTAACTACCACTACAGACTTATTTGACTAGATAAATTAGTTTCATTCTTACATTTCTTATAAGTCTTGGTCCTCCCAAGGTTTCTTCCTTATAACCTTTAGGGAGTGTTTCCCTGCCACTGCTGCCCTAGGCTTGGTCAATTTGGGATTGGCTTTAGATATTAGAAGATCATCTAAAATTGTAAAGCTGCTTTGAGATGATACTCCGTTGGAAAAACACTATAGAAATATATCTAACTTGACTAATTGGATTTATTTTAAAATCTTAACTACTAGGTTTCTTCTTACTGTCTTATTCTCTCTTGTACAGTCCTCAGAGCAGATGCTTTACATTTCACTGTAATTTGTACAAGCTATAAATGGCCTTACCTCCATAATTTACAGGCCAGAAGACATGTTTCCAGTGAGCAGGTCCAGTGCCCATGGTGCCAACATGACGCCCAACTCAGACTTAGTTGTTAGACACCTGTGCCATCAGTGCCCCACTTTAACAATCCCTTATTTCTTACATTTCGGTTGTAGTTACTGATACTTAAATATCTGACTGAGTGCCTGGTACGCTTTTTTCAGCAGGGGTATTTAGTCCTGGATTCTGTAAAGTTGCTTTGAGATAATGTATGTTAAAGCACTATAGAAATTAACTTGACTTTTTTGGTTGGTTCCACAGTGAACACGCACCAGAAATAACCAAATGGCAATAAAGAGAACTTTTTTTCTCCGTGGCACTGAGTAGTAATTTGCACTGAACGGTCTGAGATTGGCACGACGTTAAAAGTCCACTTACCTAAATAAATGCCCTCCATGTGTGCACACTTCTTTTTGGGCACGGTAAAGTCCACGTAGAAGAGCAGCACCGGGTGTCCAAAGCTCTCCCCCGGACTCGGGTCCAGCACCAGCACTGCGTCATGCGCGCTGGCACCGGGATACCGGTCCCTCTCCAGCTCGCTCTCCCCCGAGAACCCTGCTTTTCCAGACGGGTGAGAGTCAGGCAGGATGGCGACCACTTTCCCCCCGCTGGGATCAGACGCATACACGGCTACGGCGCTCTGGTGGAGCTGTGCAAACCTGCGGCACTCACTCTCCGGTAAAGCGACCCTACGGCACAGGTGCACCTTCAGGTACTGGAAGCCAGCCTTCGCCCAACGCTCGAGCCGGATTCCGGTATGTCCCTCAGCAACCAGCAGCAGAAGCAGAACCGAGAAGAACCTCATGCTTACGACCGATCGGTCTCTCGTGCGTGTACAGATCAGCTCTCTAAAACTCCCGAAAACTTAGTGTGGGGATCAAACGAGCCTCTGCGTGAAGCGGGACATCAAAGGGCTTTTAAGAAGCAGCGAGAGCAGCATCCAGCCCAAAAGTGATCTGCAACAGTAACTCCATCCCACTGGCGCTCCAGGCTGTTAAAACAGGGGTAGGAGGGAAGTGAAGGAGGGGGAGAGGGGACACGCTGAGGATGAGCTTACCTGTCACTCTCGTGAAATCACGCTAGCAGCAGCAGTAGTTTTTCAGCCGCTTTATTTTACCCCAGAGTTAAAGTAAGACAAATAGAGGATCACGATTAATAGATTCAGGATAAAAATGATCGGTTAAGACATTTGTACAAAGAAACAAATACGTAGAGGCTATAATGACACAGTTTATTTAGATCTGCATCAGTTTATTAACAATAAAACCCAGCAGTAGCTAGTTTATTATCGATAATGAGTAGCAGTTGTTTATAAACGATAATGATCAGCAGTTTATTAACCATAAGCTTCAGCAGATAGTTTATTAAAGACAATGATTAGCAGTAGCTAGTTTATTAACAGTGAAGGTTAGCGGTTGTTTAGGATTGGAAGTAATAAAGTTTATTAATGATAATGGTTAGCAGCAGCTAGTTTATTAGCAATATGGATCAGCAGTAGGTAGTTCATTAATGATAAGAATTATTAGCTAGTCTATTACTGTAAAGATCAGCAGTTTAACTATTCAACTATAATGATTAGCATGTAGCTATAGTTATTAATAATGGTTAGCAATAGTTTATTAATGTTAATGATAATCATGAGCTATTATTAACAATAGCAGTAGCTAATTTATTAACAATGAAGGTTAGCAGTAGCTAGTTTAACAATATACAGTGGGGCAAAAGAGTATTTAGTCAGCCACTGATTGTGCAAGTTCTTCTGCTTAGACAGATGAGAGAGGTCTGTAATTTTCATCGTAGGTACAATTCAACTATGGGAGACAAAATGAAAGAAAAAATCTTTTAAAGAATCTAATTGTAAATTATGGTGGAAAGTATTTGGTCAATAACAAAAGTTCAACTCAATACTTTGTAACATAACCTTTGTTGGCAATGACAGAGGTTTCCTGTAAGTCTTCACCAGGTTGCCACACACTGTAGCTGGTAGTTTGGCCCATTCCTCCATGCAGATCTCCTCTAGAGCAGTGATGTTTTGGGGCTGTCGCTGGGCAACACGGACTTTCAACTCCCTCCACAAATTTTCTGTGGGGTTGAGGTCTGGAGACTGGAGAAATGCTTTTTACGGAGCCACTCATTCGTTGCCCGAGTGGTGTGTTTGGGATTGTTGTCATGCTGGAAGACCTAGCCATGTTCCATCTTCAATGCTGTCACTGATGGAAGGAGGTTTTGGCTTCACATGCTTCACAGTAGGTTTGGTGTTCTTGGGATGCAACTCAGCATTCTTCTTCCTCCAAACACAACGAGTTGAGTTTGTACCAAAAAGTTCTATTTTGGTTTCATCTGACCACATGAAATTCTCCCAGTTCTCTTCTGGATCATCCATATGCTCTCTGGCAAACTTCAGACGGGCCTGGGCATGTACTGGCTTAAGCAGGGGGACACGCCTGGCACTGCAGGATCTGAGTCCCTCTTGGCGTAGTGTGTTACTGATGGTAGCCTTTGTTACTTTGGTCCCAGCTCTCTGCAGGTCATTCATCAGGTCCCTGCGTGTAGTTCTGGGATTTTTGCTCACCATTCTCATGATCATTTTGACCCCACGGGATGGGATCTTGCGTGGGGCTCCAGATCGAGGGAGATTATCAGTGGTGCGGTATATCTTCCATTTTCTTACAATTGCTCCCACAGTTGATTGCCAGCAGTTCATCATTAATTAATGCAGATCTTAAAGAGTCTTTTGATAAAGAGATGAAGCTCACTGATGGTAAATCTCTTAAGTTTGTTAATGATTAAGATCTGGAGTAGTGAATTAAATATCGTGATTCTTTATTAATTGTCTGAGAGAATCAGTAGTTTGTTATAGTTTTAACAGTTGTTCAGACAATTTCTTGCAAAATAAAACCATGGCATCATTTGCATTCACATCTTTAGCATTCATAATGTTTTTAAGTAAACCTGATGGTGAATTCTGAAATTTTAGAAATAAAACAGTGAAGCTTTTTGTGTTGTAATCCTGCATTGTGTTGCATCTGCACACACCAGCTCATGAACAACACATGCTGTGTTTTCTTTGGAGCGGTGAATCCGTCCCATCTATATGATTGCATGCTTCCTCTATTGTTTGCAGAAGTGTGTGAGTAGAGTTTGTGGTCATATATCTTACACTGCCAAGCCAAAAGGACTCTTTCTAAACAATGAGTATGATGATACAAATAAAAGTGATGAACTGTGGGTGATGGATGAACCGATGCTGGACCAGATCTCTGGACCTTCCCTGTAATCTGATTGCAGCATGTGATGGGAGGTGGCCAAAAATGTAATGATATAGGACATAATATAGATGTAAAGAGTTCCAGAGTGAGATGTTGATGGAAGATGCTGTCTGGACTGATTGGCTGTCCACATTGGGATGTTTCCCAGGATGTTTACAATGGCACAATTATGTGTTCTTAGCCACTTTTAGATGGATTAAAGCAAGCCTCAAGGACAAATAGTGCTGAAGCTCAAGTTCGTCCGTAAACAGATTTGATAACAACTGGTAAACAGCTATAGTGATCTGTATTGTAGTGTTTCGCACATGAACAGTATGTAGTGTTTTGCGAAAATGTCAATGTTTTGAAAACTAGGGTAGCTAGGTAAGCAGTGCTAGGCCTGTCTGTATCTCGCCTCTGGCAAGGTGAGCTCTGGCTGTCGGTTGCTTTCGATGTTGAATACGGGTTCCTGGCACCGAAAGTCCAAAGTGGTTCCAGGAACCAGCAAGGCATGAACGTGTATTGATTATGTGAATGCATGTTCGACCCAAGTCTCAAGACCTCAAGACCTACAGTAGATTATTAGTCATTGACTGAAATAGTTTCATAAATAGGCAATTACAACTGCTTATGAATGAGAAAAAGACGCAGGAGTGTATTAATAAGAGATGTGTAGTCATTTATTAATGACAGAATTTCAGTCCTTTGTTAATAACAATTGCTCTCGTTTATTTAAGATTTAAAAAATACTGTTGGTTTTTAATCAGCAAATCCTGAAGTAGTTTAATAAGGAGGCAGCTGCATTTGTTAATTCATGCGAAAATTCTTCAGTAGTTTATGAATAAGAAAGGATTGCAACTTATAAGTAAAGAATGAGAAACATGCAGTAGTTTGCCGATAAGACAAAAATTGCCATAGTTTTTTAGACACCGAATTTCAGTAGTTAATTAATGGTAAATATATGCTGGTGTTTACAATATGTATATATATATATATATATATATATATATATATATATATATGTCTTCTGTCATTTATGGAAAGAAATGCAGCCATTTATTTACTATAAGGAGATCATGCAGTCTTTTTTAATGTCAAAAAAACTTATTTTTTAATAATTATTATTCTTATTATTTATTACATCAATATAGTTATATACATCTTGATGCATGCTCAATGATCCAGGTAAGAAAATCCAAGAAGTTGAATCTATTCATCTGGACATAGATTTTGTTGGAGAAACGTTTCGTCACTCATCTACGTGACTTCTTCAGTCTGAAGATCACAGGTTCATCATTTCAGCAGCAGAGATTACTTACGATCAGGAACTGAGACAAGTTTGGTGTTTTTAGGTCGTTAATTTAGTACATTAAACCAACTTGATGCATGCTCAATGATCCAGGTAAGAAAATCCAAGAAGTTGAATCTATTCATCTGGACATAGATTTTGTTGGAGAAACGTTTCGTCACTAATCTAACTCATCTTAGATAAGTGACGAAACGTTTCTCCAACAAAATCTATGTCCAGATGAACAGATTCAACTTCTTGGATAGTGATATACAGGTTTTAAATACCCATAACTAACCCTGTTTAATCAGTTCGTCAGTTTAGTTTTGTAACAGAAATGTCAGGTGGACTTCATTCAACTTTTGTGGGCTCTCTGTCTAACCTGCTGCTTTTCAAGAAAACCTTCACTTGACCTGCTACTTATAATTAACGGATCATGACCAGCAGGGAGCGCAGTAACTTCACTTTTAGGTGTTGTCGTCTACTTCAGTAGCTCAGGCATCACCCAAAACTTCACACTACCCATAATTTATTACACAGCCTTTCAAAATGGCGTGATATTATAGTGGCAATAAATAACATGTTTATTGGATATTGATTATTGATTTTTATGAACACACTCCTGCATTTAATCAATAAGTTTGTACCGTCACATTTTATCATAGATTTGGTCAATGTTCTGATCTCTGGGCTTTCACAGTCATTCAGACCTCATCCAGGTTGCTACTGTTGGGCTGTTGAGCAAGGCCCTTCATCTTCAGCTGCTCAGATCAACTGTACAGGTTGCTCTAGATAAGGTTCGATGTTATATAAACTGTCTGTATGTTCTCCCTGTGTCTGCACTGGTTTCCTCTGGGTTTTCCAGCCATGTCCTCGCACTCCTCCCACAGAGATCAACTGACATCTCTAAAGTGTCCAAATACATGTGTGTGTGTGTGTGTGTGTTCCCTTTACATATATATATATATATATATATATATATATATATATATATATATATATACGTATATATATATATATATACGTTATATATATCATATATATATATCTCTATATATATATATATATATATATATATATAAAGTGTCCCTACTGGTATTCCAGTGGCTTATTAAGACATATAATTTGATGTTAATAATTGTAACAGTCAAGATCATTTACTACATGATGGATGTATCAGTTAATTACAACTAATTGATTGTAAATATATATATGTATGTATAGCCCTGTTAATGATCGTAATATTGTACGGACTTTACAATACTGCTCCTTTAAATGTAGCAAAACTGTCACTATTGTCTGGACAATTAAAAATGCTAAAACTGCAAGGCTAAGCAATACCTGTTACTGTAATAACGTAATTCGGTCTAATTTATGTTTTTAATTCACTAACAGCCCAATTAGGTAGGTATTTAATTGAGTTTAGTCGCGGTTAATTTTTAACTGTGTTTGAGCACTAATGCTATGTGCATATTATTATGGTCTGCATAGTTTGTGTGGTTGCTTGGTAACAGACAGACTCTTGGCATATAAAACACTAGCGCGGTTTTTCTGAAGAGCCGCGACAGCTGTTTCCTCATGTAGACCGAAATGTAACCGGTTCTCTGTCTCAGGTAGGAGAAATGATAATCATTGCTCATAATTCACACTGATTGTGAACAGAACAAAACGAGGTGGGCTAACCTAGCTGCATAGCTGTACAGTACAGGGCCTGTGGATAGCCTGTTAGCATAGCTTAGCTCTAGACACAAATGCCGCGTTTTATTTTCTTGGCATGACTACTAAACATTTTAAAATGGGTGACCTAAATCATAGCTTGTATTTGTTATTCTCATTCATTTTCCGTCTATCTTGTTAGCTGAAGCTGGTGTTTGATCAATATGTTAGGTCCTCTCAAACGGCATTATTCGTGTCAAAGCGGGTTGACGGTTTTAAATTGATTCTTAAGAGCCGATTCTCAGACTCAATGCGCTTTTAATGGAATCGACTCTGAAGTTTTGGAGTCGAGTGTCAGTAGTACAACTATATCACGCTATTTTTCTCTTTTCAAACGATATTGTATGGTTGCTGTTGTTATTTTACAGCAATATTAGCTTTTCAGTTTTTTTAGGCTTTTCAGTTTTACCATTTTGTATTTACACCTTTTACTTCAGAGACGCCACTTGTCCTAACACATAACTTTGGGTTGTGCCAGAACTAATCACTGTGTCCACAGTGGGGAAAATTAATATTATATAATAAAATCATACCAGCATTCACTTTAATAATGCTGGATCTCTTACCCTCAACATCATCATACTAAGATGGAATTTAGGTTTGTTTTTAGTGTCATTTTCGACCGACCAGATGTGCTATTATTTTTTACCTTATATAGTGCACTTCGTAGGGAATAGGGACCCGATTGGAATCGAGCCTTAACCCGGCTTGTAATGCGCATGCGTTTTAAAGATGCGGGACACACGCTGAGATAGAGCGGCTCTGTTCGTCCATGTGCGTCCCGGTTAGCCTGATGAACTGCTAACCAGAGCTGGACGTACTGGATCCGGAGCTTAACCACCCAAAGATCGGTAAATATAGGCTCTGTAGTCTTAAAAGATCATCGTTTGTGATATCAATGGCGACAGCAGCAGTTGTCGCTAATAATGCTTGAGTCTCGGTTGTATGGTTTACAATGGCTGGATTGTTACTTGGGACATTTTGGTAGTTTTGTGAAGTTAAACCGAAGTAGGGCAAAGTGGTATGTTTTTAGGTTTAGGTGAAATTATAGTTCAATGATCGATAAGATTTTAAGCGGTGAAGTCGATGTTGGTACAAAGTCTGTTTAGTCTTGATTCACTTCACCTGGACATCCAGAGACTTCCCAAAAGCTGCTGCAGGAGCGATTGTAATCTGCTTTATGTACACCAAATAGCCAAAGTTAAAACCAAAGACGGACCAAATAACAAAAGGTTACAGCAGTGCTTGTTAAGTTCTGGGATGTATTCGATTAGACTGTAAGTGAACAGTAGGTTCTCGTAGTCGACATGTTGGATGTGGGTGAAATGTTAAGAAGTAAAGTCCTGCGCCACTTTAACAAGGTATAATTACATATAGTCACACGACTGGGTCGGAGGATCTCCAAAAGAACAGGGCTTGTAGTTCAAAAATCAAAGCTTTATTGTCAGGTTCACTAAAGAAGCCAAGCCAAGATTTTGAAGTGGCCCAAGAGTATCTCAAACTTTTGCCTCTCCTCCTATTTTTTTTATTTATCCTTATTGTAAATTCTGACCCAAGCATGGTTTTTAAAAATTACAACTCCAGCAGGAGGGGTGCCTTATGAGGTCCTGATGAGCTCGTACCCTCCCTTCAGGAGGGTACAAAATTTAAGTTTCGACCACCTTAAACTTGTCAAAGCTAAATCTATGACTATGCCATTGAGTTCTTACTTATGCTGACTTGACTACTTTCTACTGATTTGATTACATTCTCATTAGTATCAAAGAATAATAATGAATCATCTCAGTAATCATCTTTGAATCACCCACATAGGCTGAACATTATTTTCCTCAATTGTAGCTCGACCTCGACTTGGCGGATCTCTATGAGCATCCGTGCTGAAAGGGGAAAGATGGCAGTTCATGGCTTCCAGTGGAGCTGAGGACTCGAGAAGGCGGGCTTCGCAGCCTCCCAGTGCTTTCTTAGCGAAGTCTGCTGTCCTTCATGTGTCCTCGGCTTGCATCGAGGGCAGAAGGCTTTATCCTGTGTCGCTTGGCTGCTCCGTCTCTCTGCCGGGCGTGTACGATCGACAGTATCGTATCTCAGGGCTTTCCTCGCAGCGTGCCTCTCCGCCTGTGCCTAGGGGTGTACCTACTGTACCACGGGTTGTGCGTGTCCAGAGCGCGGGTGCTCACCCTTCTAAAAGAACGCCAAGTGTTGCCTCGAAGAGCTCGCCTCACTTTAACAGCCCTTCTTCCGTATGTCGTTTGGAACCAATCGTCCCCCGCTCTGTGTCCCGCTGGCCCGTGGACCCGCTCAGGTTAAAACCAGGACTGTTAGGAAAAAGGGCGTCTGCGCCCCCGCTCTCGGTGTATCCGAGCTGCCCCTCGCCGCCCAAGACTTCCTCTCTAGGAAGGCCAGTTATAGAGAGAACCATGCCCACTAATCAGTCTTACCCATGGTCCAGAGGCAAGCTCAGAAGTAATGCTGCCGAGGGTCCCGCCAGTGCCAAGCCTAAGGGCATCTTGTCTGCTTTGGGAGACAACGCAGACCTGAACAGACCCACCCAAACAGCTGTGCCTTTGGAAGCCGTGCCTCTGAATCACGTGTTTGGGGATCAGGGTGACCGCCGGCGTGACACACCAACGGAGGGAGACGCTAAAGAGAACGAGCGCGTGGTGGAATATGGTGCGGGTGAAGCTCCTCAGAGAGTGACCAAGCTCAGCCCTGAGGTCGAGTTCACAGCAGCTGTACACCAGCTCACCACACGCAACGCAATCCTAAACGCCATCTGCGATAGCCAGACAGTCATTAAGACCACCTCAGGTGCCAAATCCTCAACGGAAACCTCGACGTCTTGCCTTATTAATGCTAATGGAGGGACGCGTATGGATGTCGACGTCTCCGACCCTCTTATCCTGGATAGCCATGCTCCTCATGATGCAGAGATTCAGGACGGCTCATGTGCCATTCCAGAGGACCTTGGCTCCAAACCGGACTCACCTCAGTCTCCCAGTGTTTACTCTGTAACGAACCAAATATCTGCCATACACCTCACGAAGGAGGCCCAGCAGCACCCCTCTGAAGAGGACCCAAGCCTTTCTTTGGTGACTCTGGACGAACCTGATATCATGTGGTGTGTATTTTTTAGATATCTTAAATGCACTGCCTACTAAGGTATCCAGTTTCACCCAAAAGCATCACATGCTGTTGTGTCTCAGTCAGGACAAAGCTGGCGTTCAACAAGATGGTGAGGAAGAGGAGCTTCCAGATGACTTGGAGAATTTCTGCAGCGACGACGACGGTACGTTGTCCTTTTCCCCTCACCTAAGTAGACCTGTAGTAGAGCAACAGTGGCTCATTTAGCTGTGTGTGTTTGTGCTGCGTTTGCCAACAGATGGGTCAGAGTGTGAAATCTCCTCAGCAACGTCAGTGGCTGCTTCATCAAAGTAAGTTTGAGTTTGTAACCAGAAGTCTGATTGAGTTTGAGAGAAGGGCAACAGAATCATCATTTACTTCCAAAACTTACATTGCCTTAGTTTGACTAAGACTAGGCTTTAATAATCATTTTGAGCTATGTATTATTCAATGTTATATTTTACAAAATGTGATGAAATATAATGTTACTTATGAATATATATCGTAAAGTGAATTGCAAACTTTTTTCATTTATCTTGTTGTATGGTAAATCTTGTCTTGGTTTTGATTCAGACCCTGCTCTAGTGGTCTTGACTGTGTGACACTGAACCTTTTTAATGTATGAAAATTAATGTTCTGTTCAGAATTAAGTAATGAACATGGGTCTCTGTAATAAGTAAAATATGGTGATTAGAGGTCAGTACAGTACGTTTTTGTTTCCTGTTATAATTTAAGGCCTCAGCTGTTAAAACGAACGAACGTTGATCAGATGGACATGTACCTTCTTTTGTGGATTTTTATTAGTAGAGAAGTTTTCTCGGTTGCTGTTCTCATGACAATTAGTCTTAAAAACCAACATGAACATGCGATCCATGGTCACTGCCCGATCGCCTGCCTCTAATATCCTGTAAATACATTTTTCCTTCTGCTTTTTTTGGGGGGGGGTTCTAAGTCGAGTATGGTATTTGAGTGCAGCTGTTATAAATAGCTTGGATTCCTCCAATGCACGGCTCTTTGCTGATCACCTGATCTTACTGTAGTTGTGGCAGACACAGGGGTTTAGTTAATCTTTTTGTTCTTGTTCTGGTGGCTGCTCTGTGTGAAAAGCTAAAAAGCACCCGGGTCAGTAGAAACGTCTCCTAACTGTCAATGAGTGGGGGAACTGTCCCTCTGTTGGGGAGAATGGGTGTAGGAGAATGGTGGTGCGACCCTGTAGCTGTCCCGGCTGATTGCTCTGTATTTAGGTTGTGTTTTCTGTTAAGAGTAAAGGCCTGGTACTGGATAAGTTAGGGGTAAAATCATTTTAGAACCTGAACCAGGGCAGCAGCATCTTTCCACATGACGATCACGTGAGTTTCCCTGTATGTAATTATTTAAGTGAAAACACAGACATGCTTTGTTTAATGATTTGTTTAGGCTGGTATTTGTATTCATGCTGAGTACTGGATTCAGATTCATACTGGATGCTCTGTAATGTGCTTTGTTTTTCTTTTAACTCTTTGAGCTCTTTGTGTTTTTATATAGTGTGTTGTAGGCTACACAGGCTACATGTATATGTCATCATTTGGTGTGTAAGTGCTAACAGAATTTTGATATCTAAATGTATTTGGCCCTATTTTGATCAAAAATGTACCTATAACCTTCAAAAGGTTTGGGATTTTTTTCATGTACAGACCTTTTTTAAAAGTCCTCGGGTTACGTCAGTCCCGAGTTACGACGTTTCGTGGTTATGACACGTCTCCCATTTACTGTATAAAGCCTATATATGTAAGCCTATACGATATGTTTCGACTTGAGTGGTTTTGCGTCGTAAACGTCGTAACGCGAACTTCGTGTTTGGTGTGCGCGGCGGAAGAATACACGGTTACGCGGCTCGTTTTTTGATAATTACTGTGTTAGGATAGGTGTTAGGATAGGATAAGTGCTTACAGTATGTTATTTATGTACAGTATGTACGTATGTTCCGACTTACACCGAAAATCGGTTTACGACGCCACCTAGGGACGGATCTGCGTCGTAAGTCAAGGACCCCCTGTAGTCAGTTCAGATATCTTTTTTTTTAGTTTCATACCATTTTGTTCAGTCGAGTTAAATTTATTTCTGTAGCACCTTTTACAACAGAGCATTGTCTCAAAAGCAGCTATACAACATGCTAGGCTCATGTTGGCCTAAGCTGACAGTGGCCAGGAAAATACCCCTAAATGTTAGAAGGTAGGACCAAGACTCAAAGGGACATTGTTGCTCAGCCTATAGAACCCAAGTTACCTAAATAATTTTATAGTAATTGTTTAAATACACCGAAGCTAAATACAAAAAGGTAAAATAGATCTGCTAAATAAAATATTAATATAATGTTACCCTACAGCAATTCCACCGCTGTATTTGTAAAGAGGAAGTTCTGCTGTTTGTTTGCGTACGTGTTTCAAAGCCCTGTGCTGAGTCACTCGAGTTATAAAATCGAGAACAGTTATCATAATGCCCAAGAAATGCAGGCATCTGGTTCTAAGAATTAAATTATTTAGCTACAGAATTCTCCAGCGTACTTGATGTATACAGACAGATGGTTGGAGGATTGAGTCTTTTCTACAAACGTACTAGATAGGGTTCATTACAGAACAATAGGAGATTGTTTTGCATTCTAGAGACTCTACAGGAAACGGTTATTGCTTACGAACCTTCTCCGCTTAGAAATCTGACAACCACATCCTGGCAGATAAAGCCTCTGGCTTTGATCGTAATAACAAACTTAAATTGATTTTTAGCAAGGTAGATTGTAGTGGTACACATCTGAAAACAACAAATTCTTTGATTGTTGTGTAGTAAGATGAATCCTGCAGAACAGAATGTGTATAATTACCAGCATGGAGAAATCACATTACACCGACTAGAGACTCCTCTCTTCGTGTTTTTGAACGCATCTTGCGTACATGTTTACGATCACAAAAACAACTTTTTGTGGAGACCCTGTGTGTCCAGAGTTATAGGATGATCTCCACAAGAAACAGCTGAAGTGGGTGGGATGAGCAGTGGCTCGTTATCATTTAAAGGAACAGGCAGTCAAAACCAATCATTCTGAGAAGTGTGGACAGGGTGAGAAGGTGCTGTGGTGTTTGATTGTTGTTATTTTGACCAAATCTGATTGAAATCTGTTGTAGCGTTGAGGAGCCCCTGAGCCCTGATGTGGACGACGATCAGGATGTAAAGCCAGCTCTCGTGCCCAGTCTGTTCCCCTTTATGCCCCCCACATTGTATTTCAGTACGGCCCGTGAAAGAGGTCAGTGCACACTGGTCACAGATCTGTTTGTCTTTTGTCAATGTTAAATCCTCCTCCCATTCTCCCTTTTGTTTATCACCACGCTTAGACTCTACATGTGTGCATCAGCATGTCGTATGGTTCTTATCATATACAGTATGGACGTGTGAGATGTTTGTTAAATGGTTGCTTGTCTTTGCATTCTTAACCATGATGGGTGCACATGCAGTGGAGCAGCTTCCTGCCGAGCAGAGGAAACTCCTAAGATGGAGGATGAGCAGCGTCACACCCAACATAGTCAAGCACACCATCGCCAGGTCCCATTTCATAGTCACCAAGAGTGAGTCAGCCGACATGCTTTTGTGTTCTATCAGATACAGATCCCTATGTTTATAGATAGTCAGCCCTTTGTACTCTGCCCATGGAGCTGTTCTGCCTGACAACTGAGCTCTGATTGGTCAGCCTGATTTTAAATGAGAACAGGCTCCGATTAAACATTTTGGGTCACAGTCTGTCGGTTTCGGACTTGGTGCGATTAATATACGCGACTTCTTTTTCTGGACTCTGTGTGAAAGGGCCTTCCCCTGCTCTAGCCTCCCATCATTTCACCAGTTTGTCGGTGTTGTATAAAATGTTGAAAGTAACCACTGCTTCATTGTTTACTCCTTTTTTTTTTAATTTTTTTTAATTTTTTTTTTTTTTTTGCCCTTATTTCCCTAAACAGTTCGGTACAAAAACGATTTGAATAGCATTTCTGCTGTATTATGTGTTATTGATCTAGAGATGATTAAGAAACTTGCTGTGGATACGGAGGCCTGACTGTACCAGGAAATTCATTCTCTTACATCGATTTTGTAAATCATTTGACCAAAGGTTGTACATTTTGATAGAAAAGGGTTTTTGTTGCAGAGAATCACGACTGGCTGGGCTGCTGGGGCCACCATATGAAGTCACCCGGGTTCAAAGCCATACGAGAGTACCAGAAGGTATGTGCAGGCATTATGAATACTCTGTTATTCCTGTGAGCTCTGAGGAAGCTGTTTAGAGCGTGATACACCCCCTGCTGTTCATCTGGTTATTAAAATACCTCGTGCCCTATAGGAGATCAGACCGTGAGGTTCGATAATACTTGTTCAGCTGCTTTGTCCTTGTTTAATTTGAAGTCGTGTGCTCATGTACGCGCCTGCTTCTGCCAGTTTCCATTCAAAACCAGGGTCGGGTTACTACCACTAAAACTGTCGCTATTCCAGTTACGTAAAGTGTGCGGCTCCGCTCTCGTTATCCTCCGCTAACACTCTTTGTTTCTGATTGGCAGCTGAACCACTTTCCAGGTTCCTTTCAGATCGGGCGGAAGGACCGCCTGTGGAGGAACCTGTCCAAGATGCAGGCGCGTTTTGGCAAGCAGGAGTTCGGCTTCTTCCCACGCTCCTTCGTGCTCCCGCAGGACACGAAGCTTCTGAAGAAGGCCTGGGAGGACGGAGGGAGCCGCCAAAAATGGATCATCAAGCCGGTACCAATGCGCTTCGGCTCGTCGTGAAGCTGATTGTTGAGTTTCTCTGTTCTTAATTGTCCTTGTTTTCACAGCCAGCTTCAGCCAGAGGGATCGGTATTCAGGTTATTCACAAGTGGAGCCAAATGCCACGCAAGAGACCTCTCCTAGTGCAGAAGTGAGCATCCAGTCTGGGTCATGTGACGATTTGGTGCACGGTTTATGCTGGCTTGAATCCACAAAGCATCAGTGTAAAAGATTTGTGTTTACTTTTGTTATTGAGGCATTTGGACAAGACATTAAAACAACTCAACACCGGACAGTCGGTAATAAGTAAGAAAATGAATAATGGCAAGGATATTAATTTGGAGACTTCTTCAAGATTTGTAACCCTAAGCATAATGTAACGGATAATAAAAAAATACAGATAGTAAACCAATACACAAAAATCATTTGAAAAAATAAATAATAAAACTCCCTTGCATGAAGTGACTGAGAAAAGGAAAGGATTTCATTTAGAATAAACTGCAGGAGTATTGCCTTTAAATGTCAATGTTATCCAGTTTAAAAAAGATGGCATATTGCTGTATTTATTTGTTTAGCACAGCCCTAATCCTCCTTGGCTGGCCTAGATGTTATTTCCTTTATAATATCATATATAATAAATTTGAGAATATAAAAGCTATAGCATGTAGTGAAGAGAGATTGCACAGAATGAGGTAAAAATATGCGTTGTGGCACGACTGCCACCCCCGAGCGCCCTTTCTAATTTTGATTCGTGTTACAGATTTAAAGTTCTAGCTTTTACCTTAAGTCTATTTGACTGTTACTCTGTCAAATTTCACTTTTTCTTTGAGATATTTCAGTGCGTCTCTAGATTAAAACCTTTGGATCTTTCGCTTGAGTTTGAGTACAGGACTGAGCTTCATCACTTCTTCACTGATTTTTCAGATACCTTCACAAGCCCTACCTCATCAGTGGGAATAAGTTCGATCTGCGCATCTACGTGTACGTGACCTCTTATGACCCGCTACGTGTTTACATCTTTAATGACGGACTCGTCCGCTTCGCAAGCTGCAAGTAAGCCACTGATGTGTGATAGAAATAAAGCACGAGATGGGAACTGTAGGATTCTGTGACGTCTGTTAATCCATTTCCTCATACAAATGTTGGTGAACTGTACAGGGTCGGCTGTCTTACAGGTTTATTAATGACGTGATTACCATAAAGTGTTAATGATATCTAAGACGGAATGTACATTAACGAGTTTATCTGTTTAAACCAGGAAGATTTTCTAACAGAAAATAGTTGTATGCCGAAATGAATGTAAACAAACTTGAGTCTGAACAGTTTGCTTGTTAGTTAGGTCGATGCATATTTAGTTAATCTGTTATTTTTCAGCCACAAACAGCATTTTCATGAGTTTATCCATGACAAGACGGCTTTATTTATATAGCACGTTTAAGACGTGCTATATAAATAGTGCTGCACAATAAAATTCAAATTTAGGGACGTTTATTAGCTGAGCCTTTTTGCAGCAGAATCGCAGTGAGATTTCAAATAATCCACAGTTTCGGTGCCACAGCTTTGTTGTCGTTCGCCTTAAATCACCAGTGAGCACGTCGTGTTTTGCGTCCCAAGACCTAAACCTAAACTCAGTGTTACTTTCCTGAGCTGCATTATTACCTGCTGTACCCGATCGGGGTTCGAGTCGGAGTGCGTTTTGCGTCTGTGGATCAAAAGCCTGCTGTAATGAGCGTGAATTTTTGGCTGCAGGTATTCGTCTTCCATGAAAAGTCTCAGCAACAAGTTCATGCACCTGACGAACTACAGCGTGAACAAGAAGAACTCAGAGTATCAGACCAACAGCGACGATAAGGCCTGCCAGGGCCATAAATGGTACCGAGAACTTTTCATTCTGGTCATGAGTCTGTAGTTCTGTCCTGCGCTTGGCAGTGACCGGCAGGACTGGGATGTTTTGTTTAGCTGCAGGGTTTGTCGTCCGCAGGGCACTGAAAGCGCTGTGGCAACACCTGGACTCCAAAGGAGTCAACACCACGCTGATCTGGGAAAAGATCAAGGACATGGTCATCAAAACCATCATTGCGTAAGTGTGCCACCCCGTCCCAAATCGTGTTTCACTTATAACCCAGTGATCTTGTGTGACTGACCTTGATTTATTGAGTCAGATAAGGCTGTAGTAACAGTTCAAAGAAAGAAACCTAAGCAAATATTAAAATATAAGTGAAATAACGAAAGATGTCTGTTTTTTTGGGTCAAATTTCAGTCTCTTTCTCTTTCGGTTGAACTGCCTCTTAACTGCTGTGCTTGATGGCGGTTTGTGTAATTACTCGGCTCATTAATAAGTGAGCGTGTGTCCATCATCACCAGGTCCGACCCGTACATAAACACTCTGGTGAAGATGCACGTGCGTTCCCCCTACAGCTGTCACGAGCTGTTTGGCTTTGACATCATGCTGGATGAAAAGCTGAAGCCGTGGGTCCTGGAGGTGAACATTTCACCCAGGTACTGGTGTTCGCTTCGGTTTGAATTAAATATCGTGAGCGTTTATTTTTGCTTCCTCTTAATTTTAAACTTCCTTGGTGTGTGTTTGTGCAGCCTGCACTCTAACAGTGCACTAGACGTGAGCATTAAAGGCCAAATGATTCGGGATGTGCTGAACTTGGCTGGTTTTGTGCTGCCTAGGAAAGAAGACGTCGTTCCCTCCAGCAGCGGCAACAGCAGCTCCGGCAGCAGGTCAACGCCCCCAAATGCTTTCTTATAACAAAGCAAAATGTTTAGTGTTTTTGTTTAGATGCCCTGTAAGAGCAGGGTAAAAATGTTGTCTGGAAATATCGTGACATTCTTTAAATTTCAGTGCCTGATTGCATAAAACACCTTAAGTGAACTTTCCCTTAAGATTGCATTTAAATATCTGTTAAAGTGACGAGTTGGGGAAAGAATGACTTGTTACCTAAAGGCTTTAAGGGAAATCGTCAAATCTTTAAATGTTCCTTAAGTAATACTTGCATAAAACGTCTTAACAGTAAATTCCGTTCAATTATTCTTTCTCGTTAAAATAAAAACGGAAATGTGAAATAATTATAATACATGTATCGCTCTTATGATTCTTGTGGTCAGTACTATTATTATTTACTAGGTGAGATTGATTTATGTATTGTAATTATTAGCCTGAGATTGATTTCGGTTTTTCTTCTTTATTTACCGTTTTGGTTTAACATTAACAAATTTAAACCAGACAGGTGACTCTCAAACTGCGGTGTTCATTGAACTAATCATTGTCATGGAAAAGTGGGACTTTACACCGACAGCATTTCAGTCACTGCAGTAAATCTCGTACTGCTTTCCGTCTGAGGGATTTTTATGTAACACACTTAACTAATCCCCTTTTAAAGGGAAAATGATCCCTGTAGGTTTAAGGGGAAAACTTGTTTTATGCATCCGGCACACATCACTGAATCATTTCAGGGCTGTGATTGGTTACTGCGTGACTAAAGCTTGTTCTAATGCATGTGTAGAGCTTTAAAAATAGTGCTTATCCTGTGTTGTGTTCAGTTTGTGCGATGGCGTGCCAGAGAGATCGAGATTAGACCTGACGCCTGATGAGAAACTCAAAAGAGCCTTCTATCTGACCCGGCGCTTTGGGGACCAGGTGCGAACCCCCTGTGCTTTAGAGCTGATGCTTTGAGCTCGGAGTTCTGATGTTTGTCTGTGTCTGCAGGATTTCTTCTCCACTGTCCTGGAGGTGCTGACGCCCCACGACGTTCGCGTTCTGGCTGAGAGCGAGGACGAGCTGAACCGTCAGGGAGATTTTGAGCGGATCTTCCCCTCCCCTGCGTCCTCCCGCTACCTGCGCTTCTTCGAGCACCCGCGCTACCTCAACGCCCTGCTTAACCAGTGGGAGCAGAGGTACTGCCAAAACCGCAGCAAAGGTCAGTGTTTCAGTCCGTTCTCCCACGTCCCTAGGAGAAATGTCATCTGTTTGATGTGCGCTCCCTCGTGTTTAGGTATTGAGCTCCTGAGGACTCTGTGTCACAAGAGAGTGCACTTGGGGAACCTCGGGGACTCTGCACACCACGTGAGTAACCAGGACTGTTTATATTTGCCGCTCAAGTTTGATTCTGGTAACTGATGCGAAAGGAGGAGTTTGAGGACACCGATGCAAGAATAAGGTCGGCTGACTGATGTTCGAGGCTCCTGAGTAGTAATCGGCGGCCACCGAGTGTGTTTTCATGCATTAATGATCCGATAACAGCATAAAATCACATTTTGTCAGTAATCCGATCGAGTTTACATGCACTTGGGTAATCGGATGACGTGAAAGCTCTGGGTTTACACGATTCGGGTAATGATCGGATAATAATCTCACACAGATGTGATGTGACCATCAACCTTGTTATAAATGTATTAATTTCATAATTACTGTTATTAGTTTTAAATTAGATACAGTGGTGTTTGAACCCTTTAGAATTTTCTATATTTCTGCATGAATATGACCTAAAACATCATCAGATTTTCACACAAGTCCTAAAAGTAGATAGAGAACCCAGTTAAACAAATGAGACAAAATATTATACTTGGTCATTTATTTATTGAGGAAAATGATCCAATATTACATATTAGTGACTGACAAAAGTATGTGAACCTCTAGGATTAGCAGTTACTTTGAAGGTGAAATTAGAATCAGGTGTTTCCAATCATTGGGATGACAATCAGGTGTGAGTGGGCACCCTGTTTTATTTAAAGAACAGGGATCTATCAAAGTCTGCTCTTCATAATACACGTTTGTGGAAGTGTATCATGGCACGAACAAAGGAGATTTCTGAGGACCTCAGAAAAAAAGTTGTTGATGCTCATCAGGCTGGAAAAGGTTACAAAATCATCTCTAAAGAGTTTGGACTCCACCAATCCACAGTCAGACAGATTGTGTACAAATGGAGGAAATTCAAGACCATTGTTACCCTCCCCAGAAGTGGTCAACCAACAAAGATCACTCCAAGAGCAAGGTGTGTAATAGTTGGCGAGGTCACAAAGGACCCCAGGGTCACTTGTAAGCAACTGAAGGCCTCTCTCACATTGGCTAATGTTAATGTTCATGAGTCCTCCATGAGAAGAACACTGAACAATAATGGTGTGCATGGCAGGGCTGCAAGGAGAAAGCCACTGCTCTCCAAAAAGAACATTGCTGCACGTCTGCAGTTTGCTAAAGATCACGTGGACGAGCCAGAAGGGCTATTGGAAGAATGTTTTGTGGAAGGATGAGACCAAAATAGGACTTTTTGGTTTAAAAGAAAAGCTTTATGTTTGGAGAAAGGAAAACACTGCATTCCAGCATAACAACCTTATACCATCTGTGAAACATGGTGGTGGCAGTATCATGGTTTGGGCCTGTTTTGCTGCATCTGGGCCAGGCCGGCTTGTCATCATTGATGGAACAATGAATTCTGAATTATATCAGAGAATTCTAAAGGAAAATGTCAGGACATCTGTCCATGAACTGAATCTCAAGAGACACAAGCCGTTCTACCAAAGAATGGTTAAAGACTAATAAAGTTCATGTTTTGGAATGGGAAAGCCAAAGTCCTGACCTTAATCCAATTGAAATGTTGTGGAAGGACCTGAAGTGAGCAGTTAATGTGAGGAAACCCACCAACATCCCAGAGCTGAAGCTGTTCTGTATTGAGGATTGGGCTAAAATTCCTCCAAGCCGGTGTGCAGGACTGATCAACAGTTACAGGAAACGTTTAGATGCAGTTATTGCTGCAGAGGGGGGTCACACCAGATACTGAAAGCAAAGGGTCACATACTTTTGCCACTCACTAATATGTAATATTGGATCATTTTCCTTAACGAGTAAATGACCAAGTATAATATTTTTGTCTCATTTGTTTAACTGGGTTCTCTTTATCTACTTTTAGGACTTGTGTGAAAATCTGATGATGTGTTTAGGTCATATTTATGCAGAAATATAGAAAATTCTAAAGGGTTCACAAACTTTCAAGCACCACTGTATGCCCAAAGTTGCTTAGAATAAGCAGACCTGGCAACTAGGCGCTTCTGGAACAGCTCTACGCTGCATCGGTCAGTATGTGCAGACTCAGAAAATGGACTGAAATGTATCAGATAACTGCCGTAGATTGTGATCAGAGGAATGCGTGCATGTAAACACTGCTGGGATCTTAAGCAGAACCATTAAGCTGCAGGCGTTCACGTTATAAATGTAAACTTTATTTTAAAAATGCCTTTGTCACTGAGACAGAGTTAAATTTGTGACCTGAGCATCTTGGGACTACTTTCTCTTCTTATTCTCAGTGGTCTTCCATAAACGGACACGGGTCAGACCTCCGTAGCAAAACGCAGCTAGCCGATTCGAGGTATGCCCACACTCCTGCAGACACAGATTTGTTTGCATCATTCGCCCGTTAATTCCAAGTCTGCACTTTTTGTCTCGTAGTGTTATGGCAGGTCCGAGTCTGATCTCGCGGCTTGATGAAGAGCAGGATGAGGAAGACGACTGGTCCGATCATGACGTTCAGTCGCTTACCTCCAGTATTCCAGACATGCGTCTGATCGGATCCGGGGCCTCGACCGAGCATCAGGACCGTCCGTGAGACGAGTGTTACACTGCCAGAACTTTCAATTCAGGGCTTCCAACGACTCGGACGCACACACTTGCACATTTAAGAGCTTTTCTCAGTCTCACACTTTTTAGACCATGTTCAGACTTCGGGCCCATACTGGAAATGGGGTCTGAGAGATGAGAGAAGCCTCAGTTATTGGCCAGAATTAGTTGTTTGTAATTGCAAACAATTCATTTCGGGATATTTGAGAAGGCACGATCAGAGCACATGTGTTTTGATGCAGTCGGAAGGAGCTAGCGTGGAGTCGTGCTTGAATTCATGAGCCAGTCAGATTCCTTCCTGGTTTGTTTACATCTTAAGATTGTCCCCTCATTGTGGGCAGTCCTACTTACAACTGACGTATTCGATAACAACAATAATAATAAGTAAGCCGTAGTAAATTAAGGCCTTACATTTTATCTCTTCTAGAAGGATCATTATTTTGGATTAAAGTTTTTGAAATAAAAATTTGTTAAAGAATGCAATGGTTTGTCGTCTCTATAAATGTCTCCACACTGATTTGAGGTTATTGAAAACCTTGCATAAATGTATTGATCAGGGAAGCTACCTGGCAACTTTAAATGATTTGAAAGCTGAGATTGATCAGTCTGTTGATACCCTGCGACCTTCTACATGCAGGCTGGGAGAAGTGGTTCAACTTCCAGCACCACCACGACCCGAATCCACTGCGTAAAGCAGAGGTCTGGATTCATGACTCAACAAAATAAAAAAGACTCGACTCTACCATCAGTGACTTGGTCTTGGAATTGGACCTTTGCTTTAAGACCTAACATAAGGATTTATTTGGGAATGTGGCGACTTGAAGTTTAGGCCTTGCCCATCTTGACTTGGTCTTCATGTGCATCTTAGCGACTTGTTTCCACCTCCCCACCAGAACGTAATGCGTTGGCTTAAGGATAGGAAAGCGAGTGTCCTTGGCGAAGTCAGAGCTCTGAATCTGAATGAGATAAATCTGTGGATGGACGTGAACATAGCGGGTCTGTTGCCTGTCACCACACAATCTGGCTGAACTTGAACAGTTCTGCAAGGAAGAACGAGCAGACGTTCTCCGATCCAGCTCCAGATCTAGGTAATTAAAGCAAAAGGTGGATTTATATGAGCCTTCTATACTAGTGTTCCCTCCTAAACTGCAACCTCGAGTGTTTTAAACCGTGAAGGGGTTTGGAATAGATTTTGATTTCAGCCTGTAAGATGGAAATGAGTGTTTCACTGGTAACGAGGGCTGTAAGTGCGAGTCTGTGAGAGCTGTTGTAGGGCAGTGCTGCAGGAGTTAGCGAGCAGACCTCCACAAGAGATCCATCAGAGGCTACAGGAGGTAAAAATAACCTCGTCCAGAAGGCTGCTTCGAAACTGGCGTGCTTCCTCCTGCTGTTGAGTAAATATACACGCAACAATCTAACAGGTTTCTTTTCGAGGCACGCGCCTCACCTGAGTATGTATGATCTTTACTGTAAATCTTAAATGCTGTCTAGATTAGTTTAGCAGGATTTAAAGTCTTGGTAAATGTCAGTTTTTAAAGAGCTGTCAAATTTCAACTCGGCATGTCCTAATAAGATTGGATCACTTTCAAGTCGTGTACAGTCCAGCGAGGCAGGTCCTAACTGCCCCCCCCCTCCCTTCCCTCCAGAGTTATTGGAGCCCTGCAACCCACCCTCTGCTGTGTACACACACTCCCACACCATGTGTCCCTTCCCCCCCGTCTGCTTTCCTGGATTTTCTCCTGATTTAGACCTAGCTGCCTCGCTCCGCTCTGGATCACTTAAACGCCGTCAGATCATGGTGGGAACAGGGCACCGCTGAACCTCTGGGCCTCCAATCAGACATGGATCCTGTCCCCGAGGTGAGACCGTGTGCGTGAGAGGGAGGGGAGGTTGAGACATATTTGAGCAACAGGTGCAGTGTTTTGGCTTGTCATTACAGGACATGGCGTTCAGTACCGCGACAATTCCTCTCACCGAATGCCATGCGTTGGTTCGTTGTTGAGAAAGTGTTCAAAGCGATAGAAGTATAACTCGGGTGCTTGTTGGTCATGCAAAATGTAACCATTTTGTCTCTGGTTGGCGAGGAGGTCACTTTCGCAGACATCGGGACGTGATGCGTACATTTGGTGCGCTTTGTAAAGTATTTCAGACATCTCATGGACAAGCATGGCAAACACGCAGCCTATGCCAGTCTGACGCCTAAAAGGCAAGCACAGGGCACGAAAGAATGCACGTTACAAAGGATCATGTTCTTCGTGTTTAATGCGTGTTTATAACTGTTTAAGTCTTCCTCATACGTTCTCCTGTAGGGATGCATCAAACCCGTGCCATCACCAGTTATAATCAATAATAACAGAGAGATATTTAGATAGCAGAGTGACCGATGGCCGATATGTAATAGGGGAGACCGGGTATAGTTGTAACACTTTTTGTTTCAGCAGCTGTAATTCACTGAATTTTTGAGCTAGAGTTCTCAAACTTTTATACAAAGTACACACATTTCTTTACTACAAATAGCATCAATTCAGACATCTGCAAGATTATCACAGACCTCGTGAGCTGATGTCAAATACACGGTGTTCCTTTGTTGCAACCTACCCCACTAGTGGGGTTGGTTGTAACAATTGGACAAAAGAAGCAAAACACCATGCAATATGCTTCAGAAAGATATTGATTAAAATAAAAGAACAATCCAGAACAATGTCTCTCTCTCTGTCTGACCAAAACTCAAATCCACTGTCTTACCTCACACGGAGTGAGTCCATAACACAGGTATTTGGCATTTATGTCATTTAGCAGACACTCTTATCAGCGCAACTTGCAACATGTACACTCTTACAATCCAAGTAATTGTGGGTTATGGGCAAGGTTGCTCAAGGACCCAACAGTGGCTTGGCAGAGGTGGGATTTGAACCCTAGACCTTCTGGTCTAGAGTCCAGTACCTTAACCGCTAGGCTACAGTCCCCAGGTCTGCTGCCTGATTCAAATAGTTAACCTGCTGCACCAGTTACCTACACTGAGAAGATCACTGGACCCCTGGTCTCTCAGCTTCTGCAGGGATTTGCAGTATCTGCTCAGTTTTACGTGGCAGATCCAATGTGCCTTCGCAACTGATCTGACTGACTTGCCCTTCTTTGTGTCCTCATCATATGCTTTTTTAAAAACATTTGCAGGCGCACCTCTGTCAGTCTCTCTTTTCCACTGCCTAGGCATTCTGTAAAATTATTAAAATCAAGAAAGCTTTATTAGTTGTATGTAAGGGGTTGGTTGTAACAAAGATGTGTTACAACCCACTCCTGTCAGACATACTTTAGCTAGCTGCATTAGCATAGTGGTTTGAAATTAGCAGGGGAAAAATGCATCACATTTTGCCTGAGAAACTACAATTTAATGTAATATAATTCATATGGTTTCAAATATAACAGTATAAGTACTAAATAAAATATAGTCTTGGTTCAGAAATTTACTTTCTTATCACAAAATTTGTTTTTTATTTATAGAATCTGCATGTGCCTGTTTCCAACCTTGACAACCACCATGTGGGATCAGGGAGGAAATGGGTAAACACAGAAATGATCATGTAACTTGTATCTTATCCGTGACTGGTGAAATTGGTGGTGATACAACTCTCCCCATGTTATAACCATACCCAGTCTCCCCTACCAATATCACCTGTTTTCAACTAATATCAACTGATAAAACTATAATACACAAGACAAGATTGCTTAAATTATCACTTAAGCTGTAATTGTGTGCACACTTTTTTTTTTACATAAATAAATGTTAAGTGCAAATAAAACTACTTTTTATTACCAGATACATCATCTTGTTTCTGGGGAAATAAAAGAGCAAAAATGTGTAAGTAATGTTAGAGTAGTGCACATTAGTGGTCGACCGATATGACTTTTTTAAAAATTGCCGATATATAATGCTGATATCACTTTTTCTTGCAACTCATAAAACTAATAATAATAATAAATGAAACAAAATTGCTGAACTTCAGATATTTAAGCTATAAATGCTGACCTTAATATATCTAAGGTCAGACACACTGCTGCAGCCAAGCTAATGAGAGCTCAGAGCTCTGTTTTGGCCATTTATAACCATATAATCTAGCAAGCATGCATATAGAGCACTAAAGCAAACCCATCAGAGACTGTGCTGAGACTGTACTCCAGAATTCTTCTCTTCAAAACGTGTCAAGAACCGAAGCTGCGAAGTGGTTGAGTGCTGAAGTATGACTGCAAGGGAGCTCGACCCTTAGCGTGCCGTAGCGTCTTTAGAGCTTCACCCAATTACTTGTCTTTTTTCTTTACCTTTTCTTTTCCTAGTTTCCCTTTACAGAAGATGACGGCCTTATGATGAGCATAGGTACGTTGTCTCTGCAAGTTTGTTATTCTGGCATAATTAAATGGTGTAAGTGTATCATCGAGTTGGGAACACATGCCGACGGAGCACTTTATTAGGAACACTGCTCTCAAAACATCCCACAAGATACTGCAAAGACTTTTTTGTGATTCTGCTCCATGTTCACGTGATGTGCCTGAATTGGGCAGTTCCTGCACATTTTTCAGCTGCACCTTCACGCTGCAGATCTCCTGTTCTGTCGCATCCCGAAGAACTCGGATCAGATCCTTTCACCGGGAAGAACACTGAAGTCATGGTCATGTTCATAAAACCAGTTTTTCTTCTGCAGTGTCTTCCTGGACGTGGGCATTAGATGGGCCAGTTGTGGCCATGAAGGAGTGTACAGGATGATCATTAGAACTGGACAGTATTCAAGCCATGATTGGTGTAAATACCCAAATTGTGACAAGAAGACATTCCCCACACCATTACGCCACCTCTGCCAGCCCGAACTGTTGACACGAGGCAGGTCCAGTCCATGGAATCATGCTGTTGGTGCCAAATTCTGCCCCTACTGCAGAGGGCCCACTGCTTTCTGTTCTTGACATAAATGGAAGCCGACGTTGTCCTCTGCATTTGCAGCCCATCTGCCTCGGGGGTTCGACTTGTGCATTTTGAGATGGTTTTTTGCTCATCACAGTAGTTACTGGGGATGTGTCGCGGGCAAAAATGTCACGATGCGATCACGGACATCTCACGTGCGTTTTCTGTACGAACATCTAACAACGTGGCGTTTTTTAAACACCAGAGGGCGCAATCATCATATGACGTTGCTCGTTATGGGGTCATGGAAACTGAAGGGAAATGGGATGTGTAAAGATATTTGTAGAACGGTATTTGAATAGATTAAAGATATTTGTGTAGTGCTTGGAAACTGAAGGGATTTGGGATAGAGGTACTGTATGAATGAGTAGTACAGACATTCCTAATAAAGTGCTCGGTGAGGGAATAATATTCTCAAGTAGCTTGTAGTTGTTGCGTCGATTCAGGCCAACAGACCTGCAGCTGGTTTCTCCTCCACTGCTGCTGCTTACAGGGCCTGCTCGAGATCCTGATACGTTCGTCTACACCAACTTCTTCATGAGCCACTGCTGCTATGATGCCATACCCACCAGCTCCAAACTGGTCATCTTTGATACAACTCTGCAGGTAGACCTCACGTCGTACATCTTTACAACGCTTAACATAAATACACAAAGCCGTCCATAATGACTGGAACTGTACGAGTTACACACTTCATTGCAGGTCAAAAAGGCTTTCTTTGCATTAGTAGCTAACGGAGTTCGGGCCGCGCCGTTATGGGACAACAAGCAGCAGCGTTTTGTGGGTAAGTGGACCCGCTGTACACTTTGACCTTTAAATGCTGGATGATTTAAGGATCTGAGTCAGGTTACTGTCTGCTAACTGAAACGGAAATCCAGCGCTCGGTGATGAGTTCAGCTGATGAGTCTGTGCTATTCTGAGCCACGTGTTAATTTTTCTGGTATAATTGAGCGCTCTGCTGTTTCACGTTCTGGAATGAACACGCCTTTCCCGACTTGTTTTCTTTTTTTTTGTTATGTCCCTCATCAAAGTGCTGAGAAACGCATTCCAATTTATTACATGACGCTTTGCGTGTAATCAATCAGCTTGTCTGAGCTCATTCGCTGGTGGTAAATGGCACGGTGGTACACTAATCCTCAGTGCCCTCCTTGGGGTATAAATTACATTAGATAACTAATGGGTTTACATGCAAGATTTATTATTTATGCAGACAGGAGTGTAGTGAGTTTTGGATAGGGCAGTGGTTGTCCAGTAGTCCAGGACTGTTGGAAACACACAGTTTTCTACCGAAGATTTTAGATTAGACTGGACAGGGGATAACATGCCAGAGACTGGACTTGGACTTGCAAACTGGAGACTGGACCTGAGATTGCATGCCAGAGACCCTCAATACTCAGGCCTGCATGCTGGAGACTGGACTTGGACTCAGACTTAAAGAGACTGGTTCCAGAGACTGAACTTGGGCTCAAAGGGACTGGTCTCAGACACTGGTCTCGGGCTCAAAGGGACTGGTCCAACAGTGTTTCGACTTAGGCTCAAAGGGACAGGTCCCAAAGACTGGACTCGGGCTCAAAGAGACTGGTCCCAGAACCTGGACTCAAGGTCAAAGGGACTGGTCCCAGACACTGGACTCAGGTTCAAAGGGATTGATCCAACAGTGTTTGGACTTAGGCTCAAAGAGACTGATCCCAAAGACCAGGACTCTGGCTTAAACAGACTGGTCCCAGAGACTGGACTTGGGCTCAAAGAGACTGGTCCCAGAACCTGGACTCAAGGTCAAAGGGACTGGTCCCAGACACTGGACTCAGGTTCAAAGGGATTGATCCAACAGTGTTTGGACTTAGGCTCAAAGAGACTGGTCCCAAAGACCCGGACTCTGGCTTAAAACAGACTGCGTCTCGGCGTCTCATGCCAGAGACTGGACTTGGGCTCAAAAACAGTGGTCTCAGATACTGGACTCGGGCTCAAAGAGAATGGTCCCAGAGACTGGCCTCTGGCTTGCATGCCAGAGACTGAAACTCGGGCTCAAAGAGACTGGACCTAGAAACTGGACTGGGACTTGCAAGTCAGAGACTCTCAAGAACTGCACACTGGACTTGGGCTCATACGCCAGAGACTGAAGACTTGGGTCTGTAAGCCAGAGCAACAGGCTCAGCAGTATAACCACCTATACACACCACTTATGTTTCTCACTATTATTTTCCATCTTTACAGGGATGCTCACTATAACAGATTTTATTAACATTCTCCACCGATATTACAGATCACCTATGGTAGGTATTTCCAAATGCCCCAATCTTCATTTCTTCAAAAAAATCAATGGATAAAAAATACTAAACGATTACTTTAAGCGCGCCGTGTTCCTGTTGCAGGTTCAGATCTATGAGCTGGAGGAGCACAAGATAGAAACGTGGCGAGGTGATTGTGTGTGGTTTCAGTTCAGTCCGTCATTTCGGGTTAGATTTGAAGCCTTAACATCTTCTCTCGTTCCAGAAATCTTTCTTCAATACTCTGTCACCTCTCTGATCAGCATCACTCCTGAATCAAGGTAAAATCAGGGCCGAGGCAACTATCTTTTGTTCTTTCTTTGTCTTTCTCTCCAGTTTCGGAGTGTGACCCACCGTTGTGTTTGCCATCATCAGCCTCTTCGACGCCATTTACTCGTTACTGAAGAACAAAATCCACAGGCTGCCCGTCATTGATCCAGAATCAGGCAACGTCCTGCACATCCTGACCCACAAGCGCATCCTTAAATTTCTGCACATCTTTGTAAAAGCTATTTGTAAACCCTTTTTTTACACCTCATACATTATTCTTTTGTTTTTTACTTATTCATTCTGTGTGGCATTTCACAGGGGTCCATGATCCCAAAGCCTCGGTTCTTACAGAAGAGAATTCTGGAGCTTAAAATCGGGACCTTTAAGGAGATCGCCACAGTGCAGGAGTCGGCCACGGTTTATGAAGCGTTAACGATATTTGTCGAGCGCAGAGTCTCGGCCCTGCTGTGGTGAATGAACGAGGTATTTTGAAGCGCAGTAATGAACGATGGTGTGTGTATGTGAGTGAGATTGTGTTTTGAGGTTCATGTGTTGTGTCTGTAGGGAAGGTGGTGGCACTGTACTCCCGGTTTGATGTCATTGTGAGTAGAAAATCTCTTGAGCTGTTTTGGGTGTAAACCTGTGTTGCATGTTTTTAGATTTTTATTGAAGTTACCCGTCGTGATTGAAAGTTAGCAAACGAAAGATGAAGCTCGTATTAAAGAAAGACTTTATGGACCTTAATTTAGGACGGCAGAGGGTAGAAAGTATTATATTAAGAGACGCCGAGGTGTTCGTTACAACACCTGCTATACAGTGATGCTTAAATTTGTGAACCCTATAGAATTTTCTATTTTTCTGCATAAATATGACCTAAAACATCATCAGAAGTCCTAAAAGTAGATAAATTCATTTATTTATTGAGGAAAATTATCCAATATTACATATTACTAAGTAGCAAAAGTAAGTGAACCTCTAGGATTGGCAGTTAATTTGAAGGTGAAATTAGTCAGGTGTTTCCAATCAATGGGATGCCAATCAGGTGTGAGTGGGCACCCTGTTTTATTTAAAGAACAGGGATCTATCAAAGTGTGCTCTGCCCATTTGTGGAAGTGTATCATGGCACGAACAAAGGAGATTTCTAAGGACCTCAGAAAAAGAGTTGTTGCTGCTCATCAGGCTGGAAAAGCTTACAAAATCATCTCTAAAGAGTTTGGACTCCACCAATCCACAGTCAGACAGATTGTGTACAAATGGAGGAAATTCAAGACCATTGTTACCCTCCCTCAGGGAGTGGCCGACCAACAAAGATCACTCCAAGAGCAAGGCATGTAATAGTTGGCGAGGATCACAAAGGACCCCAGGGGTAACTTCTAAGCAACTGAAGGCCTCTCTCACATTGGCTAATGTTAATGTTCATGAGTCCACCGTCAGAAGAACACTGAACAACAATGGTGTACATGGCAGGACTGCAAGGAGAAAGCCACTGCTCTCCAAAAAGAACATTGCTGCTCGTCTGCAGTTTGCTAAAGATCACGTGGACGAGCCAGAAGGCTGCTGGAATAATGTTTTGTGGATGGATGAGACCAAAATAGAACTTCTTGGTTTCAAAGAAAGCTTTTATGTTTGGAGAAAGGAAAAACACTGCGTTCCCAGCATAAGAAACCTTATCCCATCTGTGAAACATGGTGGTGGTAGTATCATGGTTTGGGCCTGTTTTGCTTCATCTGGGCAGGATGGCTTGCTATCATTGATGGAACAATGAATTCTGATTGATATCAGAAAATTCTAAAGGAAACATGTCCTTGAACTGAATCTCAAGAGAAGGTGTGTCATGCAGCAAGACACTGACCCTAAGCACACAAGCCGTTCTACCAAATAATGGTTACAGAAGAATAAAGTTCATATTTTGGAATGGCCAAGACAAAGTCCTGACCTTAATCCAATGGAAATGTTGTGGAAGGACCTGAAGCGAGCAGCTAATGTGAGGAAACCCACCAACATCCCAGACTGAGAGCTGAAGCTGTTCTGTACGGAGGAATGGGCTAAAATTCCTCCAAGCCGGTGTGCAGGACTGATCAACAGCTACAGGAAATGTTTGCAGATATTGCTGCACAGGGGGGGTCACACCAGATACTGAAAGCATAGGGTCACATACTTTTGCCACTCACTAATATGTAATATTAGATCATTTTTCCTCATTAAATAAAATGACAAAGTATAGTGTTTTTTGTCACATTTGTTTAACTGGGTTTCTCTCCATATCTACTTTTAGGACTTGTGTGAAAATCTGATGATGTTTTAGGTCATATATAGAAATATAGAAAATCTTCTAAAGGGTTCACAAACTTTCAAGCACCTGTGTGTGTATATATACATATATATATATATATATATATATATATATATATATATATATATACACACACACACACACACACACACAACACACACACGTTGTTAAAGAGATCAGCCATTAGCAGGGCTCGACATACTATAAGTTGGATTTTTCTTGGCTGTAGAACCTGGCTGCTCAGAAAAAAATTACAATAAATCTGAACATGTCGATGCGAGAGGCGATCGAGAGGCGCTCGTGCTGCATCGAGGGAGTGCTGAAGTGTTACCCGCACGAGACTCTGGAGGCCATCATTAATCGCATCGCTGATGCTGAGGTAACTAACTGTTAAACACGTGATACTTAGGTGTTAGCACAGAGATCAGGTCTGATCATGTTCCTGATCCTCCAGGTTCATCGTCTAGTCCTGGTGGATGATGAGGATATGGTTAAGGGCATCATCTCGCTGTCTGACCTGCTGCAGGCGCTGGTCTTGTCTCCGGCAGGAATCGATGCCCTTTTCTCTTAGCATTTGATGATCTTCTTCCACAAACTGCGGTCCTGCAGAGACCCTGCTCCTGCCTCTTGTAGGCCGTGCCTGCAGGCGTTCTTTCCAAAAACTGGTATGCAGCAGCTTGCAGGTAGAGCTGGGATGGAAAAACATGCCCAAACTGAACTGGTTTCTCTCGGAGATATGTGCAGGGTTACTGGTTTGCTCACTGTCTGATGGCAGTTGTTTTAAAAAAATCGTTTTCCATTGTCAGATCACATTGCTGGACGAAGTAATCTGTGATTGTCTAAGAGGGCAGAATCAGATCCTTATTCTGCAGTCACGCACTTGACAGATTAGTTTTTGCAAGAATGTAGTATCAAACTAAACGTAATGCTGTAAATAATAATCACTGGCAACCAGTCTCAGAGGTAACGCGGTACAGGTACGCGCCGTTTAACCTCCGCTGTACGTTCAGTGAAACAGCCGAAATGGGGGTTGACCATCATCACATGGTAGTTTAGACATTTGTCGCACAGTGTTTTATTTTAAAGAATAATATTAATTAAAACACGATATGAAACATTTAGCACAGGACTGCACTGTACAATACAATACGTCTAATCTTTGTATGTTTTATAAAAACCTGAAACAAAAACTTATTTGCTTCCAAACATTTGAAGCTTTGAATCATTTGAATCAGTTCATTCGAAAAACGATTCAGCGTTTTTGTCGCACCATAGCGACATCTGCTGGTCGGATTTGTGCAAATGCATTTAAATTAAAAAACAAACGGACAACCTCCAAACAAACAATGATTTGAATTTGAACTTGAATATTTTTTCTTTGCATTTAAAGGACTGTTGATTGTTAGCCTTGTATTTTCCACTGGGTACAGATTAATTTTAATTTAAGTGAGTAATTTCTTTTATATTTTAAAAGGTGTAATTAGTAATGCATTACTTTTTGATTTTCCAGATTTGATGTACGATTATAAAATGACTTTGTTCCTAAGTAGACAACAGCATGACGTATGACCAAACATATTTTTCTCAGACATTGACATTTGGATGCCACTGTGTTATTTACACATTTGAATGAAATATTAAGCCATGTTGCATGACTGTGACTTTCTTATTCCAGAGGAGTCTGTTATAAAGGATGCTGATTAGGTGATTTGTAATGCGAAACTGTATTACATTCAAGAGAAAAAGGGAAAAAGAGAAGCATGTTTGTAGTGGTCTCAGACTTTTGGCTCCTGCTGTAGGTGACGGGTGACTTTTTACTTTAATTCCACCATAAACAGCGGGGGTTTCTCAGGAATGCTGTCAGATTTAATCAGTCATTTATGGAACGAGCTTGGACAACCGTTTTCGACAATCTACGAGTGTGCAGGATCTACATCTAAGTTAAATTTTGGAGTTTTCCCTAATAAACGTATCCTTTAGCTCTAATATTGTAATCACCTGCATATACCGTCATTACATTCATACATATAAAGTTTCATTCGATCCCAACAACTCCTCCTTGGTGCATTATTTTTTTTGTCAGTGAGTATATCTTGGATTATTATAATGCTGATGTCGTGTGATATTTCTAATATTCCCCCTGTAGCGTGTAGATACAAAGTTCAGCCCATCAGGTGCTCTGATCTACATATTTACCATGCAGCCTTGTATTTGCTCACCTACCAGTTTTTTACATCCTGGACCGAGCGAACACTCCCAGAGCAATACCTTATGCTGTTGTGTGTTCCTCAGGGCCTACAGTTACTAAACAAATATTCTGTCCTGATATGAGCTGATCTCATGGTCGTCTCTAACCCCTGTTTAGGAGTGCTCCAGCACCCCGAATTGAAGCCCAGCACCTCTAAAATAAGAGTAAAAAGTTGTCCTGTTGTTGTTTTTAAACGAAGTTTTATTTCTGATGAGCTAAAAAAATGTTAAATCCTAGAAAGTATATGGTTTAAACATAAGTTTTACAACGAAAACGCAGCAGTTCCCCCTTGCCTCGCAAATGGTATGATCCACTTTTTCTCTTTATTGATCTTATTTATTGTTTATAAATGATCCCTTTGTCTTACTTTAATGCAATTTTATTTGTAATAATTGGCAAACCAATTGTTTACTTGTGGCTGACAGGCTTGTTGGTGTATTTCCATGCAACAGTGTTTCTCAGACCCAAAAAGTGCGATGTTATTCCTTCACGAGTGTGTTAATGATAGTCCAATACGTTAAAATGTACAGTTTTATTTTGGTTTGCGTTTGAATACAGGCTTCAAATTTCTGCGTGACACCATACTGGTGTAAACACTGGTTGCCATATGTCATAATTTTATGGCAGTAATTGTCTTCTGTTGACTCGTCTTTTACGTTTTGTGCAAGAAATGTGAAACAAATCAGCCTGAAACTAACAGTAGTGTATAAAATGCATTTTGATTAAAAGGACATCAGCGAGTTTGACGAGGCCATTGTAATCTCGTATTATAATTGCTAAGAAATATCAAATAAACCACTGATGATGTTCACTGAGTCACTGAGTCAATACAAACACAGTCGCAAGTTAAACTCCCTCCCGTGTTTGACTTTCTGTGGCCAAAGGATAAACAGACCTGACAGGGAGGGAACGTCAGTCAGAGGATCATCGAGGAAGCATCTTAAACGCTTTGGTCCAACGAGGCTTTTAAATGCATCTCAGTAAACAAGGTCTGTTTTAAAAAGGAAGAATGGATAAAGGCAAATCTGACTCCGGATCACAAAGGTAAGGTTTTCGGATTAAATTAGATGACATTTCTAAGTGGTGTCACAACGATTAAGGTTTTGGACTACAAGTATGCGCCGTTTAACGTCCTCATTGCGTTCTGTGGGACAGGACGTTGACCGAAAGTCACAGAGTAGTTTCGATGCACCATATATTTGTGGACACCCCTTCTTAAATTGCACCTGTTGCTGACACAGATGTGCAAATGCGCACACAGCTTGTTTTGTTGCTGCAGAGAAGGAGTGCCAATAGAAAAGGTCTCTCTGGAGCATATATACTGTGTATGAACATACTGGCGTGATGCCTAATGCCAGGCGTGGGCTATAGTGGTGAGGAGCGTCCCAGCATTGAGCTGAAGTCCAGTGGAACTTTTGGGATGAGCTGGACATGAGGTGGGGTGGTGATCATCAAACATCCTGACCTCACAAACGTTTTTGTCAATGAAAAGCAACCAAATCTTCACAGCAATGCTCCACACATTTTTTTAAAAACCTTTTTCTACAGAGTAGAAGCAATTACTCGAACTGAATGAATGAATGAGCTGGTGTCCAAACACTTTTGGCCATATCGTGATGTTTCCACATAGTGATTTTATTTTAAACAATTAAGGCACAATATGAAAACATTCCGTACTGTATTGGGCTGTAAGTCCCACCACTAACGTACTCCCACTTTTGGTTTACAATTTTTTTAATTTTGCTCTGGGTAAAATCATCTGCCAAATGACTGAAGGTAAATGATTGCGATTCGATCTCAGTTGCCTCAGATGTCATTTCCTTAGTTGGCTGTTTGTCAGCAAAAGACAAATATTGTTGTTATTTATTCCAGTCTGTTTTTATGCTTTCCAGGAAAAACGTCTTTGGAATGAAAGTGAAAAAGAAGAAGAAGAAAGTCAGCAAAGGTCTATCCTTCGCAAACAAAGCTGCTCAGGGTACGGCCTTTAAAACAAACACCGAACCATGTGAAGATCATGTGCCGATGTCTTTAGGATTAACTCTGTGTCTTCACTGATATGAACCTGATTTGAATTGTTCTGTAGAGCTGCCCGAGCAAAAGTCTCCTCCTGAAGAACCACCAAAAGAGCTTGAACCCCCTGAACTTGTCGATCCTTTTCCCGCTCATCTCTTATCATTCAGGGAGGTGATTAACACGAAGAGGTATTAAAGAAAAGTCATTGTTTTTTTGTTGTTGTTTACACGCCTTTGTGTGTATTGGCTTTTACAATTTATTGCTCTGGTAGATCCAAGCTTGTCACCAAAGTTTTGGAAAGTGAAAGCAAGCCGCAGTCTTTCCAGGTACAAACCTAAATCCTTCGTTAGGCCTATATTTCGACGTCTGAATATTTAAGGCTCATTGCTAAGGGATGAATGTCATTTGTTACGATCTCTTTAAGATCTCTGTGAATATCACAGAGGCTCGACAGCTGGTGGGCGAAAACATCGGGCCGAGCGTGGTGATCGAAATTGGAGACGAAAAGAAGCAAACATCAGTGAAAGAGGGAACCAATGCGCCCTTTTACAATGAGGTGACTTCTTTTAACGTTTGTAGTCTCAGTCTGAAAGTTTGTTTTCTTCCCGATGTTATCTTAAAGCATTTCTGCTTCCACAGTATTTCGTGTTCGACTTCTTTGCACATCAGGAAATCTTTTTTGACAAAGTCATTAAACTATCAGTGAGTATGCAAGAACATGTTTCACCCATGATGTCCAGGTAATGTTTAGAAATGCTCATATGTTTTATGTATTTCTTTTTTTTTAAAGGTGATGCATTCGAAGATCATGAAAAGCTACTGTGTGGGAGCGTTCAAGATCGATGTTGGAACCGTTTACCGCCAGCCTGGTCAGAGCTTACCTTGTTCTAATCACAGTTTTGCCTTTTAAGAGTCAAACCCGTTATCAGAATGTACCTCGGACTGAAAGGGATTCAGATAGTGAATATCGGATAGAACTCAGGCGGCAATTCATTAACCTGCCATCGAGTAGACCCAGGATTTGAGACTCGATGGTGCATTACATGCAGGTCACGTCTCAGAGGGAGAGGAGGCTGGACAGGGGGATCATATATGTTTCTGAAAAGATTTGGATAGCGGGAGCCTATTTCCATAATTTCCTGTGGGAAAATTCCAACTTGGTTCTGGCATAGTTCTGGAACACATCGAATCAAGTCAAGACCAAGATTTTTAGTAGTCGAGTCCGAGTTAAGACCAATACCAGGATGAGAATAATCATAGAGGATCATAATCATAATTATTATATTATACTTACTCGTATTTTGGATAGTGGGTTAGTTGTTAAATATCCCATTCAGTTACAAGTTACAATGTGAAATTGACTGTATTTACTCCTAATAATAATTATAATGATAATAATGTATTTCTTCTGCCACAGGACATCGGTTCACTAATAAGTGGGCCGCACTTTTAGATCCCGTAGACGTCAACTCGGGTGTCAAGGGTCACCTGAAGTGTGACATCTGCGTAACAGGGAAAGGTGACATGCTGCCCCGTTCTCAGAAGTTTAGTGACACCGAAGAGCAGATAGAAAAGTAATGGCTCATATCTTTTTATTATTACTATTTACTGCGGTAAATGTGTTACAGTGGGCCCAATTTTTGTGGGATTGGTGTAGCTCTGTCTTGGTGGCTTAAATAAAAACAGAAGCCGCTCTAAGCTTTTGAGTAAATATTATTTGTGAATAGGGGTGTAACGATACACAGAGGTCAGAGGCCTTGGTGCAAATTTGGTACGATGGGAAAAGAGCAACACAAAGCCCCAAATTTATGATGCTAGATTTCTTTTCATTTATTGTTGAACGTCGGTACAGTGTGTTCTGTTGACTGTAAAGAATTATCAATAGAATTTTCTTGCACCCTGATCAGTTTGCTTCCTCCTCCTTTACCCAACTGACCCTCTCCTGTTAAAACCCCCAGGAACCCGCTGCTGCCTGAAGGCTTCCCCGCTATGAGACCGTGGGCTAGCTATTCCGTGAAAGTGTACAGAGCAGAAGGTCTTCCCAGGATGAACTCTGGCCTCATGGCCAACGTGACCAAGGCCTTTGTCAGCGACAACACGGCTCTTATAGATCCGTACGTGGTCGTGTCGTTCTTTGGCCAGGTGGTAAGTCTTTAACAAGGGTTCATGACCACGGCAAAAGGTCCTGAGATACACCTTTGTTGTCCTCCTTTACCTTTAAAGTAAATATTCAAACTCACAGACAGCAGGTGTCATCATATCCATTTTTGGGCTCGACTCTGTGCGTAACAGGGACGAACGTCTACACAGAAGAGCACGGCGGACCCTGTGTGGAACGAGCAGGTGGTCTTTAGGGAGATGTTTCCTCCCTTGTGCCAAAGGCTGAAGATCCAGGTGCTGGATGAGGGTAGCATGAATGATGTAGCCATTGGAACTCACTATATTGATCTGCTCAGGATCTCTAATGACCAGGATGGTGATAATGGTATGGAAGCACATTACTGCTAAATGTCTGAAAGAAATGCACTTTATATGAAATCATTTTAGGTTCAATTCTGCATTCTTTTTCCCAGGTTTTCTCCCCACCTTCGGTCCAGCCTGGGTCAACCTATACGGTTCAGCCCGGAACTCTACGCTGGTGGATGACAGTCAGGAGATGAACGAGGGAATTGGGGAAGGTGTGGCGTTCCGAGGCAGGATTTATATCCAGCTATCGGTGGAGATTCTGTCCGGAGGGGCCGAGTCGAAGTCTTTTCTCTCCATAAAAATGCCTTTTAAAGATAAGGGAGGAAAAGGAGCGGCTAAAGACCCCAAATCGGGGGCAGGAGGAGCAGGTGGAGGGGAGGAGGACAAGTCCAAGGCCACAGGAGCCATGGTACTGCCAGTGGACCCTCCGACCATGGTGAAGATCATCAGACCATGTCTGGCATCTTTCTCTGTCTGGCTACACAGTCCATTACAGTCATTAATTGTTGCAATTGTGATGTTTTGTAGGTCAATGATGAGGACAAGGAGAACTTCCTACTCTTTGGGGCAGTGTTTGAGGCCAGCATGATTGACAGAAAGACTGGTGACAAACCCGTCAGCTTTGAGTTCACCATCGGTACATATATGCATAAAAATAACACTTATAACTCCATTCTTAACCATCAAACCTCATGTGCCAATACTGTATATATTTAGGAGTCTGTTATCTATTTATCTACAACCCCAAATCCGATAAGTTTGAGAGAGCTGGGCAGAGGATCTCCAGTTTGTCAACAAATGCGTCAAGAAAATAATGTTTATAAACAATGTTCCTCAAAGAAAGATTGGAAGGGATTGCTACCTCTACAGAGCATAATATCATTAAACGATTCAAGGAATCTGGAGGAATTTCCTAAAAAGCCTAAACTGAAGAGGGGTGATCTCCGCTCCCTCAGGCGGCAATGCATCAAGAACCGTCATTCATCAATAGCTGGTAGAACCACATGGACAAGGGATTCCTTTATCAAACCTTTATCAAGCTCTACTGTACGGAGTTACATTCACAACTACCACTTTAAACGTTACTGTGCTAACAAGAAGCCTTATGTTATAACCATGTCCAGAAGCAGCTAGACTTCTATGGCTCGGAGGCATCTGGGATGGACCATCATACAGTGGAGATGGGGATTGTGCTTAGACCCACCAGTATAACAGATCTTTTTTTTTGGACCAAAGACGAAAAAGGCCAACCAGATTGGTATGAAGTCCTAAAGCCAGGCTCTGTCGGGTCGGGTCAGGGCCCTTGGTAAAAGTCATTTACACTTCTGTGCTGCAGCATTAATGCAGAAACGTTTTAGAGCAAGATGACATCTTTTCCAAGGAAGTCCATGCATTTTTCAATAAGATAATGCAAAACCACATGCTGCACACATTACAAAGGCATGGCGGTGTAAGAAGAGGGTACGGGTACTGAACTGGCCTGATTGCCGTCCTGATCTGTCCCCAATAGAGAATGTGTGGAGAATTTGGAAACAAAAATTGCGGAAATTTATCGGCCTGATAGTTTAGCCAACCTGTATTATGCATAGTCTTGATAATATGCTAATTGTTTATGTACCAGGGAACTTTGGTAACTTCATCGACGGTGCTGCTCAACCTTCCAAGAAAAAAGCCTCCGATGCATCGATTCAAGAAAGTATCTTGACCATCCCTCTTCTTGAAAGTCATCCAACGATGCCCTGCAGGTCCACCACACCGCTGGAAAAACCACTTATCGGAGATAATAACAGGTAGGCATTTGAAGCCAGTTAGTGATGTCAGTTGATGCGTTTTAAATCGGTATTCACAAGTTCTGTGTGCAGGGCCTACTATTATGTACCCATTTCGAGCAAAAAACCCTGTGTCCATGTGTGGAACTCTTGGGAGGACTGGACCTACCGCCTGCACCAGTCCAACATGCTGGACAGAATAGCTGTTTTGTTTGTAAGTCATCACCCACTGGTGAGATTTATATTCATATGTAAGTGTGTAATGACTGCGATCGTGACGATCTCACGTCTGATTTAGGAAGAGGGCGTGGCCAAGGTGGTAGAGCTGGAGAAGCTGATGGATTCCAATGCAGAGCTTCTCATGCGTGCCGTCTTGCAAGAGTTCTGCAAAGACGCCAGGTACAGCAGGCCTATCGCTCTCAAGAATGGTCTTAATCTTTAGAGGTTGCAAGTCAATGATGTCGTTTTAAGTGATGTGGCTTCTGTCGAGGGGCAGGACACAAACCGGAGAGGCTCAGTTGGTAGAGCACCAATTCTGAGCCTACCTGGTTCATCTCCCACCTCTGGCAGGGATTGGTTTGTCAAGTCATATTGTGTGTTTGAGTTGCGTTCTGTGTTTAGGCAGGGAGTTTTGCCACTACCAGGTTTCAATACCAGCTAACAGGGTGTGTGATTTCAGTGAGAGCTCTCGATGTCAGAGTCCCATCTTTTAGGGTGTGTGATATTTTTGAAGAGGCCCTGAGTTTCAGGTACAGACTCCCTGTTGGGTGACAATGGTTTGTGTTGAGTTTGGTTTCATCTGCACCCCATCATTGGCATCCCAGTCTTAGTTCCAATTCCACCTTGATGGTGTCAGAGTTTCTGAGTTCTAGGGGGCTGGGTCTGTGGTGGCTAAAGCAGACCAAGAGTGCCCCAAGCCAGTCCCGCTCCCCCAATTGAGCTTCTCTCTCAGACATGGTTGTGTGACATCGATTCGGTCAGAAGACACCACTGGGACCAATCCAGATCACCAGTGGTCTAATATGCCACAAAATCCCCAAGGTGCCTTCTGGCCATGTCAGGAATCACATACAGACACGACTGACTGTCTGAGGGAGGATTTTATAACCAGACAAGATGAAAAGCATTGAATAATGGTCAGAAGCGTATCTCGGTTTGATTGTGTAAATACAGCACATGACCTTCTGTGATTCTTTATTTGTTTCTTGGCTGCGTTTTAGGGAGTTTATTGATTTTGCTGAGAAGAAGGCCAAAGGGACGTACCTGACCACGCTGGATAAGAAGAGGCTCATGCTGTGCAAACAGGAACTGGTGAGGGTGGAGAAGTCTGCGAGGTTTCCCATGTTAAGATTTGTTTGCTGTAAGTTTCTCTGTTGCTGTTCTTCAGGAGAGTGTGATAGGCATAGCAGGGAGCATCACTGAACCCAAGAGGAAACCCCTGACCGTCAAAGAGATGCTGTCAGAGGCACAGAGGCTCACTCAGAGAATCCGATTCCTGGTGGAGGAGGTCAGTGCACTGCTTATCGTCTGTAGGAGTTAAATCCTATTGCGATAACCATCTTTTATTTTAAAATGCCATCCCATCTCGATCTCAGCCTCAGCACACGTTGCCAGACGTGTTCGTGTGGATGCTGAGTAATAATAAGCGTGTGGCGTACGCTCGCATACCTGCTCGCCACCTGCTTTACTCGGAGAACCTCGTGGAAAGAGGAAAAGACTGTGGAAAGATTAAAACGCTGTTTCTTAAGGTAATCCAAAGCCATGGTTCCTTTAATTCGGTTCAGCTACAGCAGATGTAAATCTGAATCGATCTTTCAATGTTTTTCTTAGCCTCCATCCAAGCGCAGTGCTGGCTGGGTCATGCAGGCCAAAGTGGACGTGTTCCTGTGGCTGGGTAAAAGCAAAGAGACATCCCACTTCCTGGAGAATCTCCCAGCAGGCTTTGAGCCTCAGGTGGTGTCTACAGAGGAGGACAGAGCTTCTCTTCCTGAGAGTTTAATCTATAAAGGTACAGTCCTGATACCAGTACAATGCCAAATAAGAAAATGTTGGGATGGTATGGAAAATTTTTAAAAAATGCAGTGTTCCTTACATTTCCCTTAACGTTTATTTCATTGCAGCAGCAAGAACCCAAGATATTGGGTTTAAAAAAAAAAAAGTCCATTCCTGCATTTCAAAAACAGTTGAGACTGGGACAATTTAGGTCTAGTAATGAGGTAAAAACTAACTAGATTTCCAACAGATGACTGTAATCATGATTTGGTACAAACGCAGTATCTTTGAGGAGCAAAGATGAGCAGAGGATCTCCAGTTTATCAATAAATGCGTGAGAATATGATTGAAATGTTTATAAACAATGTTCCTCAAAGAAGGATTGGAATGGATTTTCATATTTCTTCATCTAGAACACATAATATCATTAAATCATTCAAGGAATCTGGAGGAATTTCCTAAAAAGCCTAAACTGAAGAGAGGTGATCTCTGCTCCCTCAGGCGGCACTGCTTCAAGAACCGGCATTCATCAATAACCACATGGACAAGGGATTCCTTTATCAAACCTTTATCAAGCTCTACAATACAGAGTTACATTCACAAATACCACTTAAAACGTTACTGTGCTAAAAAGAAGTCTTATGTTATAACCATGTCCAGAAGGGGGAACGGGTGTTCAGACCCATCACTATCACAGATATTTTTTAGCACCATCCAGGACCATTATCAGGAACAAGTCTAAAGAAAGGCTCTGTCATGGTATGTGGTCAGCTCAGGGTCCTTGGTAAAGATCATTTCCATGTCTGTGATGCAGCATGAATGCAGAAAAGTAGACAGATTTTAGAGCAACATTTTTCCAGAGACGTCCGTTCATTTTTCAACAAGCCAAAAAAAATAATTAAAACTGAAATATGCACAAGGGTTGTACAGTACATCGTGGTAATGTGATTTGGTGTTGATGGGACCTCTGGTGGTCTTAAGGCGCTAATGCATCTGTGAGAAGTTCCAAAAAACAATATTTTGAGATGGTGAGAAGAACACAGAGCGCAGTCATGAGTCCATCCTAATCTCAGAGGTGTAACAGTTACTAAACATGTTTTGAATGACCATTATTGACAGCGGGCATTATATTCCAGACCGGCATGAGTTCCAGCTGAGGGCTCACATGTACCAGGCACGGGGGCTGATTGCTGCAGATAACACCGGCCTCTCGGACCCGTTCGCCCGGGTCTCGTTCCTGTCCAGCACTCAGACTACTGCAGTAAGCAGATTTGTGTTGTGATCTCATTCTGTCAGACCTGTGGGGGTTTAAGGTGGTGACCTTTTTGAGCGCCTCTTTATATATTTTTCTTCTGTAGATCATTAACCAGACTCTTACACCAACCTGGAACCAGATGCTGCTGGTGAACAAGGTGCTTCTGTACGGAGAGCTCAGTGAGCTGGTGGTAGAGCCTCCTCTTGTTGTTATTGAGGTCTACGATGAGGACGCGGTGGTGAGTGTTTACGCAATCGGTTCCGCATTTTAGTCTTCTTCTGCAGGGCCGAAAAGTTTTGCTCTTGCCGTTTGTATAAACCCTGATCTGGGGGATTCGTACCTGAGTCATCAAGGAGGTGGGCTGATGAAGTGCCGCCACAAAAACAGCGCAATTCAAGGTATTAGTAACATTAGTAGCTGAATGGGTTTTTCCGTTCCTAGGGTAAACCAGAGTACCTTGGTTCCACCATAGCTGTTCCGGTGGTCAGGCTCAACGAGGAAAGCTACACTCCTCCTCAGCTGCAGTACAGTCCGCTCTTCTGCGGCGGTCTGTCAGGTGGAGATATACTCGGCGCTTTTGAGCTTATCGAGGTAAGAATCAGATCCACTGCAGCGGCAGTTCATGTCGGAGGTTAGTTCATCCTTTAAATGGTGTCAGAACACATCTACTTTCTTGTACGCAATTTAGAACACCTACATATCCATCAGTCAATGAAAGTAAGAAAGTAAGGCTGCCAATACTTTTGACTAAGCTCATTTACTTGTCTAGATAATTATGGCTAAGGATCATTTAGCTGTCCCAATATTTATGGTTGCTAGGCCGTTGTTACTTGGTTGCTAAGGTGTTGGATAGATGTTTACGTTTAAAAGACATCACACCTTCCATATATTTATGGCTTTGTGTCTTTTAGCTTTAAAGAGATTTATAGCTAAAAGTCATTTAGATGTCCAGATATATATGGCTAAGGATCGTTGGCTGTCCCACTATTTATGGCGATATGGTAGTTACTAATACTGGTTAACAGCAACAATAATCTTTTTGTTTTCTTAAATAAAGCAAATAAGGGAGCCTTTGTATTTGGTACAGATTGATATGGGTTTCAGGGAGTAACTTTGAAGCAGTGAGTAATGGGATTATTTTTCCAATAAGTAATGAGTTAAGTAATCCCTATTACATTTGAAATTATTTTTTTTGACTAAATCGACGGCATTTATAACTGGACATGAACTAATAGGGTGCGTCTGTAAGTCACGCTGTAATGGTCCTTTAATCGATCCATTCTGATTTTCGTAAAGACAGGACAAAATCCTTTACCTCCACTAGAGCCAGAACATGGCGGGATCTACCCCGTACCTTCATACATCCGACCTGTGCTCCGCAAGTACCGAATCGAGGTGAGTGCAGAGTGTCATCTGTGACTCAGCAGTGTTTTATAGCTTTGTGTGTTGGAAACCTGTGTTGTGTGAAAATACTGCCTGTCCCACAAGTCCAGCACTGTAAGGAAAAACAAAAGGTTTAATTGGAGAACCTGCACAAGAAATGCTTCAGTGGTACACAGACACAATTTCTCTGTGCCTGAGGGAGGAGAGACCAGACAAGGGGGATCATTAAAGCATTTAGGGGCTATTGGCTGTTATTTTTGTACTTTATTTTTATAGTTTTAGGGAGTAACGTAAGTCAAAAGAAGAAGTAGAGAAATGAGTAATGGGAATTGTTTTTCTTAGATGTAAAACAGCTCAAAGCTCTAAGACAGTACGTGTGATTCAGGTTTTGTTCTGGGGCTTGCGAGAGCTGAAGAAAGTGCAGCTCCTCCACGTGGACCGGCCACAGGTCTTCATCGAGTGCGCGGGAAAAGGCATCAACTCCTCTGTGATCCCCAGTTATAAGAGCAACCCCAACTTCAACGTGATTGTGGACTCGTTCGACGTGGTAATGGACTCAGTCGATGTGGACAACCTTCTAATCCTGTTGTATTTTTTTCTCATTCTGATGGGTTGTCCTGTTTGTGCAGGAGCTGCCCGAGAACGAGTACCTCCACCCGCCTCTCAGCATCACCGTGGTGGACTGGAGAGCTTTCGGAAGGAGCACTCTGGTGGGCAGCCATGTCATCAACAACCTGGGGCTGTTCAAATACACACCTAAAGCTTTGCCCCCTCCCAGAGAAACGCCAGAGGAGCCGCTCGCCATCCAGCGTAAGGCCTTGATCGTGTTGTTTTGGTACAGGTGTATATATGGAGGTAGTTATGTAGCTGCTTTACAGCTGATCTTGTTCACAGCTCCACCACTTCCTGCACAAGAAGCAGCTGAAGTTCAGTTCGGTGAAGATGTTTGCATCACCATAGATCAGGAGGAGATTGTCAAAGCTTCACCTGTGACTGAACCACCGCCTGAGGACAGGAAGGTGAGTCCGAGAGCGTATGGGTTATTAACATGGACCGTACCAACAATGACGCACAGTATTAATCATTCACACATTCCTGAACATTTAATTTCACTTTTTCTCACAGGACAAAGCATCTAAAAAGAGCAAGCGACGGTCTACAAAGCGGAAGAAGCGCACCACCGCTGATGACTCCGCCGACAACGTCATCGACTGGTGGTCCAAGTACTATGCTTCGGTGGAAAAGATGCAAAAGGTCAGTACTCAATACGTTTCTTTGCAACTTCTCGTGCAACGATTTCCAGAGGCATACATTTGAATGCAATATTTATTGTATTAGACTTTTATAAGAGCGTGTGCTGTGAACACCTTAATTCCGTATAGAGCGTTAAACATTTCTGTCTTGTCTCTCATGAGATATTTGTGCAGATCAAGGGCACTGTGTTTTAGGGAGAAGATGAAATAAAGCAAAAATCTTTTATTTACTTAGTTTATTGTTACCCTTCATCTAGGGTAGATTTAATAAATGTAACTAAGTGTAACTTTAAATAAACTCAGAGGGGGAGGAGAACTTTGGTTGTGAGTGACGTTCTTCCAGACTCTCCTTGAGACTCAAGAACGCCTTCCAGCCTGACCCTAAAGTATCCATGACAGTGTCATACGCACTGTGTACTAGTGCAACCACTGGATACTTGACTTTTTTCTAATTATGATGGATTACAGCATTGTTAGAGGTAAATAATTCAGGTTATTACACTCAAACCATTTTCTCCCAAATGCAATTAGTGAAAGGTGCATAAAATCCTAGCAGTTCAACCAATTCACATTTGGCGTATTTATTTACAGACAAAACAAAGGGAGCTCAATCCATTTTCAAACATCTATGAAGCCGGTAAGAAACAATATTTGACTTTACACACTCACACAAGCCATCCGTGGAGCTGAAACATGTCCGGCAGGTTGTAGCTCTGCTCAGATATGCACATATTGTCATGTTTTGCAGTGCCTTCATTCCAGAACTTGCTCTCAGATGGAATAACCAGCATGGGCAAGACTGTGGGTAAGAGCGTTGAAAACAATAGACCAAAATGCACCGATGACCATCTGTGATACACTGCACGAATATTTATTCCCGTAACAGAGTTGTTTCTTTCCTCAAGTCATTTCCCCAAAATGTTTCATAATTGTTCCGTTCTTTCCTTAAAGCTAAAGGGTTGAAAGAAAAAAAAAGGGACCTGAGCTTGAAAGGCGTGAGCGACCAGCCCAAGCTAGCCACCTTAAAGGTATATACACCGTCCGATCGTATCAGAATCTAAGACCAGTCCTGCTGAGAGGTTCCACGATTGATTGTTCTGTCCTCTTCTAGATATACGACAAAGAGCTGGAGGCGGAGTTTGGTCCGTTCGATGACTGGGTCAAAACCTTTGAGCTGTTCCGTGGGAAGGCAAATGAGGAAGAGAGCTCTGGAGTTGATAGGCTGGTTGGAAAGTTTAAGGTGAGGTGATAGAGCATGCTGTGTAGAAGTTCTACTCCCATTTTACCAGTTCATTAATCATTTGGTTCTGAGATGGAGCCAGGTTACAAACACATGGCTGGGTCAGGGACCCAAGATCATAATAATACTAATAAATGTACAACCTTTTATATGATGCTTTTAGTATATGAAGTACCTGTGTGTCAGTTGAAATGGATTGATCAAACTCTAATAACATACAGCTAAATCAAGATCAGAAATTGAGAGAGCATCGAGCATCAATAGCAGAACATATCCCCCTGACATTTCACTGTATTTCATGTTAGAAGAAAGGGGTGGCGGTCCAAATAAATTGATATAGAAGTGGAATCACGTAGCAGTGTGAATGCTCAGGTGTTTGACTGGCATGATAAAGGCAAAGTTTGGTTCTTTTTTAGCAATGCTTTCGAAATGTTCTTCCCCAGGCTGGGTTCTGTCTGTATAAGCTGCCTGAAGGTGATGAGGAAGAGAGTACGGACTCCAGGGAGTATAAAATATGCCAGGGTATTCCACCTAACTCGGCTGTAGACGTGCTGATCAGAGTCTACATCGTTTCGGTAAGTTCACCTAACACCTAGGCTACCTTTTTCCACTAGGGCCCAAAGAAACGCCTATGCTTCTCACATCTGCTGGTTTACTACAACAGCTCCTAATTAATGCCTCTTTTAGGAAAAGTTTTGTAACAATAACTCAGATAACCGCTCGTTACAATCAGACCTTAAAGCAGATGGAAGACCACACCAGGTGCCACTCCTGTCAGCCAAGAACAGACGACTGAGGCTGCAATTCACACCGGCTCACCAAAATTTGACAGTAGAAGATTGGAAAACTGTTGCCTGATCTGATGAGTCTCGATTTCTGCAGCAACATTTGGATGGTCGAGTCAGAATTTGGCCTAAACAAAATGAAAGCATGGATCCATCCTGCTTTGTGACAACGGATTACTGGTGTGATTTTCTTGGCACACTTTGGGCACCTTAATACCAGGCAGTTTTTTAAGGCAAAAGGTACTTGGTGCTAGCAAGGCATATCTGGGTTGACTGAGTTCAGTCTGTGCGTTGGCAGGTTCTCCAGATACCCAGATGCATGTTCTCTTTAAGAATCAAAAGAACAAACGTCTGTCTGTTCAAACATATTTTTTAGGCTTCGAACCTGCATCCGGCTGATCCTGATGGAAAGGCGGACCCTTACATCTTCCTGAAACTTGGAAAAACCGAAATCAAAGACAGAGACAACTACATCCCGAAACAGCTCAACCCCGTGTTCGGAAGGTACGCCTTTACTACTGTGAATCAACAATTTTTCTGTCGTATGAGATCTAGATTTACTTGTATACTCCTCTTTGAATTTGTCAGATCTTTTGAAATTCAAGCCACGTTCCCTAAAGAGTCCTTACTGAAGATTCTCATCTACGACTTCGACATGGTTGGAGGAGACGATCTGATGGGTGAGACGGAGATAGATTTGGAGAATCGGTTTTACAGCAGGCACAGAGCGACCTGCGGCCTCCCCACTGAATATGCCATGTGAGCGGAAATGTTCGTAACTCAATGAAGTACAGTCAAACCTTGCTATCTAAACGAATAACCACTAATTCTGCTTATTATTTCAAGTGGTGCATTCAGATAACAGGGTTTAACTGTATGTTGTTTTATTTTCTTTGGTGTTTGTTGTGAATGTGTATCCTCCTTACACTGTCACATTTTGTAACGTCACTGTTAGTGAGGGCTACAATGCCTGGAGAGACTCCTTCCTACCCACTCAGCTGCTGAACAAGTTCTGCAAGGAGAACGGACTGAGCAGCCCTCGCTTGACCCCCGGAAGAATCACCATCGGAGACAGAATTTACACGGGCAAAACTGTTTTTGTTGACAAGGGTGATTATGATCTGTAAAAATGATTTAACTAATTAGGATTAGTGATGCGCTGAAATAATTCATTTTGAATGAATGAATTTTATAACACACTGAGCCAAAAACTGAGAATGAAAGATTTTTGTCATCTGATTTTAGAAAGACACATCATTAATATTTAGTCAGTTTGTCTGTTCAAGCCTTTGCACCCTAAATTCAGTCGTTTTTTGGGCGCATCTCTACTGCAGATCCATGTCTGAGATGGTTGAATGTCATGCTGAGAGAATGCTTTCTCGTTTCAGATCAGGTAGTGGAATCCTATGAACATTTAGCTCTGAAGGTCCTGCACAGGTGGGAGGAGATGCCTGGCGTGGGCTGCAAACTAGTGCCAGAGCACATCGAAACCCGCACCCTGTATGTAAAGGACAAACCTGGTATGGACCAGGTAATACAGCTGTAATTTGATGGTGGTCTTATTGGAGTGTTTGGGGCTCTTAAGGGGCTCGAAATTATTGCAGAAAAAGTTTGGGAAACACTGACCTAGTGAGTGGTTCTCTTATTTCTGCGGGTTCTTTAGGGCCAGCTGCAGATGTGGGTGGACATATTCCCCATGGACATGCCTCACCCCGGACCCCCCGTCGACATTTCGCCTCGCAAACCCAAAGGGTAAATCACAAATAACTGACAGAACTGCTAACCAAGGTGCTGTGTCTTTGTGCAGTGCAGTCACTGGTGTGATTTGTTGGTTTGCCCATGAAGGTACGAACTCAGGATCATAATCTGGAACACGGAAGACGTGATTTTGGAAGACACCAATTTTATAACCGGACAACAATCGAGTGACATCTACGTGAAAGGGTAAATTTGGGATTAGATGACCTTTTAGTAACCTGTTGGAGGTTATTGGACTGATTATCCGTTTCCTCAGGTGGCTGAAGGGTTTGGAGGACGATGCTCAGGAAACAGATGTCCATTACAACTCTCTGACCGGCGAGGGAAACTTTAACTGGCGCTTCGTGTTCCCCTTCCACTACCTTCCAGCTGAGAAGCTGGTGGTGGTCAGCAAGCGTGAGAACATTTTTTCTCTAGACAAGACGGAGCAGAAGCTTCCAGCGGTCCTGGTGCTGCAGGTCTGGGACTTTGAGCGGCTCTCTTCTGATGACTTCCTGGGTAAGTGAACTTCCTAATTGCCTCTTGTCCCCGTTAGCAGTGTATTATGTGTCTGCGTCTATTATTCCATTCAGTTTAGTACCTAATACTGCTTCTGTAGGGTAGGGCGGTGGTTAGCACCCAGGTTTGATTCCCAGTCCAGATGCTGCCTCTGTGGGGTTTATGTTTTCTCCCCGTGTCCAGCTGGGTTTTGTCTGGGTACTCTGGTTTCCTCCAGAGGTCAGCTGGTCAAAGTGAGCAAGAGAGTGTGTAAATATGTGCGTAAATAAAAAGAGCAAAATGCCATAATAGCTACCAGCACAGGGTTCGAGTCCCAGAGGTGCCCGCCGATCAGGTTGGGCATCACTTACGAACACTATGAGGGAGGGGAGTTCGGTTCTGCAACACCGACTCCAATCCAGCCCAGTAATGAACTGGCATCATGTTTAGGGCACACTTATGCCAGCATTCAACCCTATCCATTAACAGGTTAAAACAGATGCACAGCCTGCTACTACAAGGTTTCTGCTCTTACCGTTTCTAAAAATAAAATGAAGGTTTAAGGAACTAATCAATATGTGCTGGTTGTTAAGTATTGGCATGGGTTGTTATCCCTTCATGCTTTCCTTATTATCCAATCCACTTTCTTGGCCCCTCCATTGATTCTTCCTCCGCTTTCTTAATGACTTCCGCTACGCTCATCGCTCCTTTGTGTCGTCTTCTTTCACTCCAGTGCGGTATGTTTCTCACCTCTCCCCCCATGTGCCTTCTCCTCTTCCGTAGTACCTTTCTCTCTTATCCATTTCCCTTTCTTCCCCTTATCCCCAATTGCTCTTCGCCCTTCTCCGTTCTCTTCTGTTTCTCCGTCGCCCTCCCCTCGCTTTTCATCCTTCCTTCTCGTATCTTCCTACCCTTTCCCTTTTGTCATAGTTTTAACGATCCCTGTGGTCTTGATATCTCTGTGACATGCTTTGGTCAAAATACCACAAGAATCGAACACCAGAGCAACTTCTTTTCCTGTCTACAAAATACTTTTCCGAGTGCATTTGAGCACCTGAAATCGTTCATTTAATTGTTAAATGATATCATAAGCTTTATTCATTTGTTGTATTGGGGTCATTTAAACATTCACGTTAAATTTACGGACGGTTTACAGGAGCTAACGCTGCTAACTTTACCGTACGCTAGTGATGTGTCGGTCGCGACCGATCCGGCTCTAAGAGCCGGCTCTTTGAAATGAACGACGGGAGCCGATTCCTGATTGTCTGCCGATTTATATATTTTTTAATTTATTGTACATTCCGACACATTGTTGCTTATTGCACCTCTGGTTAGATGCTAAACTACATTCGAGGCGTTGTACTTGTACTGTGTAATGAAAAAACGTGAATCTAATCTATCTCTCTATATATAATATTATATATATATACAAACACATACATACATATCATTTTATATATAGATATAATATATATATATATATATTATATATATATATATATATATATATATATATATATATATATATATATCATATAGGATGATGTCTTGTTTCCCTGTATATAGTTGCAAATTTACAAATAATACACAATCAGAGACCAGAGAGGACATGTAATTAAGATCGGGCTTCGGTGTTGTATTTTATAATTGATTTTACTGTGTTCCATTGTGAGTATATAAATAAAAAGCATATTAATAATAACAAACATTGGATATAATTTTTTTTACATTAGTAATTAATTTTACACTTTGGTAATAAACTGAGCTACAAAATATGTAAAGAAAAGAGCCGGAATTCCCAGCACAATCGACTGTGAGGCGATTCCATTTCTGTGTGAGGAATCGACTCTATATTTTAAGGTCGACTCCTACTAGTTCTTAGGGAATACACTGAATCGACTCATACGCATTCGGTTCTATGCAGACGTGCATCAAAGCGCGAACGACTACTCGAATAAAAATATAGAAACTATAGAGGTTAAAAAATAAAAGATGTAGGGATTACACTGCTACTTCATTTTTTCACTTGTATACTCATCAAACAGTGCTATTACAAGCTATTTGACCGAAGAACTACGTTATATTAGCTCAGACTTCTTTAGCCACACCGTCAGGTTTTTGACTGTAGCTTGTTGAGGCACGTTTTCAGACCTAGATAGCCCACAAAGCAATGAAAGGGTTGTCTGATTCCACAGTATATGGGTTGGTAGGTTCTCCATATAGCCATCAAATATAAATATAACATATTATATTACATACACATAATATGGATTATCCCATCCTAGATACAATCCTGAAACAACCGAATGTAAAGTGTCACTGTTTCAGCTTTTTGAATTAGAATCATAAGTACACGTTTTACCATTCCAGGCTCGCTCGAGTTGGACCTGCATGCGTTTCCACATGGTGCAAAATCAGCAAAACACTGCAAGATGGAGATGATCACAGAGGTCACTGAGACCTTGTCCATCTTCCAGCAGAAACGCGCCAAAGGCTGGTGGCCTTTTATGAAAACTGAAGAGCTCACGGTATGTGAACACAGTTTGATTCTATCCAGATTCCTTATAAGTCGCATTAATTGCCTGGTTACTGATTTAAACCTACTGAAGAACAGCGTAACCTCAGCCCGGTGCACTTTACTGAAATATTAATTTTGCTGCAGGGCAAAGTGGAGGCCGAGTTCCACTTGGTGACAGGCGAAGAAGCAGAGAAAAACCCAGTAGGTCGAGCACGGAAGGAACCAGAACCATTAGAAAAACCCAAGTAAGCAAAACGCTACCGTGTTCTTTGTATTGTGCCTATAAAAAACGTTAAAAAGGAGTGACATTGAGGGTGAAATCCAAAGTACCGTGCAAAATTCTTAGGCCACTGTTAGAGTAGATATACCATTGTTTATAGATAATAATTTCTCAGACTCTTATTAGAGTACAACCAGAAAATATGGGAAAATTGTATGCGGTATTAAAAAAAAAAAGAGAAAACGCAGCTTCTGTTTCCTCCAGTTGTATGTATTCCAAGTCTGAAAAAGCTTGATCAGGATTGGTCTTTTTGGAAGGGTAGTAGCCAAGAAACCACTTTTTCATACAGGGAGAAAGTCCATAAAGATTGGAATGAAGATCAGTGGAAAAGATGGAGCGCCAAAACCATGACTGAAATTTTTGGGTCCAGTCGTCAACAATTTTGTTATATACAGTCATTATACAGTTGCTAAACCAACAAATCTAATGGTGGCCTAAGACGTTTGCACATGCTGTACAGATTTGGAGTTGTTACTCCCGAACTCTGCTTCTGCTTCTTGCATGAACTCACCAGGTCTGTTTGTCCCCGTCCTGCAACGCTAAGTTGATTCAGCCTACAAATCTGCAACTGAAAAACTTTTTTTCATTTGTTTATATGCCAAAAAGCAGTAAAGACATTCCACTCTTGCTTCTGTCGTTCCAGTCGTCCAGATACGACTTTCTCCTGGTTCGTGAATCCGTTCAAGTGCTTCTTCCATCTGATCTGGAAGAACTATAAGAAGTACATCATAGGTGGATTGTTGGTGCTGATCCTGGTGCTGTTCCTCTGCCTGCTCTTCTACACACTGCCGGGGGCCATCAGCAACAAAATCATCAGTGGATGATCGAGTCTGGGAAAGAAGACTGAACAGAAACACTGAGTGCGTTTACATGCATTTAATAATACGATCACGGTCTGATTTCTGCAGTTATCTGATTATTCAAGTGGTCATGTAAACAGCGTACTCCGATCTAGAAATCAGATTAAGAAATCAGATAAAGAGAGCTGGATTTTATCCCAGTACTAGTCTGTAATAGTCTTTATTCAGTCAGTCTTCCCCATGGTTGCCAGGTCCATGCATTCTAAAGATTTGGCTTTATGCTACCTCTTTTTTCATTGACTTTAGCGGTTTATTTCTCTCTGGATCTGGCAACCCCGCAATAAACACGCAACAGAATTATAGGAAGCAAAAGGGCTATCAAACACTTTGGGGAGACTCTGAAACACAGTATATACACGAGAAAATGACTAATTTGATTATTTACTGTTAAAGTTCTGAGTTTGTTACATCTTTCTGTGAGAATATTGGCTGGTTGTGAAGTAGAAATTCGATCATTGCGCGAGAGCTATAACATGATCTGATTACTCAAATGCATGTCTACTTGTTCATCGGATTACTGACAAAATCAGATATTTTGCAGTTCTTGGATTATTAAGTGCATGTAAACACTCAGTGATTCTGGGTTAGTTTTTAGTAGTTAGTTTGTTAGATATTAATAATAAAACTGTACATTATTTCAGTTCCAAAGATCAAATCTCTAAGAAGCACCTGATGTAAACTTTAACACAGATCAAGCACAAAGACTGTACAAAGATTTAAAGCTAGATTTAAAATTGCACTGTATTATAAAGCTGCATTTGTAGTAGCGGCTTACTGCCGGAGATTCAAATCTGAACTGAACTCACCTGTTTATGCTTAGCACGATGTCACTGAGCAGCTTCAAACACGTACTGAAGAGTTTTCTTACTGGATGCTTGAGCTAGAAACTTCAGCTGAAACTCTGGATGCTTTTGATTCATCATTTATTCAAGGTGGGGAAGCAAGTACAACAGTGTGCACACCTGACAGAGGATCCCTCATCCCACCTTCCCTCCCTCAGCCCGGTCACTGTCCGAGCAGCGCCCGATCAGACCAAACCAAACGGCGTGAAAAACAGTCGGTTTTCCTGGTCAGGGTCATGGGAGCGCTGCTGGTTATACAGGTGTGATCAGGTGTGATCTGGACTGAGGACCAGGGGAAAAAAGTGGAAAAGGAAAGGGAAAAAGTGATGCTAAAACTGTATAGGAGAAAAGTCTAAGACCTGGAGCTTCAGCTTGTTTTTATTAAAGCTAAAAAACCCTGAATGGCTTTTTAAATAATTAACCAGCACCGTCTACAAGTTACTTCATATTAACTTCTCTACTTGCCTTTTTTGCTTGAACTATGGATATTTTTATCTCAGACTCGCTGATCTATTAAAACCCCACTGTAACTGTTCCAGCAACGTCCTCTTGTCACACAGCTAATGACAAATACACACACAAACGAACATGACAAATCCAAAACACAACAGAGTACTAGCTCTATGAGGGCTGACGTCTTCCTTAAATATTTAATTAAAAAGGTAAATACGAACAAACCCTGTGCTTCCACTTTCTGGAACCCCGTCCGTGTTCCCATAGACCATCCAAATTGCTGAGTCACCAGCAGTCCTAATCACGGGTACGTCTCTGTGCTCGAAGTCCTCTGCTGCAGGAATGAGGCGGCTCCTGGCTGCATTTGTCCCTCGGCCATGTTGAGTCTCTGCGCGGCCAGTAGAGGACTGGAACCCATCTGCAGCGGCACGGTGTATAACCCGGGCTCCCCAGGCTGAACCGCTCCCAGGCCGATGCCCCCCGGTTCGGACGGAGCCCCTGCCCTCCTCCTTCCGTTGCACTGGGCGTAAAGTGCCTGGGTGCCATTAAACTGTCCCGCCTGTGCCATCAGGCAGGCCTGGAGCTTGCGTTTGGCCCTCCAGCGGGCCACCCGGAGCCGAGTCTTCTCCCTGCGCTCCTTCACCAGGTCGGCCAGCAGAGCCTGAGGCAGAGTCTGCTCCAGCTCTCGCCGCCTCGTCTCGCTGCGCTTCCGCACCTCGCTCCGTTTGCGTTTGTAGTCCTCATAGAGCGTCAGGTCTTTGCAGTACGGACGCACGTGCCGCTGCGCCCCTGCAACTGCCAGCTGGGACTCCGAGACTGAAATCAGATCAACAGAGTGTGTATGAGGGCAACGGATGCGCAGTGTTTACATGCAGAAATGATTCATACTGTATAATTATACTCTACTACCACTGTACCGAAGGATCACAGGATCAAATTAATGCCCATGTTAAATGAAATAGAATTATAAATTAATAGAAATTACATTAAATTAATGTAACAAATATCAAAGAATCACAGGACGCGCTTGTTCAGGTTTAACACATTTAATTAGAACAAAAAACATTGACAACCAAACAAAATGTGACATTTTCAATAAGATGTGACCACAACAGAACCAGTGTCATTAACGTACGTCCTCAAAATATCAGTTTGTGACATCAGAATATTAATTTGTGACCTCAAACTATTAATTAGTGGCCTCAAAATAATTTCTGACCTAAATATATTAATTTGCGACCTCAAAATCTCAATTAGTGACCTGAACATAATCGAATTTGTGACCTCAAAATACTAAGTATATGACAAAAAATATTAATTGGTGACCTCAAAATATGAATTCATTATCTCAATATATTAAGACCTCCAAAATGTTAGGTTATGACCTCAAAATATTAATTCATGGCCTCAAAAGATCTTGTTACAACAGCCTGTTAAGCTCTGAGACATAGTGGAACAGTCTGTTCTCGTAGTTGATGTGTTGGATGTGGGAGAAAGGTAAGAAAGGTAATAAAGAGGCACTTTAAGAAAAAACACAAATAACAGTGTGCAAAAGGAGCGTGTTCCTCCGTTTGGAGAAATCAAGACGCCTGATCATGAACCGAAGTGATCGTCAGCCGTGTGTTTATGGGGGCACCCTCTGGGGCAGGACCACATCGGGTAGAAAAAGTGGAGGGGGTAAGTTTGCAAACCAGTGGCCCTTCATAACTTGACCAGACGTCATAAACTTTAAATGACATGAATCACAATCGATAATTGGTTTGATTTTAGAAAAAGCGTAGATGGGGCACTCCAACAGATATGCGGTGCAGTGGCTGATCCTTACACTTAAAAACTAGTAGCAATACATATTTTTTTAAAACTTGTGTTAGTTGAACCCTGAAAACAAACCATAAAATACGCACACGATCAGAAAAACACCACGCTCATTTCAAACTGGACAGTCTTTGATTTTTGGCTCTTTTCTGTTGATGGTGTTTGGTTTCCTGCCATCGCTGCTGCAGCCTCATCCTCCTGTCCGTGGGGGGAACCCGAGCCCACGTGCTCTCCCCTCTGCCTTTTCTCTCCTGGTACCTGTTAAAATCCACCAAATCTATTTTAACCAAGATGTAGAGAATTACGTATTTTAAAATCAGAATTTATGGTTAACCTTCGGCGTCTGTCGGCCAGCATGGCCTCCCTCTTGATGGGATCGGCGTTTATTCTTTCTCGGTACCTCCTGGTCCTCTCTACGTTTTTTTTCTTTTCTATAAACGGAGTAAACGTAACTAATTACAGCGAGCAGTCACAGTATGATCGGGAAATATTCAGAAAGGGGCTTCGGCACTGATGCGCTCACCCACCGCCATGTTATTAGGAACACCTTTCTACCATTCCTTATCCCTATCACACTGCAGCCGATTTCCGTCCATAAAGGGACACACGGTTAGCAACAATACTCAGATACATTGTGCAAAAATGCCAGCGTGCGCCCAGATAAATGCCAGAAAGGTTTGGTCTCAAGTGTCAAGATCTGTCATAGTAAGCTGTTCCAGAAACAGAACTGAAAATCTAGAACAGCACGTACAGGCGTTCCTAATAAATTGGCCGGTGAGCATGTTCATATTTATTTAAAACAGAAGTACAGAGAAAGACGACAGCTCACCTTCTGCTCTGATCCAGGGCTTCTTAGGCTCTCGGGCGATGTGGGGACCTCAAACCAGTGAGAATCTTCATGTAAGTGCCGATTTATAAACCAACGTGTTCAATCATAATCAGCTCAAGCTTTGTATGAAATCAGAGAGCAGACCCCGAATGAGCGAGCCAGAGACGACAGAGGCAAGGGACTGGGCTCAAATGGAGAACCCATCGTCCTCATGGCTGAGAACGAACAATAGAGTCACCGTCTATAAAAAGTGCTTCACTCGTAGATACAGCCCTGAAGAGTTTAAATACTTTTCCATAAAATGTCCAAAATAACCGCAAACCTCTACGAGTTAAAGCAATTTTAAGCTATAAACCAAATTAAAAGCTAAATAATTTTAGTATAATTACTATTATTAGCATTCTTAAGCAGTTTTCATGGAAGTTTTAGTCTATAAATACCACACATAATTTCAGAACTAACATCTGTTCCAGACCTTACAAACTTCACATCGTGTCATTAAACAAATAATTAATTACAAAATAAAGGATCAAATGCAATTAGCAATATGCCCAGGTCTGACATGCACATCTACGACTGAACCACTAGATGTCGCCAAAACGCATTGCACTAATTTCCCTTGACATATCCCTATTCATAGTGGATCAGTTTCTCTGGGTACCGTTAAACAGCAATAAAAGTTTTACGTCCTGGTGATTAATAAAAATTCTTGCGAGATCTCATCGAGCAGTATTCTCGATGTACCTGGATGTTTGCGTCACATATAACATTATTTACAGAAAGCAAAGGATGTATTGTGTACATCCATCCGATCAACGCCCGTTCGCTTTAACGCCTGAGGTTTCAAGAATTATAATAGGAAATAATCGGAAATAACATCTGTCTTATATACATCTAATTCACATCTGGATGACCGAAAACTAGTACAAGCGATCCCTTGTGACACCTGCTGACGGAAAAGAGTTTTTGAAAGTTTTGAAAGGCAGAAAAAACAGTCTCATTCTTTCTTTTTAGTTCTGTGCCAAGTTTTATACAAGATACAAATATAAAAATGACTGTATTGTACAGTACTGTGCTAAGTCAACGTCCTGTTTCAAAGCATGTAATGCGGACTTTATACCGCACATATCTATATATTAACTACAAAGTAATGCTTTATATCTGTATATTAGCCAGAGCTATCTGACATTTTTTTTTTTTTTTTCGAATGTTCTCAGTACTGCGATAAACTGGAGTCTCGGAATTGGATAAACTGGCAGACATCGGAATCACTGCAACCCTGACCAAAAAAAGGGGTTTAAATTGAGACAAAAGCCTGACATCTGCTGGTCAAAGCACAGTATTGCAAGTAGCAAAATCAAGAATTTAAAATGTAATTTTTTGACAAATCAGGAGATAAATCAGCTCGGGACTAACCTGACTTGTATTATATTGAATACTGCACTGTTCCCCCACAATCATTCGAACCCGTACCCATAGATGAGGAATCCTTTCGGATTCATCATGTATAACAGTGATATAATTTTGTTCATCACTCAGTATTTAGAATGAATCGCTGTACTGCCTTAATCATTAAACCCACTGAACAGACTGGAGCTCTGACTCACATGTTCCTGGCTCCAAACCCCTGAAGGCTGAAGGTTCTGTGACCGAAGGCCCCGGTATCTGGACGCACTGCTGGCTGACGGGAAGCTCCACGGACACTCCTGCTCCCGCTCCCTGCTGATGAAGCTCAATCCTGGGACCAGGACCCTCAGACGTGGACGGGTTCACCAGCTCCTGCTTCACCTCGATGATCTGAACTTCGTCTTCTTCCTGCTTGACCCTGACGGGACGCTCGTGACGGTCCGCCTTGGCTGCGTTTAACACCTCGCCTGCATGAACCACAGGGAGGAGGTTTGGGTCGGAAGGGTCTGTGCGTTCGGCTTCTGTAGACGCTTGAGCCAGCGACGTCTGGGCCCACTGAGGGTCGCTGCTGTCTGGCCGAGCGACGCTCGAGTTCTCCACTGGAAAACAAACAAATAAATAAATAAATACAAATCGAAGAAGAATTGATGGATTAAAGGTTTAATGATGCTTGGTACTGATACTGTGCTCATGAAGTCATCAGAAACGCTCCGATACAAACATCTGATACGTGTCTCTCATTAGTTTCGCTATTTCAACAAACTCTTGGTATGTCCGGATCAGAACGAGGCCCCCCTGAGTTAGAGGTAGTGCAGAAGCTTTTCCTAAACAAACCAAAACTCACTCTTCATCATTAGAACCTCAGATTCTCTGTCTCGACCTCGACCTCATTTGGGGGTAAGTTGGACTCCGACATTGTCTATCTGAGAAAACGATAATTACAAACTGAACTTTTTTCTATCGTTATTGAATATTAATGATCCATTCAAACAGAATAAATCTCTACATGCCTAAATAAAATCTGCACTCTGATTGGCTAAGAGGGGAAAAAACAAGTTCCTGCTCTTCTCGTTCAGGATTCAATCAACGAACACGTTTTATTTCGAAATTATCTGATGTTAAGATTGTAAGTGTGCATTTTCACCTTTTCACTCGCTTTAATTAGTTATTATAGTTTAGGATCATTTCTGATTGAGGGCAGATTGAGATGTTATGATGTTTTCACATTTAACAATAAAAATGGATCGAATGGATGTTGTTGTTTATATTGGGGTGACTTTATGTGGTGATTCTGATTACGTTTGAGAAAATAATTGAAACAGAATCATCACCATCCTCCAAGCTACACTACCTTAGTTTGACTGAGACTATAATAATAATAATAATAACAACAATCAATTTGATCTATATATTATTTAACGTAATGCTTTACAAAATATATAATGATATACTTGTGTACATAAGTATAATGAATGATGATGAACGTAAACTGAATGCCAAACTATATACATGATGAAAAAAGTCTTACTCTGGTCTCAGTCTGGAGCAGTCATGACTCTTTTGTGCAAAAAGGCCAGATTAAAGGAAGCCATGCATTACCTTTCAGCCCCAGGTGAGCGTTTGGCCCCTGCACCTCGTGGCTGTGGGGCTCTGGGTTAGTCGGGATGGTCTCCTGATGGATCGCAGTGTGTTTTTTGGGAGCGGTTTGTGCAGCAGGCTCGTGACTTCGTGGTTTGAGGGCAGATGTGTGAAGCTCAGTGGCAGATGAGGATCCAGTGTGTGTTGTTGTTGTTGTTGTTGCTCTGCTGGAAGGTTCAGTCTGACCGGGGTGGTGAGCGGTGGGTAAGGAGAACTGAGCCAGCATGTGTCTCTGCTGCAGGAAAGTCTGCCTGTGGTCTTTAGCGTTCAGGGCGTTGATGTATTTCTGCCGCAGGATTTTCATCTGACAGCGGGACGTCTCCAGCATCTTCCTGATGTCCTGGTTCTCCTTGTCCTTGGCCGACATTTCTCTGCGGAGCTGCTCGAATTTGAGACTCACCACCCGGATCATTTCTCCCAGAACCGTCTCTACGGCCGCGTTCACTGCCTTCTCTATCACCACCCCCATCTGCCCTCTCATCAGAGAGATGGTTAGATTTACGTCCATTTCGTCCTTCGTTAGATTAAACGCCCAAAGCGTGAATTATACTCAAAATCCTCGTTACCTTGCCCCTTGTTGTCTAACTGCCACATCCCAAAACAGTAGCTAGGCTAATCCCGAATCAGTGTTTCCGCCTATACGAAGTGTACTATCTAGGGCGCACAAGATATAATCTCGCCACCCTAGAAAGGGTCCCTATAAAGACTTAATGCAGCCGATTGAGACTCAGCCTACAGTCGCAACCGTCTTTCTTCTCACTCTTGTTCAAGTAGCGGATTAAACAGAAGTGACACTGCCCTCTACAGGATGCTCACTAGACTGCAAATGGGACAAAGACCGAGTTTTATAAGAGTTTTATAAGCCTACAAAACATGTTTCATAATATATTCAACATGGTGACACCAATCATCGTTCAACCACAAATTTCATACGTTTAGAGAATAGATGTTCTGGTCACATTTTACAATGCAGTCTCGTAGCTGAACAAATGAATAGTGCTTCATTAGCTAGCAACTGACCAACTACTCAGCAGCTAATAATAAACGAATCGTTGTCTTAGTTCGGCATTAATTAAGCAATAACTAGCTCTCACACATCTGAAGAACCTCTTACTAACTATAGCTTTTTAAAAAAGCTATTAACTAACTCATACCACATGGAAAACTACTGATGTAAATTAGCCAACAACTTAGCGTCTACAATTATACTCTTCATTATAACAAGGTATGAATCAGTAAGAATGAATCACTCTCTTATTTGATTTAACTATTTATTAGTGTTGTATACCAGATAATATCCTAAATGTTATCCAGTCATACGATTTTACCATGTAAAACCCCTGTTGTTACTCATGGCTAAGACCCTGGATCGCTAATCAGAACATTGTGGGTTAAAACCCAGCTCCAACCAGGCTGCAGCTCTGTTGTAAATCGGTGTGTATGACGGTACAGGCTAAATACTGTTAATGCAATAAAATGAACTAAAGAAAGGTACTTTATGTGCCTGCTAAGAACTAAACATCCATAATGAGTTCTCCAGCACTTCAGCTTCACACCACGATGTTAAGTTTCGTAGCTCATTCAAGCCAGTTAAAACGGCCCCACCAAACAACTTTGTTTTAAAAAAATGTTGAAGCAGAAAGACACTCAACCTGCAGCCAGAGGGTGGCGCTGAGATGTCAAACTCAGGAGGGAAAATAACTTAACTCGGGATTTCCCCCCCAGAACAAAGCGTGGAAAGACTTATTAATGGCACGTTAACCTTTATATTAAGGGGAATTAAATTAAGGGAGAAAACCTTAAGCACAGAGATTGTGACATCTTGAGTTTCAGGAAATGTAGAGCTGAATGTCTAAATGAAACCTCTCTATACGATTATTTAAAAGCACAGACAGTTTTCCCCTAAATTTTGCAGTTATAATACATTCATAAGTAATACACAATGCCTATATACACCCATATGCTAAAACATTTTCCACCTGGTCTGTTTAGGTTGGTATGTCAAACTAAAGTCCACATGAATCTCGGACCCAGAGTCCCAACAGAACATTATTCATCCAAAAGAGCATCACACACCCTACTTCTTCCACTGCTCCAAGGTCCAGTTCTAACACTTGTGTGCCCATAGCGGGCGCCTACTACAGTGAAAATGAGTGATTGACTGACTGGTCTGCAACTAGGCAGCCCCAAAATGAGGGCTGGGTGTTCAGGGGTGGCACCCTTACAGAGACGGTTGAGTTTCATAAGAACTTAATCTTTGCTCTCAGGTCTCTCCCAGATAAAGACGGGTTCCTTATTTGATCCTGGTTCCTATCAAAGTTTTCCTTGCCACCACGATTCAGACTCGTTTTTTTAAAGCTGCATTGCCATTAAGCGTGACTTCATGCTTAACTGACGGTATATGATGAGTTCTCGACAGATTGAATCCTGTAGGATGGTGGCGATAATTGGTGATTAATTTTATTGATTTCCGTCGTCGACTTGCTAGAGTGGGGGACGGATTGTACCTTGTAAGACTAAATGTACCGTTCAATAAAGAATCCATTCCACAACACTCCCTTGAATACTCAAAGGTCACACCGTATGACAGGTTGCAGCTATTTATTTTGCCGATGCTGCATTTGTGTTGCATTAGGCTACTTATGTCACCGAGAGAGATAGCTTTTGTCTGTAAAGAAACCAAGATTAGTGGAAGACAGAGGATGTGGTTTGAACAACATACATTTAATTAGTCACCGTGATCTGTTTTCATCTGCAGATAACAAACAGGACCGGTGAGAACGAATATCGGATCCTCTGCGGGATGGAAGCGAAACCTGAATACATTTAGTCGAAACAGTTTTTGCAAAGCAGTAAACAGGTCGTCGTAGACAAGCACAAAACTTTCGCGTTGCAGAATAGAAGCGCCTAACATCACAGTATTGTTACTGAAATGACAGCTACTCTCACTACCGCTGCTTTTCACTGTAGCTTTCAATAAAAACTGCAAACTATACAGAAACGTACTCATGATGATGTTTTTCTAGAAGGGTTCTGCAGTGTGGGGCTTTGTGGTGTGCCACAGACCCAGCACCCACCCTGAGGAGTCCTGGTGTGGTGCAAAACAAACATGTTGTGGGACAAAAACAGTGTTTCGTCAGCCACTGATTGTGCAAGTTGTCCTGCTTAGAAAGATGAGAAAGGTCTGTAATTTTCATCAGAGGTACTAGTGATGTGTCGGTCGCGATTGTGAGCCGAGAGAGAGAGAGAGCGGAGAGAGAGAGAGAGAGAGAGAGAGAGAGGAGAGAGAGAGAGAGAGAGAGAGAGAGAGAGAGAGAGGAGAGAGAGAGAGAGATACAAAAAATCATTGGGAAAAGCCGAGCCAAAAGAGCCGGAATTTCCCATCACTAACAGGTACCACTTCAAACTATGAGAGACAAAATGACAAAAAAAAAAATCCAGGAAATCACATTGTAGGATTTTAAAAGAATTTTAATTGTAAAAAAATGGTGGAAAATAGTATTCGGTCGCCCACAAACAAGCAGATTTCCTGGCTGGGCTCTCACAGGCCTGTAACAACTTTTTTAAGAAGCTCCTCTGTCCTCCACTCGTTACCTGTATTAATGGCCAAGACCATTTTGTCTCTCATAGCTGAAGTGTACCTACGATGAATATTACAGACCTCTCTCATCTTTCTAAGTAGGAGAACTTTCACAATCAGTGGCTGACTAAATACCTTTTTGCCACACTGTACAACAGGACTTGGTGTTACAAAACCATCCTTTGTGAAGATACATGTCATTCTTGGCATCAAAACTCGCCAGATATGGGATACGAACCATGGTGGTTCAGCTCTGACAACCCAGAGCTCTCCTGCTTTCCTGGGAGTTCAGGTTTGATTAGGAGGTGATGAATCTCACCTTCGCCCTGGTCAGGTGCCCGGTAATTACCAGGAATGATCTGGTGAAGACCCTTTGATGACCGTCAGGCTTCTGTAGTGCCATTAATTAGGTGCCCCCATCATACAGCTTGGGACAGCTAATTAGTACAGATAAAGCATTGATTTGTGTACATATTGCATAATAAATCACACTGTTTTGAACCACGTTTACAAAAAAGCAAGCTGTTCAGTTTTTTCCTTTTAATATCTATTTACAACATACAAAAAACAACATTCATAAATAGACTGGAAGAGTGAATAGAACAAAGAATGTGACACAGAGTCACAGAAAAAATCAGCATGAAAATCTACTGTATAATATGTATAGTATTTACATTTATATTGCAGGCCGGAATAACTTTCTAAAAAGAACAGTTTTTGACAAAAAAAGAATTAGCACATACAGAGAAGTCATCAGAAGATAACTTGGCACTCATTAATATTTGAAAAATACTCTACAGAGCCAAAAGTTTGTGGACACTCAAAACATTACGTCCAAAAACGTGGGTGTAAGTTTGGAGTTTGTTCTACTTTGCTGCTACAAAAGGCTTCAATCTTACAAGACATTGTCCATTAGGTTTTGGAACATGAGTTCTGGTTCGTAGTTGGTATTCCCATTCATCCTTATTTAGGGTCACCCCCTACTGCTAATGTTTGTCAGTGGAGGTTCCAAACCTGTAGGTTTCACAATATAAAGTGTGGCTGAAATAACTGGGATTGGTCATTAGAAGGGGTGTCCACATACTTTGGCTGTATAGTATGGTTGATGCTAAAAGCATATAGAATATTCCCTAGAATACTCTATATGATGGTAAAGTTAGTCATAAGTCATCTGTCACAGAAGCGAGGCAACTGGACTGGCGCTACAGACCCAGTCCCAAAGGGTCCTGGTGAAGCAGAAACTCAGGAACAGACAGAGAAGAATTGATATTTACATTCATAGCATTTAGCACACGCTCCTATCCAGAGTGACTTACAACTTCTATAATCTTACAATCCAAGCAATTGTGGGTTAAGGTTCTTGCTCAAGAACTCAACAGAGTTGGCAGAGGTGGGAGTTGAACCCTGGATCCAGTACCTTTGGACACAACCAAAGTGGCTCATCGGTGGAACACTGGTTCACGGTGCTGTGCAACCTGGTTTATATCCCATCTTTGATTGCTTTTTGATTTGGGGTTTAGTCTCCAAATCCACATTGGCTATCAGGTTCTACACTGGCTGTCAGTGTGTGATCTGTTAGATTTAGTCTGTCTGTTCTTGAGCGTCTGAGACCCTCATGGTTGGGCCTGTATTGTGCCACACAGAGTGCCTCAAATGCATGAAGCTACCCTTATAAAAAGGACTTTACATACAGGTAAAAGCTGTAGATAATGATCATTCATTCTGTCTTAGCCTTGGCCTTCACATTAGACGTCTGTAAGTCGGTTCCCATCCAGACAAATTAAGATTGTTTACAGTGCAAACCTTCCGTTTATCCCAGGAGAGTTGTGGTTCAGGTCTCGGAGAGGTCCTGCCTGTTGTTGCACCTTACGCATGTCCATGTACTCTGCGTTGTCATTTCCTTTCACTTTCCTCTGAAATTTATGAATAGGTTAGAAACAACGCGTCATATTTGCGTCTTATTGCAGAAGAAATAAGTCACTGAACAGCTGCTACAGTCACTGAAAGAACTGGCACAGAGCTTGTGGTGTACACATTTATTTTTAGCATTTAGTTCATCTGTAAATGCCGGGACATTTTTAGGTTTTATTCAAAAACTGAAAAGGGTAGCTTGCTGTCCTGAATTATTATGGTTCATTCTAAAACTAAATCCAGATGTACATGATAGGAAACGAAACTGAAGAAAAGTACCAGTTTAGTCTGAATAATATCCAGTGCAAAAAGTTCTGATCTCAATAATGCATTCATAATCTATTCCTAATAATCTAATCTACTATGTATAGTATGGAAATGCAGGTTAAAAAACATGCAATATTCCTTATATTTACTTTGACTTTTATTTCATTGCATACAGAATAAACCCATGATTTTTAATCTTTTTTTTTTGGTCAACATCATTTCATTTGTTAATAAGCATCCATTTCTGCATTTCAGGCCTGCAACTCATTCCAAAAAAAGGTGGGACAGGGGCAATTTAGGGCTAGTAAAGAGGTTTATATAATCATTATTTCTAATTATAATAATGATTTGGTGCAAAAGCTGCATCCACAACAGACTGAGTCTCTGACGAACAAAGATGGGAAGAGGATCTCCAGTTTATCAACAGATGTGTAAAAAATGATTGAAATGTTTAAAAAATGTTTAAGTAATGTTCTTCAAAGAAAAATTGGAAGGGATTTCATACTGCTGTTGAACCATATCATGATCACCTGTTTGAAATCACATCATTATTTATTTTTTAAATCTCATTATTCAGCCCTAAATAGCCCCCATCCCCTTTTTTTTGTAATGTGTTGCAGAGCTGACATGCAGGAATGGACGTTTATTAATAAATGAAATATCTCAAGTTCATGCTGTCTGCAATGAAATAAAAGTCAAAGGAAATGTAAGGAACACTGCGTTTATTTTTAATTTGCATTTTCCATACCGTTCCAACTTTTTCTGATTTGGGGATGTACAATTAACAATCTATAATATAACATGTTAAACAAATACAAACTCTAATAATGCCATCGGGGAAGCAACACAATGGGAAAGGGGAAAGGACACAATGCATACATGAATGTCTTACCTTAGGGTTGGCCCGAGTCTGCAGGAGAAGGTGCAGAAGGGGGACAAAAAACACATTTGAAAACAACTTAGCAACATAATACATTATATTTTTGTAAAGCAATCCTGTAGTATTAATCAAATGCAGTTTTGTTAAATAATCTTACCTGCATTGGAACATAGGTCATTGTCGGTTCTTCAGAGCTCTTCTATTGAAAAGACAAAAATACCCACTTTAATTATGCAGCTGGCTGTTGTTCTGTGTTTTCACTATTTTTTAATCCCATTTTTTTAATCTGTTATGCAAAAGTTTCAAGAAAATCTTCTTCCAGTCTTTTCAAACTGCTCTTCATTCAGATCATAGAAGGTCACTAATTGCTCCCTTACTGTGCACATGAATTCGAAGATGTCCAAAATTGGCCATTTATGCTTGCTTGGACTCCTGGTCATGGCCGACTGTGGTAAAGAGCTTCGCAATTATTATTTCCTTGAGTGGTCCACATGTTGTGAGTTCCTGTTTCTGGTTGTGGTTTCCCCTCACACTTCAGTGGTGAAAGAGCCAAGCAAAGCTACCTTCATTTGTTTCTCATTTAACAAGATGATGAACTTTTACACAGAGGTAGGGAACTGATAGCTTTTAGATTAGATTTTGGTTGTGTTTTGAGTGCTACTAAATAGTCTCCCTCAGTATTAAAGAGGGAGTAGGGATCCTAATAAAGCTGAAGCCATCTATTTCGGACACAGCCATGTCTTCAGTGTGGAAGCTCTTCGGAGCGTGCTGTTTGCAGTACAGACACGGTGAGAATAAGTCGTGAAGATACAAAAAATTTACTCTGCTGAATATGCAGAAATTGCCAAATCTAACAAAAGCAAAGAGGTTAAAACTAAAGCTAGAGAGAACGCAGAGCCAGTCACAAGCCAGCAGCCCCTGCTATCTCTCTTTAGCATTGAAGGAGTTTCCATCAAAACAAAAATGTTTCTCATTTATAATTCTTAGACAGAAAGACAATTGGAATTGGCCATGAAAATTGCAAGAACAAACAGAGACATAACTCTGGTCTAATGAAGGTAAACGCAAAAGAAAATACTGCAAAGAGACAATGACTAAACATGGAGGGAAATAGAGAAAGCAGTACACAGAGTCTATATGTGAAGTCTGACCCAGAGCGAAAGGCACCCCCAGGGCTCAAAAATAGGTCTCTGCATTGGGGGGCGGGGCTGGAATCTTAGACCTCAGCTCCACCTGAGCCCTAGTTTGATATTATCCTTTAACTGCCTTTCGTACACTTATAATAAACTTATAAATTTCAAAAACTTGTTTTGTATGCTTGAGAGTTTGAGTAAAGAAAAATTTTAATTTGATCTTTCAGTGTGTTTTTGGATCCAGTCTGTTGATACAACAAACAAAAACAGCCCCAGATCTCTAAACTAAACTAAATGATGCGTATCAAATCAGTATACAATCAAAGCTCCGGTTCAATTCCGTAATCAATCACATGACCTAATGAAATCGTTGAAAAGATGTAGAACTTACCCTCAGTCTGAAATAAAATATGGTAATGATCACACCGTAGCCACACATTAGAACAACTGTTCCAGCCAGAACCAAGGTTAAAGGGTCGACAGAGCTGAAGAACCCCATAGGCTTGATGTCACAGTGGTATGAACAACTTCTTGGACAAGAAACGTTTCTTGGACAAGAAATGTTGCATCCTTCAAAATAAAAAGGCCATAAATACATCAATCAAGCCCAGTTTAGCACCAAAACACAGATCAGCGGTACGGTTCAATCTTCCTCACCTGGAACGAGAAGAAAATTTCCCCCATCTACCCTGATCACTGGGGGGTCCACCGTGTACACCCCACAATGGTAACCCAGGTTTTTTTGCTCTGCAGTAAGATTCTTGAAGGTGAACTTGAACTGGTTTCCCTGTGATGAGAACTCGCATGCATTTCTGTTGTCATTAGACATGTCACACACCATGTTTTTGCCGATGTACACCTTGGCGCCCATCTTCAGGGACTGAGTTGCGTTGTGCTGGCATATGACAGTGACTGAGTTACAATCATCGATGGGGTACTGCAGAAAGGTTTCCACGCAGAAGTCATTGCACGCTGTGGAAAAAAACAGGGAATTAGTTTGTGTCACAACATAGCAGCCAGAGTTTGACCCCAGGACCGACATGCTGTTCCAAAGAAGGCTGAAATCTAGACGGCCGAGCACTAAGGGTGCGTTACGTAAATTGACGCGCTGACAGTTTTCGTAATTCTATGCGTGCAATAAGAGGGACATCTTGTGGTTATATGTCGGACCTACATCACTGCCACAAAGATTAACGCGCGTTCCCGATGCATCACAATTTCGTATTCGATTGTGCGGACAAACCGAAGCTTGATGGCCTTCAGGTTCAGTTAATATATTAACGTACTTTAGATATACACTCACTGGACACTATTAGGTACACCTGCTCATTTGCTCGTTAACGCAAATCTAATCGGCCAATCACACGGCAGCAGCTCAGTGCATTTAGTCATGTAGGCATGAGCAAGACGAGCTGCTGAATCAAACCGAGCATCAGAATAAGGTGAGGAAGAAAGGTCATTTAAGTGACTTTGAAAGTGGCAAGGTTGTTGGTTTTGAGTATTTCAGAAACTGAAACTGATCTACTGGGATTTTCACACACAGCGCCATCTCTAGGGTTTACAGAGAATAGTCTGAAAAGGAGAAAATATCCCGTGAGGCCAGTTCTCTGGGTGAAAATGCCTTGGAGGTCAGAAGAGAATGGGCAGACTGGTTTGAGCTGATAGAACGGTAGCAGTAACTCAAATAGTCACTTGTTACCACGTCTCGAACCTTAAAGCAGATGGGCTACACTGAGTGCCGCTCATGTCAGCTAAGAACAGGCAACTGAGGCTACAATTCACATGGGACTCACCAAAATTGGATTGGAAAAACATCGCCTGGTCTGATGAGTCTCGATTTGAGGGATGGAGCCCTGTTGTTTCTGTGATTGGCAAACTGCCCCCAGGCACGCTTACGACTGTGCCCTGTGTCTCTAAGGATAGGCACCGGACCCCTGAGACCATGACCAGCACCATGGGGTTAAAACATGACACGAAATTCTAACTCTGATTTAAATTGAGACTAAAACTGAAAAACTAAAACTGAGTTTGCTCGCTCGCCTGCTATTATGGGATGGCAAGCGAACAGAATAAGAGGAAAACTATGTTTAAAAACACAAATGTATTATTTATTTGTGCGTAGCATTAAAAAGTACTTTGATATGTTTGAATTATCTAGAGAGTAATGCAAAGTTTGGGCGCCTCTGATCTGGTGAAATGATTTTTGGTTGGTTTTCTAATGAAGACCTAAACACAAGATGTTAAATCTTACAGACGTACAATTTCTAATATGATTTAATTATTCGGAAACTAAATGAAGCACAAAGTTTGCAGTGTGCAAAAGCGTGGGCGCCTTTCCAAATGATGACTAGGTAAGTGTTTGTAAGGTTTGAGCACTTAATCAACTTTATATTCCTCAGTTAAAATGTACAGAAATGGGTCAAATTGACGGCTGAAAATTGTTTGGTTTAGATTTACGATACATTATTTTGCATTTGTACAAAATCAGAAAGAGTGAAGTGACAAGGCTGAATTCAGGTTGCCATTTAAAGGCAAACGGAAACGTGAATGGAAAGTTAATCCGACACGAATGATGATTTCTGTTCTATTTCGAATCGCCTTCGATTTGTGAAAATTAGTTTAAAATAAAAACGTACAATGGAATAACAACAGGAACATGATCATTTGTTACACATAAAAACACAGACAGGATCAAGCAGCATTAATATAAATATAGAGATGGAAAGTTGATCAATATAAAGCATTTAAAAGCATAAAACCTACTTGTAAAATAAGTTACATAAAACTGCTTTACAAAATGATTCTGTAGTCAGTGTAAGATTTCAGACATGCGCTTGATGTCACATTCCTATTTAAGCATCTTGTTTGTAATAAATAATTTCTTCTAAGAATGTTTTTCCCACAGACAAATTCAGAGGAATGAATGCTGAGAATAAAAAGCACAGTTTGTTTTGTAGCCACTTACCACATAGAGAAAAGCTTAGAAAAATGATAAAAACCCCGTAAGACATCTCAGCTCCGTGTACAGCCAGATGAGTGGTGTGTGTGATGTGTGGGGGTGTGTGTGTTTATCTTGCAAATATACTGTCTGAATATTCTGACTGTTGTGAAAAAAAAAACAGGAAATGAGTTGCTCAGAGGTCTAAAGCGTGTTTCATGTTAATGTTAGCCAGCCTAAAATCTGCAGGTTTAGTCCACGTGTGTTATTGGGTCAGAACATTTCTAGAGATTATGTCAGGTTATAATTAACATAGGTTTATTCATTTCCTTTTCCTGTTTGTGAGCAGAAACGATACAGTGTGTGGGTGGTTTTTTTGAAATGGATCCTGATTGAAGGGAAATGCATCAACCGCAGGTGTCACTTTTTCCAAATCCCAGTACAGTCCCAGACAGTTTACTACATTTACATTAAAATGAATCTCTGAAAGGTTTCCTAAACCCACATGTGACCCTGACCACCGAAAGCAGGGTTAAAATGTTGCATTTTAAAATGACGTAGGCAGTTGGTACAGCAGCAGTTCTCGGGTTTCAGTCTCGACGGTGTCCTTCGGTCATGTGAGGGGGTCCTACCAAGGGGATCATCTCCTGCTGCAAACAGCGATGGTCTGACGTCCCATGCAGGGCAGGTTCACACAGAAACATTGTGTTCTCTCGAAAAATTGAGCTAAAAATGCAAAAAAAGAGAAAGATTCAGTGAAAATGAAAAGGTTTTTTAAAAAAAGACTATGACATAAGCATTAAAACAAATGAATGAAAACAAGAGGTGGGAGTAAAGACCTACCTCACACCAAGTCTGATTGTCACGCAAGAAGAAAACAGATGCGATTTTATTGTATTGGGACCTTCACACCAAGTACTCTATGTTTTTTTTTTTTTTTTTTTTGTCTAAACTCTTTGAAAACTCCCTGTCAACTTTTGCTTACTTTAATTTCCCTTCTCTTAATGTGTTTTAAGATTTATCCGTGTCTTTTACACATCATCTACTTAAAAAAAACAAAGATAAGTGATAAGCGAAGATAATCGAAGATGAGGGCAGGAAGCTCTAGTTTGTGTTTGTGTGGTGAACAGAACATGAACAGATCAGAATGCTCTTAGATAAATAATCAAATGGTTCCATCCAGTCCCTGTGAGCTTTATCACCATCATTCTCCAGCCTTTCAGTTCTATTCCACCAGATCTTTTCTTTAATATCCATGTTTTTAGAGGCAGCCTGTTGCTCGTCCTATAAGCTCTCTCTTAGCTGTTCTGCCCGGCAACCGAGCTCTGATTGGTCAGCCTAATTTTAATGCAGAAATTAGAACAGGCTCCGATTAAACATTCTACGCTACTATTTCAGTCCGTCAGTTTTGGTCTTGTTGTGAAGGATGGCGTTAATATAGGTGTGTTCTTTCTCAAAACTTGACGTGCATTATTTCGGACTCGGTGTGAAAAGGCCTCATGTCACTTGGAGTTGTGCAAGTCAGGTAGAAGTCGGGGCAAATCAAAAACTAATTAAATAAAAAGAGAAGTGTGTGTGGGGGGAAAACAACACGCGCACACACACACAAAAAATGAAAATAAAGCTGTGTCAGAATGTGGCTGGCAGCTGGGGATTGAACCCTGATCATCAGCGATCAGGATCAAATGCTTAACCAGTGTGCCACACAGACGCACAGAGTAAGGTGGGGAAAGAAAGGATAAAAAGGGCAAACAAAAGCGGCACGCAGAGCGAATTCAAAAAAGGAATAATGTAATAAATGAGAAAAAATAAAAGGGGAACAGAAAACGCCACAATCAGCACTATAAATGCGCTTTGGTGTACGGGGAAGAAGAAAAAAAAATAATAATAAAATTAAAGTGCTCCCACTGAAAGGATCGGAGTGAATGCTCTCTTGGAAGAAGACGTAAACAGGGATCCCCGAGGCTGACTCGGTACTACAGCCACCCGTAGCTTGTCACGGATGCAAAAAAAACGGGAGACGAGACTGAGGGCAGCGCAGCATCCCCCAAAATGGTAAAGAGCATAAGCAAGGAAATATTATCCCCGAGCCCAATAGGGAGGCAATAACGATGAGGGATACTGCGAGGGCTCGAGTTGCTGCAGCAAGCGAGCCGAAAGCCGCGTGGGTCGACGGGGAGACCGAGCACGGATGATGAGGGGAACAAGCTGCGGGATCTTTCCCTACTCTATCACGCTAAGCCTAAGCCCTGACGTCACCTCGGGTCTCCTGACCGTACATGCCTGCTTTCCTGGGCGGATGCAGCCTACCAGTGTTCCTAACCACACCATACGCGAGACAGGTGAAGTCTCAGTATACACGATGTAAGGGTGCGACACCTGACTAGGCTCGAGCATGCTCTTAAATACTGACTCTAATTTCTAACAGTTTCTACATTTAAATCAATCAAATGACAGTGGTCATAAAGAGTTGAATATCTTAAACTTGACATCATCTTTCTTAAAAGCTTAAAAGTCACACCCACGTCCCTTCTGTGTGGGTTTTGTAGTGACGGATGAAGTTGGGCCCGTGGTGGTCGTGTCTCTGATTTTTGATCCGCAGATCTTACATATCGCTCTTCTCTTTTTTACTAATTTCATCCACAACGTAATCACTGAATCCAAACTTCACCATTTTTGGAATAGCCGCTTCCATGTTACGAGCTCCTCTGTATGTTTGTCTCTGCTGGTTTCCCCATGTTCTGAAAGGTTGCCAGGTGTGTGCATGTTGTTTTTCATTTTAAAAAATCCATAAAAATGCTCAATGCCTAAAAATGCAAATATTTAATAAAAATCTAGTCATTTTTCGAGTCATCTGTCTCAGTTCTAGAATCAAACTCAAACTCGTCGAGTCTTTTATCGGTGTTAGTCAAGCAAGTCTCAAGTCCTTAAATTTGTTAAACAAGCTTTGACTTAAGTCAAGCCATGCGACTCGAGTCCCCCAACTGAAATGACAACAAGGCAAATAACATTCGTGGCAAGTGATGGACATACAATAAACAGAAACAAATTTATAAACCTCCTCAGAATTTTTCAACTTAAAAAATAAGAAAATGAAAACAGAGAGAGAAAGAAGGGTAGGTTAGTCAGCCAGTATCATTTAAAGAAAATTAAAAAATGAAAGGAAAGCATTCCATTTGGAATAAAAAGCAGCATTTTACCTTTGAAAGTGTATGAAATCTTCTCCAATCTAAGGAAATGCAGAATATCTTGGAGCCATACTGAAACTGAAGGTGGTTTTCATCCACAATACTTCCACAATTGCAAAACACAGTGTCTCACCAATAAACTGAAAGCTACAATATCTGACTGAACTCGAGTTAACGAAGATCCGGAGATGAGACGAATATTGCAATAATGGAACAAGGGCTAACAACACTGCCTAAAACCTCAGACGCAATTGTAAAAAAGTGGAATCTTTTGTTAGATTAAAATATTTTGACGTGGTTTTTGGGGACCATGTGTGTCCAGACCTTGTTACTGGCCTGACCAGGATAAGCAGGGCTAAAAAAAAGGATGTTAAATATAATTAAACCCATTGAGTTACCTGTTTATTGCTCTTTAATTCATATTAAATATATTCAGTAACTATGACTGTGCTGATTTACTTACTAAAGTACAATTAATTGGAGAAATACTGTATGTAGTTGCCAAAACAATGGTCACAATACCACAGATTTCAGTGCGATGCCTTTAAAACAGTGTTCTCTAAATTCATTTCCATGTTGCCTGACCGATCTTTTCTCAGTACTGTATTATTATACTGAAAGTCCACAAATAATTTCTGAGCCTCTGTGACTGTACCTGTGCCATCTGTTACCTAACGGAGGAAAACCACAATTACTGAGACGCTTTTCTGCTCGATCAGTGTGTTGGAATTGTCAGTTGGTTCTCTGTTATGGCAGTATTACTGAACATTGATTGTGATTTGTTGCAATTAAAGCTTCAAGTCATAATTTGCTTAATTTGTTTAGTGGTCTGACTACAGGACATGCAACTGATTGGCTCCCAATAGCTGGTGTTTAAAAATGTCCAGGAAAATACAGAATATTAGCAATTTAAGACCCTCCATCTAAGGATTAAGCATTTTACAAAGGAAATCGATCACAGACTCGGTGGTGGACAGAAACAAGTGCATTTCCTCGATTACTGTACTTAAGCACCATTTTCTTGTATTGCTACTTTATTTTAATAACTCTTAACTCCATGACATTTATGACCTACTCGTAACTTTGAGTGGAGAAGAAAAGTCTAAATGTCAACTCACTACTTCCTCTGGTGAAAAAGGTGGACTAGGGAATTGTTGTCGAGACCCGCCGAGTCCGATGCGTCTTTCTGAGGTAACTTTAATTGTAAACTGAACTTTTAAAAATCGTTATTAATTATCAACAATCCATTCAAACACAATAAATCAGCCCTTTCTCTGCATGCCTAAATGAAATCTGCACTCTGATTGGCTAACAGGGAAAAACGAGTTCCTGCTCCTCTCGTTCAGGATCCAATCAATGAACACGCTTTATTTGGAATCGTATGATTGTAACTTTGGATCGTATGATGTTCTTTTTATTCTTCTTTTATTTCTTCTATGAATAAAAATCTTAGTCTGGTCACAGTCTTGACCACTCCCAGTCTTGTTCTTGACTCGATCTCGGCTATAGCAGTCTTGACTACAACACAGACTCTAAAGTCTGAAGTCTAAAGCATTTGGGGACACTGAGAACACATTTTGCTATCAAAAAATGGTAAGAAACAGCAAGCAGAAAAGGATTAACAGATTATTTATCAATTCATATTTTAAATAAAACTAACTAACTAGCTTTTGGATTTGTTGGTAACACTGCCAATGCCCAGTTACTGTTGAGGCTAATTGGTTCTGTGTGTGTGTGTGTGTGTGTGTGTGTGTGTGGGTCAAATTCACATATCATTGTGTGAGGCCCAAATATACAAGCATACACAACATAACAAGGAATTTTTGTTGCTACAAAACAAAGAAGCCAAAATATTTATTTTCGGTTACTGAGGTAACGGATAGGTGTAGCCGCAGCGTTCATTAGCTACAGTAATAATATGTCAGCAAAGACTCCCCACAATGACTGAAAGGCAAAGATGGTCGTTAAGATGAGAGCTCATAACAAAGAACTCTAGTCAGGAACTTTAGAAGGAACAATGAAAAAAATGAGTAACGTAAGTCTGCCATACAACATGACTGTACTTATACTTAAGCACATTTAAAAGCAAGTACTACTGTATTTTAACTCAAGTAGACGCTCAAAGAGAGGACTTCTACTTTTACTGGGGTAAAATACATTAGCAGTATCAGTCCTTTTACTCAAGTACTCAATTACTCAAGGACTTCTGTACTTTCATTATTAGTTACACAACACAAGAGATGTGTTTGGGTTTGTATATGACCCCAGTGGAAGCTCAGCGGTTAAGATACTGGTCTGGATTGACCAGAAGGTTCAGAGATTTAGAGGGTCCAAGGTCCTTCCACTGCCTCGGGCAAGAACTGCTTGGACTGTAAGTGGAAATGCAATACAGATTCTACAGCAAAATAAGGAATGTGATTAATACTGAATTTCAGTCTAAGCTATACATCTATTTTGCTTTTTAAAAGTTTCTTTTGTTCAATTACTGATTCTTTACTTCTTGGATAACGTACAGTAATGGCTATGAAAATGAGTCAGGTATAATAAGAGTAATAAATGCTGTATTTATAGTCATAGTTTTAATCCTTAACCCTGCCTATGATTTAGTAATTCTAATTTCTTTAATTAATGAGAATTGCTTCATTAATATGTGTGTTATCGTAAGGTTTGCTAAAACAGCACGAAGCGCGTTGAGATTTTGGCCACACATTGGAACGTGACAAAACTAAAGATTTTATTCTAAGCATACTTTTTATAAATGAAATAAGCCTTATTTCAGGAGGTCACAGGGGTTTTGTTCGTCTCTCAGAAGCTTTGTTTGTTCTTTTATATGTCTGAATGCTCATGTTGATGTTGAGATGTAACTCCGCTGAACTGTTACATGCATGCCATTGTGTTTTTGCCCCAGTTGTGGTCAGGAAGTTTGTGGCTCAGTTCAGATTAATGGTACGCGCTCTTTTGAAGTGTCCGAATGATTTTTTGTTGAAGGAGTAAGATTCACAGATATCTGAGGCTACGTTCGGTGAAACATCCTGTTTTTCAGATTTAAGAGTGAAACATTGATGAGGCACACAGAAAACTCATATCTGTTGACGTATTTGCTCTAGATCACATCTACATGAGAAAAAAATATAACCTTTTGTAACAGGAGGTTAACAGGTATATGAACACGATGAAAATGCATCACTGTTTCGGATATCTCGCTTATTCAGTTTTCTGTTAACGCTCATCCAGCCTTGACAATCCTCCCACCATCCTGATGTGCTGTCATAGAGGTTTTTAAATCTAAAAGAACTGCTTCATCACTCTGCACTGCTTTAAACCTATCAGACCAAAATGCTTTCTCTTTTTCTCAAGAAATCCGTTCATGCGTTTCATGCACGTTCAGTATTGAGGATTGTATCTGTAAAAATGTGAATAAATGCATCCAAACCTGACTTAAATCTACAATCCCAAATCAGAAAAAGTTGGGACGGTATGGAAAATGAAAATAAAAAGTAGGTCAAGTATTCCATTCATTTACTTTGACTTTTATTTCATTGCAGACAGTATGACCCCAACATATTTCAGATTTTTTCTGGTCAACTTCATTTAATTTGTTAATAAACATCCATTCCTGCATTTCAGGCCTGCAACACATTCCAACGGCAATTTAGGACTAGTAATGATGTAAAAAAACGAAATAATTATGTGATTTCAGACAGGTGATTATTATTATGATTTGGTACAAAAACAGCATCCACAAAAGCCTGAGTCTTTGTGGAATAAAGATGGGCAGAGGATCTCCAGTTTACAGTGGAGCTTGAAAGTTTGTGAACCCTTTAGAATTTTCTATATTTCTGCATAAATATGACCTAAACATGAGATTTTCACACAAGTCCTAAAAGTAGCCAAAGCAGTTAATTTGAAGGTGAAATTAGAGTCAGGTGTTTTCAATCAATGGGATGCCAATCAGGTGTGAGTGGGCACCCTGTTTTATTTAAAGAACAGGGATCTATCAAAGTCTGCTCTTCACAACACATGTTTGTGGAAGTGTATCATTGCACGAACAAAGGAGATTTCTGAGGACCTCAGAAAGACAGTTGTTGATGGCCATCAGGCTGGAAACGGTTACAAAACCATCTCTAAACAGTTTGGATTCCACCAATCCACAGTCAGACAGATTGTGTACAAATGGAGGAAATTCAAGACCATTGTTACCCTCCCTAGGAGTGGCCGACCAACAAAGATCACTCCAAGAGCAAGGCATGTAATAGTTGGTGAGGTCACAAAGGTCCCCAGGGTAACTTCTAAGCAACTGAAGGCCTCTCTCACATTGGCTAATGTTAATGTTCATGAGTCCACCATCAGAAGAACACTGAACAACAATGGTGTGCATGGCAGGGTTGCAAGGGGCCGTGCCCTGCCCTCCGTCTTTCTTTTCGTTCCGCTGAGCTTGTGGGTGTGCACTACATCTCCCACAAGGCTCTGCGGAATTCAAGATGGCACCGCCCGCACCTGAGACTCGTTTCAGTTTTGATTACGAGCACTATTTGCTACTGTTAGTGCTATGATTATTTACTGGCGTCTCGTCGGCCCATCACTTTATACACATAGCTTTATCATTTAATTCGCCCTTTCGTCGGCGCCTTATTACGGCTCTCACGGCACCTTATTTTCTCTGTCGTCTCTACGGCCTAGTTGTTACTTACTTACTAGCTTTAGCCTTTAGCACGTCGTTAGCCGGCTATAGATTCCTACAGTTTCCGGTAGCTTCCTATAGCTAGCAGTAGCATCCCATAGCTCCCCATTGCTGACTATAGCCTTCTAAGCTTTTCCCAGCCAGCGTAGCTCTGTTGCGGGATTCTTCTTCAGTTCTTCTATTTAGTAGTAGTCTTATTATTAGTATTATTAATATTTGTATTAGTACCATCTCTGTTTGTTATTTCTGATTGTAGTGTTCGTCATTATTACTATTATTAGTATTATTATTATTTGTATTAGTACTATCTCTGTTTGTTATTCTTATTGTGGTGATTGTGATTATTATTATTATTATCATTGTTACTTTCTCTGCCATTATTATCGTAATTATTACTTCTGTCTTGTCATGGCTTGAATTACTGTTAGTATGATCATTATCATTAGTACGATCTGCCAGATGATATTTCTTTGTGTTGTTCACATTGGTTCTGGGTTCACCACTATCACTATCTACTGCTGCACTTAGTTTGGACTTTATAATGAACTGTGCTTGGTCTGGAATCTGCATTATCGTCTGCTCCTAACAACTGCTCTCCAAAAAGAACATTGCTGCTCGTCTGCAGTTTGCTAAAGATCACGTGGACGAGTCAGAAGGCTACTGGAAGAATGTTTTGTGGATGGATGATACCAAAATAGATCTTTTTGGTTTAAAAGAAAATCGTTATATTTGGAGAAAGGAAAACGCTGCATTCCAGTATAAGAACCTTATCCCATCTGTGAAACATGGTGGTGGTAGTATCATGGTTTGGGCCTGTTTTGCTGCATCTGGGCAGGACGGCTTGCTATCATTGATGGAACAATGAATTCTGAATTATATCAGTAAATTCTAAAGGAAAATGTCAGGACATCTGTCCATGAACTGAATCTCAAGAGAAGGTGGGTCATGCAGCAAGACACCGACCCTAAGCACACAAGTCGTTCCACCAAAGAATGGTTAAAGAAGAATAAAGTTCAAGTTTTGGAATGGCCATGACATGACCTTAATCCAATGGAAATGTTGTGGAAGGACCTGAAGCGAGCAGCTAATGTGAGGAAACCCACCAACATCCCAGAGCTGAAGCTGTTCTGTACAGAGGAATGGGCTAAAATTCCTCCAAGCCGGTGTGCAGGACTGATCAACAGCTACAGGAAACGTTTAGCTGCAGTTGTTGCTGCACAAGGGGTTCACACCAGATACTGACAGCAAAGGGTCACATACTTTTGCCACTCACTAATATGTAATATTGGATCATTTTCCTCAATAAATAAATGACCAACTATAATATTTTTGTCTCATTTGTTTAACTGGGTTCTATTTGTCTACTTTTAGGACTTGTGTGAAAATCTGATGATGTTTTAGGTCACATTTATGCAGAAATATAGAAAATTCTAAAGGGTTCACAAACTTTCAAGCACCACTGTAATTCACCGGTCACATGAAGCTTAAAAAAAAATGATGACTAATTATTTCAAAGGTTACTAATAACATATGTTTTGGATATTTTCATATCTGGGTAAAATTTGGGATTAAATGTGTTGATATCAAATTTCAAACATATGATGATCACAAAAAGAGAGAGTGTATGTATCTGTGTGGGTCTGGAGCCTAACCCAGAATTCACAGGGTGCAAGCAGATGTACAACCAGGAGATCTCAGATAGATGCAAACCTGACCTGGAACAAACCCAGTAGGAAACAGATACAGATTCCTCGCAACTCAAACCTCAAACCAAACCTGTGTGAAACCAGTGTGGCTCGGCCTTAAAGAGCAGCCACCCTGGCTCATGTCTTGCCTCTGCAGAGGTGAGGTTTCGAGATGATAAAGCATCTTATTGCCACCGGCTTCCAGACAGACTTCCTAGGAGCTGGTCTGGTGAGAAGCTCCAACTCACCAGGAGATCCAGAGCTCCTCGTGTCATGGAGACATGTCTGCAGCAGGGGATTCGGGGTGCCTCAGATTGTACACTTAACATTACATTACATCATTTCCTGCTGATACACTAACACAAAAAACAAAGAAGAAAGTGATTTAAAGGAACCAAGAAAGAAACTAGTGTGCAGAAAAAAAGCAAAACATCTAAGGCTTGAGAGCACGTAAATTACAGTCCCAGTAAAAACTATTTGAAACCGATCATTTCTGAGAAGCAGGTGAGTCAACAGGTGTGCAGCCTCTAAAAGTACAGCATTTCAACAGAAGAGGCCTAAAGGAAAGGAAAGGAAACGAGTGCAATAAGAGGAAGCGATTGAGCCGTAGACGCTGCGGTCATGACCAATGTTACTTAAGAACACACAAATCAAAATTTTCCATATCAGAACCTCTTATAACATCCAATGATAAAGAAAGAAAAGTACGTCAAGCGAGCGCAAGACAGTCCGGTTGTGAGTTTGCAAATCCCTGCAAACACGTTCGGTACGCGTGCAGGACTTTATGGGAAGAAAAAGCATTTTGCAAAACACTTTTGTGTTATGTGACCGTTCTATAACATACAGTGCAGCATCTGTGGTGATGATCCTGTATGACGAGGAGCGATATAATTAACTTTATAATGAATGAAATAAACCTAACCTGTGTTTGACAGGTGCAAATTGGTTGGAGGATATAAATATAAGTAGTAAGAGTTGTTATGAAAACCATAGCCAAGCAGCTAAGCTGATGAACAATTAAAAAATACGTTTTCTTAATTATAATAATAATAACAACAAGTTAATTGTCCTTTTCCAGGTCCACTTTCCATACAGAAGCACTTAATTCTACAATGGCAAACTGTAGTCCATCTGTTTCTCTACAAACAGTTCTTCCCCTTTCCTCTGTTGTCTAATTTTCAGAACCTCTACAGGACCAGCACAGATCAGCTACTGCTTGGGTGGTGGATCATTCTCAGTGTTAGTGTGTTATGTGCTGGTACTAGTGGATCAGACACAGCAGAGCTGCTGGAGTTAAACATCTCAGTGTCACTGCTGGACTGAAAATAGCTCACCAACCAAAAGTATCCAGCCACCAGCATTCTGTAGAGGATTAGAGAATGATGGCTACACAAACTGTGCAGCAACAGAAGACCACTGTCTCTGACTTAAAAAAACTGATAAAAACTCCAGCAGCACTGCTGTGTCTGATCCACTCATACCTGCATAACAAACGCAGTGTGACTGTAGTGCTAAGAATGATCCACCGCCCAAGAGTGCCTGATCTGTGCTGGTCCTGTGGGGGTCCTGATAATTACAGAACAGAGGAAAGGGGACAAACGGTATGTACAGAAACAAATGGACTATTAGTGTGGTTCCATGGTTTTAAATAGGTTACATAAGACGAATTAAAATGTGGTGAAAGAACAAACAAATAAACAAGCTCAGCCATGCTTTGCTATATAAAAGGGCCCCCAGGAAATGGTGGTAAAAGTATTGTGTTGGCAGAGGAAATTAGAAGTTGGTAGCAGTCAGAGCATCCTGTTCCCATGTGGTCTTTTAAGGCGTCTTTTGTCTGGATCGTAACCTGGTAAGATTTAAGACGCATGCATTTACACTCAATAGTCGAGGTATTATACCTCGTCAGGATTATACACAATCCCTACAATTCCCATGAGTCAAGAGGAAGCACCAACTTCTGCTTAGGGAGTGAGAGGGACAGTATACAGTGGTGCTTGAAAGTTTGTGAACCCTTTACAATTTTCTATATTTCTGCATAAATATGAGCTAAAACATCATCAGATTTTCACACAAGTCCTAAAACTAGAAAAAGAGAACCCAGTTAAACAAATGAGACACAAATATTATAGTTGGTCATTTTTTTATTGAGGAAAATGATCCAATATTATATATTAGTGAGTGGAAAAGTAGTGACCTTTCAGTATCTGGTGTGCCCCCCCATTGGGTTTGCTTGGCCATTCCAAAACATGAACTTTATTATTCTTTAACCATTTCTTGATGGCACGACCTGTGTTGCTTAGGGTCGTGTCTGCGCAGAACCCACCTTCCTGAGATTCAGTTCATGGGGACAGATGTCCTGACATTTTCCTTTAGAATTCTCTGAATTAATTCAGAAAATCATTGTCCCATCAATGATGGCAAGCTTTTCCTGGCCCAGAGTGCAGCAAAAACAGGCCAAACCATTGATACTACCACCACCATTGTTTCACAGAAGGGATAAGGTTTCTTATGCTGGAAGCAAGTGTTTTCCTTTCTCCAACAACACTTTTCCTTTAAAACAAAAAAAAGAATCTATGTTGGTCTCATCCATCCACAAAACATTCTTCCAATAGCCTTCTGGTTCGTTCACGTGATCTTTAGCAAATACAGACGATCAGCAATGTTCTTTTTGGAGAAATTTTTCACAAGTACTTTAATTCAGGTATGTAGCGGAGTTTAAAAGAAGAACTGGGTGTGTAGAAACCGGTGAAGCTGCAATTTGTTGGAGTTGTGTTCAGAGAGTGATGATAACTATCGTTTGGTTAAAATAATCAGGATGTACGGGCATTACTGGGATATTATCAAGTCTAGTTATGAGAAATTATCAAGCATATTTTTTAAAAAAAAAAAACAAAAAAAAAAAATTTCCCAAAAATTTTTAGCCATATTTTGGTTCCTCGTGTATGAAAATGTTTTTGATGTTGCTGTTGCTGTTGCTGTGGTGTTTCAGCTAAAGATTATAAGGTCATGTGTATGATATTTTGCAGATGATTCATATAGTTGTAGTACAAACCATTGTGCCTCAGTGCCTCAATGGCCTCAGTGTCATACATCTGTACCTCTTACCCTCAATATAAGACATCCTGTTTCAAATGCTGAGTTAGAAAGGCTTCCTTTTTTACTTGTTTCTTTAAGTACATTTATTAGAATGTACTTGTTTTGGTTCTATTTGTTTTGTTTCACTCTGTGGTCCAAAGCACGTCACTGCATGTGACTAACACAGAATACGAAGTATTCCACAGAGTGCGACAAAACAAGTAACCTTCAACTAAACAGGTCTGATAAGGTGAGCCCAAACTTAGGCAAAGAGCAAAACTTCTACTCAAGTAGAAGTAAAAAAGTTATTGGGCACAAACTCACTTCCTCGCACCTGTGCTCTTGAAATAAATATATGCTAGCCTACTAGGTGTATGATATGTGTTTCAAGCATTCACACTTAAAATGATGAGGTAAAATGTTACCTTTTCGTGTATTTTTCCATTTTATCAGCATTTTTTCAGACAAAAGTTCTACTGAATCGCACAGAATGGGTCACTGGTGTGAGTCAGTTCTTTTCCCAACAGCCACGCAGTTTAAGAATTAACGTCAAACTGAATCAGGACGTTCTGACGGGTTTCTCGTACAGGAAGCAGACACGGTAGTGGTTTTACAGAGTTTAATCGACTGGAAGTAGAGCTCCTTCCAACATTCAACATTTTCATTCACTTCCATAGGAAACAACATGTAATGTTTCGCTCCTATTGAAAACTAGGAAGACATTGCACATGAAACAAGACGAGACGTTTAAATTCTACCCTCAGATAAAACAGGTTTATAGTGGTACCTCCGTACTAGTATAGTATCATAATATATTTCTTTCGTAATGCAGAATGACAAAAACATCCACTGATAAATAGTGTACACGTCACCAGAAGTTGATGTAACCGGCTTTCTGAGAAAGAGCTTGCGGATTGGAGTTGGATTTCCAGAGCATCAGGATCATCTTCATTAACTGATTGGAAAGAAACAGAACGTGTGATTGTAAGTGCACTGTATGAAAGCAGCTGTGTTACAGAGGGACAATCACAAAGATATGCAAAAATGAATTGACATTCATGTGATCTAAAAGTATCTAGTCATGTCAAAGCGGCTATTACATCATTTGATTATCCTGACATCATCTGATCATTGATTTTTAAATTATTTGAAGCTGCCCTGTTGTGCAAGCTACTTTTCTTTCTCCCAGAAATCATGTCTCTGACTGATCTCTCGATGGGCGATTGCACAGGCGATCCTGTGTGGAATTTGCATGTTCTCCCTGTGTCTGCACTGGGCTTTCTCCCACCTTCCAGAGAATTTGGTCAAGTGCCAATGGGAAAGTGAATGAGTGGTCCTGTCCCTGTTTCTTCAGGATGTCACTCACACTATCGTTATCGTCATTCAGCCCATTTCGTTGTATCTTTATCAGCTCAGCATTAAATCACAAGTGCTTTCCTTTTATTTTAAGCAACCATAGGACAATCATTTCATACAGCTGTGCTGTAGTACTCGAGTCTGGTCTCGACCTCATTTGGACTCAGGGCAAGGTGGACTCGGGAATTGTTGTCGAGGCCAGCCGAGTCCGATTTGTCTGTTTGAGGTAACGTTAATTATAAGCTGAACTTTATTCTATTGTTCTTGAATATCAGCAATCCATTCAAACAGAATAAACCAGTTCTTTCTCTACAATAAATAAAATCTGCACTCTGACTGGCTCTCGCTGATTGGCTTCTCGTTCAGGATGCAATCAATGAACACGATTCATTTTGAAATTATCTGATGTTAAGATTGTAAGTGTGCATTTCCACCTTTTTGCTCGATTTATTTACAGTTTAGGATCGTTTTTGTTTCAAGCCAGATTAAAATGTTATTATTCTGTTTACACATTTAATAATTAATATGAAATGGACAGAATGGTTGTTTATGTTCAGGTGACTTTATGTGGTGATTCCGATTAAGTCTGAGAGAAGAAGGGAAACAGAATCATCACCATTATTTACTTCCAAAAGTTACACTACCTTAGTTTGGCTAAGACTATAATATAATAATAATTAATCATACTTTTAGGCTATATATTATTTAATATTATATTTTACAAAATATATAGGATGAAATATAATATTATTTATTAATATATATCATGAATAACGAATAACGGATAATGAATGAGTCTCGGCCACCGGTCATGACTAGACCACTACTGTACAGGGACTTGGCACAGTATTAACCACCAGGGGTTGGAAACCATTAAACACACTCTGCATGTGAGCAGTTCTTTTGTTTAGGATGTAGTTACCTGTAGAATGAGGGTGATCATGGTGGTTATGAGGATGGCGTAGAGCAGAATGATGGGAAATAACTGGCTTTGGGTTTGGACGGTTGAGGCTTCAGGGGAGTCCTGAATCCTAGCCTGAATGTGCTCGGTGGGGCAGTTCGGGATCTCTAGAGAGGAAAGTCGTACGTCACAGCGTGCTCATGACAGACAAACACTATTTTTGAAACATGAAAGCTGAGGTTTGACAAGTTGGTCGAATGGAAAACTACATTTTTCATAACAAAACGCTTCAATTCAGACATCAATAATGCCATCAAAGGATCCACAGAGCTACTAACGTCACATTTCTTTAGTGGTTTGAATTCTGTAGTGGGCTGGGGAGGCCCCGTTTCCACTCAGTGCACCACAACATTTAGAAAACACAGTCCTGGCACTGTAACCTGATCTCTAGCTCCCTCTAGAGTTTGTGATTTGATAGTTATCCAGAACGTTATAACAGACAAACGCGTTTACAGCTCGAACTTTCTTATCCAATGCAACGTGTCCGATCCAGACAATATAAGGATCAGGTCGTTGCCCAAAGCCCAAACAGTCGGGCTTCTGGCACCTTCTGGTCAGTAGTTCAGTACTTTAAATGCTGCAGTACAAGTGCTTGACATTGCTAGGCCATTAATTGTTCAAATGCTCAGGTGGGCACAAATATTAATCAGCTAGTAATTTAATTTGCTGGTATTGTCTATGGCGTCCTGTCTAGTTAGTACCCCTGGACTAACATCTAACATCATCTTCATCTTCCCCTCTAAAATGATTACTACACAGTTACTTTCCTTTAATAGGTACGCTGACCTTCCTGTGAGCCAGGTCAACATTTACTGACCGAACTGACCAGTACAGAAAATGTAAAGCAAGGACACTAAAGACACTACAAACCATCATTCAGCCATACCATGAGCAATAATAGTAGGTTACAGTTAATATTGTTAGTAAGCTCCTAAAATACTGAGCACTGAGGATATTACTGACTACAAAGGATGCAAAAGAAACTCAGAATTAGTTTTTTTTAAGTTCACCTAAATGTCAGCAATCAATAATCATCTTAATTATTAGGACTCTTAGGACACTGTTCATGCAAAATGACTAGATATAACTTTGAGCATAAGGAATCAGATCCAGTGTGACGTCTCTTACCTGGGATGTACACCAATGTGCCATTTCCATACATCTTGATGTATGGTGGAGGGAAGATTACATCCACTTGGCATCTGTACAGGTCAGTGTCCGTCCCCTTCAAGCCAAAGACGGTCAGGTCCACTCTGCCTTTGCTTACAGTCACCGTGCAATGCATTCTTCCTTCTGTCACCATTTGGGGGTTTGAGGCGTTCACATAGACCCTGCAGATCCTGTCATGTCCATATTTCCCCTTGAACAGTGACACCTGCATCTCCTTGGGCTGTGTCTTCGCCTTGTACGTGCAATGCAGAGACACTTGACCCTGTGTTGCCACTACGTAGTAAGGCTGAGACACATTGAGAGCTAGAGGTACAAGAGAAAGAGAGTGGAATTAGTTCATGTGAGTGTGATTCTAATAACTATATTAACAGCTCTATTGAAAGGTCCTTACCATGCCCCAGTGAGATGCCCACGATCACCGTGATAAGGATGGCAATCATTGTTTAACTCCGGGTGGTATTTCCCATTCTCTTTTATGCTTGAAAACACTCAAACTTGTATGGAAAGCTCGTGACATCATCACTGAGGCAGGAAACCTCAAGCTGACGGTAATCGCATGTAAAGTGCGCTAATTTCTTACATTTGCATGACATACGTGAGGCAAGGTTGCAGCTGACTGGAAAAAAGATCGTTGAACGTGCAAATGCAAAAAAGCAACATATCAGCATAATGAATAAACCTGAGCCGATTGTACCTCGGGTCTCCAAGTCAGAGTGAAACCCTGATATATGAGAAAGGAAACAAATTCTGGTTTTACTGTGAAATAACTGTGCTGGGTCATGAAATTTTGAGGCGCAAATCTGCATATCGGGCTCCAAAAATTGCTGTTTAATGCTTATCGAATGGGAACGTGTGCTGAGTGATGCAAAGGCACACCACCCTTGTTTTGATGGAATAAATGTGAGCCGTTAACGAAAAACTGACTCGGGTTCACTTGTGAGTTTTTGAATCCAGCGTTTGTAATATTGTTGTATTAATACTGGCTGAGATCACGCGTAATTCATAAGTGGATGCAGATTAAATATTCAAGCTGTTTTGTTAAAACAGAGGAAGGTCAGAAACAGAAAGAGTTGTACAGGGCAAGTGGGGTTAGACTTACAAGGAATTTGAGTTTTTAGTTCCACCATTAACAGAGACTGAATAAAACAAAGCTAAGCAGTAATATTGCAGGGAATTGGTCAGGAAAAATGAATTACATACGTTTGCAGGTACAGACGAGCTGTGAAATGACATTGTGTGCAAATGTAATTACTGAGCAGAATTACTAATACTCTATAATATACAGATACTTGCAAATGATAAAGCATTCATCAGGAATCCATTAGGAACAAATAAAGCAATGGTGTAGGATTTATCTGTACTTGTAAGTTAGAAGTTCAGTCATTTTGGTTAGATTGTTAAACAGTTTAAGCTGTTGAGCATTTTTGCCTGTTCATTCATTTCCCACTAGGAGTAATATTACCTTCATTTGTCAGACATTTTGTATGGAATTGAAAAGTACATCATCATCAGTCAATTGATGAGACTCTTCTTATAAAGAAAGAATATAGTAAGTTACATCAGTACAACTTATTTCATCAGTAAAACTTAGTATACTTAAATACAGGATGATTTATTTAAATACTTGTACTCTTTTTTAATTAAACACGATGTAACATATTTCCTTCTTTTTGTGAGACATGGGTTATAGAATTAAAAACTATACCATTGGTGACCATTATAAACTTTACAAATGTCACAGGGCTGAATGATGTGTTACCTGCTGTAACTAGATCTAGGAATAAATCTGTCATACATTTCTGTTTAAAGGTTTGGGGACACTCAATAGAGGGCTCAGTAGAGTTCTTCAAATATCTAGAATTACACTGAAATCATCAAATCCATGACATTTCAAAAACAAGTCTGATATTCTGGATGAATTAGTCTTTATAAAGAGAAAATATACCTAAACTCTTCTTATAAAGAAACAATACAGTATGTTTCAAGACTAAAACAGTTGACTGTCCTGGTCTTGAACTACAGTGGCGCTTTAAAGTTTCTGAACCCTTTAGAATTTTCTATGTTTTTGCATAAATATGACCTAAACATCATCAGATTTTCACACAAGTCCTAACAGTAAAAAGAACCCAGTTAAACAAATGAGACAAAAATATTATACTTGATAATTTATTTATTGAGGAAAATTACCTCGACTAAAGTATGTGTGCCTTTGCTTTCAGTATCTGCTGTGACCCCCTGTGCAGCAATAACTGCAGCTAAACGTTTCCTGTAGCTGTTGATCAGTCCTGCACACCGGCTTGGAGGAATATTAGCCCATTCCTCCGTACAGAACAGCTTCAGCTCTGGAATGTTGGTGGGTTTCCACACATTAGCTGCTCGCTTCAGGTCCTTCCACAACATTTCCATTGGATTAACGTCAGGACTTTGACTTGCCCATTCCAAAGCATTAACTTTATTCTTCTGTAACCATTCTTTGGTGGAACGGCTTGTGTGCTTAGGGGCGTTGTCTTGCTGCATGGCCCATCTTCTCTTGAGATTCAGTTCATGGACAGATGTCCTGACATTTTCCTTTTGGATTCTCTGATATAATTCAGAATTCATTGTTCCATCAACAGTGGCGGTGTTGAGACAAGCGTGTTGTGACTGTGACTTCGCCAACTATTACATGCCTTGCTCTTGGAGTGATCTTTGTTGGTCGGCCACTCCTGCGGAGGGTAACAATGGTCTTGAATTTCCTCCATTTGTACACAATCTGTCTGACTGTGGATTGGTGGAATCCAAACTGTTTAGAGATGGTTTTGTAACCTTTTCCAGCCTGATGAGCAGCATCAAACAACGTCTGTTCTGAGCTCCTCAGAAATCTCCTTTGTTTGTGCCATGATGCACTTCCACAAACGTGTGTTGTGAAGAACAGACTTTGATCCCTGTTCTTTAAATAAAACAGGGTGCCCACTCACACCTGATTGTCATCCCATTGATAGAAACACCTGACTCTAATTTCACCTTCAAATTAACTACTAATCCTAGAGGGTCACATACTTTTGCCACTCACTAATATGTAATATTGGATAATTTTCCTCAATAAATAAATGACCAAGTATAATATTTTTGTCTCATTTGTTTAACTGGGTTCTTTTTATCTACTTATTAGAACTTGCGTGAAAATCTGATGATGTTTTAGGTCATATTTATGCAAAAATATAGAAAATTCTAAAGGGTTCACAAACATTCAAGCCCCACTGTAATACTTCATAGATCCGTTAAATACAGACGCTTTTATTGCAGCATCAGTCTTCTTGTATACACTATACAGACAAAATTTTGTGGATACCCAAAAAAATTACATCCAAAACATTCAAAACCTTTGTTGTTCTAACAGGGCTTTCCTCTGGATTTTAGAACATGACTGTGGGGTCGGCTTTTGACATTAGACAACAAGCCCTGTCACTATTCTCATTCCCGTGCATTTTCAAGGTGTCCGATTAAGTCGAGGTCAAGGTTCTGTGCAAGCCATCTAAGTTCTTGATCAAAGTTATCAAATCAATTCTCTATGGACTTTGTTTAAGGACCTCAGAGCAGAAAGTTGAACTGACTTGTTGGAAGCAGAAACCTATAAACGTGTCCTCTAAGAGAGTGTTGCTGAAATGGCTAATGAGCTCAATAATTAGAAGGGTGTCCACAAACTTTGGTCTATATAGTGTATGTCTCTGCCAACTTTCTGCCTATATGTGGTCAATGTTTGCTCATTCTTCCTTGCTGCTACTGCTCTTCATGCAATCTCTCTTCAGATTTTGTGCTGGATTTGGTCGAGCAGAAGCTGTCAGGTATTCCTCAAGGATTTGGGTGCACCTGGAAAAACACCGCAACGTGCAACCACCACGCTTCCCGTTTCTTTTTTCTTTTACTTCCTTATTCACATAGCAAATATCGCCAGGAATTAATTGAATACTCTACATAAACATTTCGTAAGAGGAGATAATTGGGGGTGAATAATTTCAGCAGGTCTTAATATAAGAATAATATTGCTGTAATATCGCTCCCCTCACAGATCTCTACAGACTGAAATTGGAAATTGAAACACAATCACTGAAACCTGAAGCTCACGTAACCAAACCCCTAAACCCAGTCTGGAAAATCGAAATTGCACAACTTCTTATTTACACTCAAATTTTCAATTCTAAATCACATTTTTTGCAAAACTCTACACACAATTCTCTACAGTAGGCACAACATTCAGACTTATGATCTCTTGTGTTCTTTCGAAAGTGATGCCAAAATAAATGCCAAGCTTTACTGACCAACAGGAAACACCCACTCGTCTCAGGCTGTTTAGGTTTTTGCATAGAAATCTGAGCTTTATCAATATAAAAACACAGATGAGACTTTTATTTGTTATTGCTTTAACTTAGACAAAAGAAGAGCACAGGGAAAGAACACTATTGGCTAATGGGACATTGTGAGCACCCCTGGACAGTACGGAGGGAACATCACCTCTCATCACATCCCTGGGCACAATTCAATTCTTGGAATCTGTAATTTTATGGCTATTTAGTTAGAACATGGCTTTAGATGTAGATGAGGTGCTGTGCCAAGACCAAAATAACAGGCAGTAACAACCTAATCACTTTTTAACACTTTACACTGATCTATTTGTGTTTAAAGTTTGAAAAATATGAGCTACTTTTAAGTATTTATTTATGTATTTATTTTCCAGGACACTCTTGATCTAATGGAATGAGTTTCCTGTTCATTTTTCCTGTTGAGTAAGAAAGTATTCCAAAACACAGCATTTGGGGGGAAATGTTTATCTTGCTGTACAGCAGTTTTGTGTTCATTTGATATAAACTCATGTAGCTGTACGTTAGTCTACTCTAACACTTTTTTAAAACCAAATATGGTGTAACACTGAAAATGCAAAAGGCCTAAACCTGCTGCTAATATTCATAGTAGAGTTTTGTGTTGAGTACATCAGATCTATTCTTATGATGGTGCGTGTGTGTGTGTGTGTGTGTGTGTGTGATTTTGATGCCAAAGGCATTCTGGAAATGAACATATGCAGAGTTTGCATTTTGCTAGAGATTAGTAGAGTTTCGCATTTTGTATTTGTGGTTTTGTGTTTTGAGAAAATGAGACACAGATACAGAAATGTAAGGATGGCACAAATTCTGTAAAGGTGGGAGTTAGAAATCATTGTAAGTGTGTGTGTGTGTGTGTGTGTGTGTGTGTGTGTGTGTGTGTGTGTGTAGGGTTTGAATAATCATATTCATGTTGCATGAATTTATTCATTTGAATCGTTAATATAAAGTTATCCGAATGTTATTAGTGCTTAAATGAGCAGCAAATAGAATCCAATCAGTAACCCAGCAGTGTTTCACTGAGTCAGAGTCAAAGTCAGATTTATTTCTATAGAGCTTTTTCATAATGGAGCATTGCCTCAAAGCAACTTCATCATTTTCAAATATTTTCTATTATCCAAATCCTAGATCAAACTGAACACGTCTAGGGCAACAGTGTCAAGGAAAAACTCCTAAAACGTTATAAGAAAGAAACCCTGGTAGGACCAAGACTCAAAAATGGACCAAACCTGCTTAGTAGTACCTATTGTTTATTATTATTATTAATAATAATTATTAATAATATTATTAATAATGTAATTAATTAATACAATATTACTGTATTATCAGATTTGTTGTTTTATTTTTGAATGTGCTGTTGTTTGTTCCAGTTAGTTCTTGAGTTTTCCGATTTGCTGTGGGGTTTTCTGATCTGTTGTTGTGCTTTTGAAATTGCTGCGCTGTTTTAACATTTGTTATTGTATTGTTGGATTTATTGTTGTGTTTTCAAATTTTCTGGGGTTTTTTTTTATGTTTTTGAATTTGTTGTGTTTTCCGATTGCTGATGTGATTTTGAATTAGTTGTTGTGTTTTTGAATTTGATGTTGTTGTTTTTTTTGTTTTTTTTCAAATTTGTTGTAGTGTTTCTGGACTTGCTGTTGTGTTTTTTTTTATTTGTTGTAGTGTTTTTGAATTAGTTGTTTGTTTTTGAATTTGATGCTGTGTTTTCCAATTTGTTAATGTATTGTTGGATTTACTTTTGTGTTTTTCAAATTTTTCTTTTACGTTTTTCTTTCATGTTTTCAAATTTGTTTTGTTTTATGATTTGTTGTCTTTTTAAAATTGTTGTTGTGTTTTTGGATGAGAATTTGCTGTTGTTTGTTCCAATTTGTTGTGTTTTTTTGTGATTTGCTGCTGGTGTGTTTTCTGATTTGTTGTTGTGTTTTTAAAATTATTGTTGCTTTTCTGAACTTGCTGTTGTGTTTTTTGAGTTGTTGTTGTCTTTCTGGATTTGCTATTTTATTTTCAAACTTGTTGTCTTGTCATAGTTGTCCCCTGCATAGACTTAGAACATCCACAAAGCTGTCAGACATATATTTGCTTGCACAGCTTGCACAACACCTACATACAGCGGTGCATGAAAGTTTGTGAACCTGTTTTTCTATATTTCTGCATAAATATGAGATCCTAAAGTGACTGTAGTTACTGGAAGAAATAATACCGATACTCAGGCATATTCTCTATATTATTATATTTAGTATTTCATTTATTTTATATAATACTGTATATTCTATAGTTTTTATTGTCTATTATAGTTCATAATATTGTATTATTTTTAATTAATTATTAAATATATATATGATTACATATGATTACATTTTAATTATTATATATGATTACATTTTATTTTATTCATTATATTTTCTTTAAGTGTTCATTATTTTAATTTTAAAATATCTTCTGTTCGTTTAAACTATTACTATACTTATTAACTTATTAACTAGGTAGCTTAGTTTACTTAGCTTACATATAACATCCTGGCTGCTCAAGGAGGTCAGGTATCTTTTTAAAACTTGGTCCTCTCAGGGTTTCTTCCTTGTAAAATTTAGGGCTGTGGATTTAGATATTTGTAAAACTGTGTTGAGACAATGTTCCGTTGTAAAAAGAGATCTTTCAAAGTCTGATCTTCTAAAACACACGTCTATGGAAGTGTATCATGGTACGAACAAAAGACATTTCTGAGGAGCTCAAACAGAGACGTGTTGATGCTCATCAGGTTGGAAAAGGTTACAAAACCTCCTCCAAAGACAGATAAAGATAATCTGATAATAACGAGACAGATTCTGTTCAAATGGAGGAAATTCAACAGCCGTGTTACTTGGTCGAGCAGCAAAGATCCCTCGGACAGCAAGGCAAGGTCAAAAGGGAACTCAGAGTAACAAGTATTAGATATTTCAGTCTTAACTTTTACTGATTTTGTCTTGTGGAAAAATTCATAGATGTCCCTGGAGAAGATGACGAATTGAAGGCAGCTTATGTTACTTTTCTGCATTAATGCTGCATCACAGAAGTGTAAAGAAGTTTTAAGCGATATCTGTGAATGTAACTCTGTATTGTAGGGCTTGATAAAGGTTTGATAAAGGAATCCCTTGCCCATGTGGTTCTATCAGCTTGATGAATACCGGTTCTTGATGCAGTGCCATCTGAGGGAGCGGAGATCACCCCTCTTCAGTTTAGGCTTTTTTAGGAAATTCCTCCAGATTCCTTGAATGGTTTAATGATATTATGCTCTGTAGAGGGAGAATATATAAATCCCTTCCAGTCTTTCTTGAAGAACATTGTTTTTAAACCTTTCAATCATTTTCTCACACATTTGTTGATTAATTGGAGATCCTCTGATCATCTTTCGTCCTTAAACTCTCAGGTTTTCCGGGATGCTTTTGTACCAAATCATGATTATAATCATCTTTCTGAAATCACATCATTATTTTTACCTCATTACTAGCCATAAAATGTCCCCCCCACCCACATTTTTTTGGAATGTGTTGCAGCCCTGAAATGCAGGAATGGATGTTTATTAACAAATGATATGAAGTTGAAATATCTTCATCCTGTCTGTGATAATACAGAGTGTCCCAAATGTCGTCCCATCGCCTCAAAGCAACTTTACGAAAATCTAGGCCCACAGCTCCAGGTGAGCAAGCCTAGGGTGTCAGGGGCATGGAAAAACTCCCTAAATGTGACGAGGAAGAAACCTTGGGAGGACCGAGACTCAAAAAAGGACCAAATCTTTTTGGGCAGTCTTGATGTTATATATAAGAAATATACTAAGTTAACTAATGAATGAGATTATAGTAATAGTTTAAATAAACAGAAGGTAAATAGAATACTTTAAAAAGAGAATGAATTAAAGTCAGACTATAATACATTAAAGAGAATATAATCCTATGAAGAATAAATAATACATATATACTATAGGATATATAAAATGTCAGAATGTAAGCTAAACGTCTATAGTGTTCAGAGCAAGTCACATGCCCTCAAAATTCCGAGGAACTATGTAAAATCTTTTGAGGTAAACTATGCTTTTTTCCGTCTTACCCTCACATGAGATCTATATTACTAAACTGGAAACATTATCTTTTTGCAGACGAAGCTCAATGAATAACCACAGAGACTGACTGTCAGACTTGTTTTAATACCAGTTTTGCTTGCAGCTAAAAAATAAGAGTAAAACGTGAATTTCACGTAACGGAACAAAACACAACTGAGAGGATTTTAAAACATTTTATTGTTACTCCTAAACCGATGAAATGAGACAAACCTTGCATTTACTCAGACTAAAAAATAATCATAAGACAATAAAAATGAATGAATATCGCTACATCATTGAAATGTCCGTGCAGTGCTTCCTTGCTTGCTTGAGGCTTTTATATCTGTAAGGATTTTTATCACTGAAGCGCTGAACTCATCGGACTCGTGAGAACTCTCCGGGTTTCATGTTGTAGTAATCACTCTGGAACGTCTCCTCACCCCTGGTGAGCTTCCACTGGTTAAAAAAAATAATGATAGCATTTTAGCTTTGGAGAGATTATAATGAATACAGACAAGATTCCGAATACTGGTTAGGTACAGTTTGTGATATACAGCACTGTGCAAAAGTCTTAGGCCACCATTAAATTTGTTGTTTTAGCAATGGTATGATGAACGTATATAATTATTTATCAGTCTCTTTATTAGAGTATAACCAGGAAATACAGGAATGCATTATTTAAAAAATGAAAAATAAATCAGATTGACCCTTCTACATTCCGAATTTGATTGGAAAGGAATGGTCTTTTTGGAAGGGTCGCATCCAAGGAACCACTTTTTCAGAAGGGGAACAGGATAAGATATGCTAAAGCTCACAAAGATTGGAATGAAGATCAGTGGAAAAGAGGATTATGGAGTGACAAAGATGGCGCTTGTACGATTGCTAAAACACCAAATCTAATGGTGGCCTAAGACTTTTGCACAGTGCTGTATAGGCATGTATACCGTAAAAATGGGCCACCTTTTAGCTTTTAATGGTCTCAATAGCAAATAATTGGTCAGGAAATGAACAAAAAAAATTGCCTTTTCTTTTAATTTCCTTAAATTAAATGTGATTCCCTTGTAAAAAAAACCACTCCCCACAGATAACACCTCTACGTCACTGCCTTCACTCTTGGAGTTCTAACCAGATCTTCAAAGACACTTTTCTGAATCGTGATTCTGAACTACTCGGAATCAAACTTTCCATATTCTCTCAGACGCTTCATTCTGTCCTTGATGTTTTTCTTAGACAGCAGTGGCTTTTAAACACAGAAACCAAACCTGCATTAGGCAACCTTCTGGTTGTTGTTCTTGAAAAGAGGCTTTGGACCTTCCAGATCCTTCCTTTCTGGCAACATCACCTGTTCTTTCAAAGTGTTGGCCTATTCTCTTAATAGATGATTGTGAAATTGGGATATTCTGTACCTTTAGGGTCTCAATTTCAGAATAGCTGATTGTTTTTATGGAGCAGATGTTTTCACTCATACCTTGGGACCCAAAAGACTGCTTATTGTAGATCTCTACCTGTATATATCTGTTTAAGAGCTTGTTTTGATGCTTGTGATGAGCTGCATCAAATGTGGCAGATAACCAATATTTTTTAAATTATTTTAAGACATAAGGTACATGACATAAGGTATTTTGGAAGATTTTGAACTCACAGACCTGTGTTAAATTGAGTTTAATCTCAAACATCTAAATCTTTTTACAATTATCTTTGTTTACAAGAGGGCTATGTAAGTGAATTTCCCTGTTTCCAGCTTTTCCCTTCAAAATTGAATTGCAGTGATGAGCAGTGATGAGCAAATGATGGCACAGATCTCATTTTTATAAATATTAATAATTTTCTGGCCAAAGATCTGTTGTTAGGATTGTTAAAAACATAATACTTTACAGTTTTAGGTTTAGCCCCTTTTTCTTTACCCCATATATATATATGCCAATCCATACCGACAGGGTCAAAGCCAGGAATTGAACCAGCGATCTCTGGAGCTGTGAGGATTTACGGTGGTTAGGCGATGGCACTGCCATGGACATATAATCTAAATTATAAACTATAGACTCCATAATTTTATAAACTGTGTGTATATATGCACATGAACAGTGCCACAAAATAATTGAAACCTGTTTTCTACTTGTATTATTTAAACTTGTGTGTATTTGAATTATTTGATGTCCAAAATCTTAGGTTTGTAAGCATTGCACATTTAAAGTGTAACTGCAGTATACACCGATGAGCCAAAACATTCTGACCACTCACAGATCGAATAAAGAATAACGCTGATTATCTCGTGTTTTATTTTCATAATCGTGGCAGATTATCTCGTTATCTCGCCAAACTCATCTCTCTCCACCTGTGATGGCAGGACAGATTTCCTTCCATGTACTTTACCTTGAGAAGCCACCAACCTCGCCAAGCTTAAAATGTGACAAATGTCCTGCCAGTAATGAAATTCTACCGCGTTCTACCGAGGAATTCTAAGGACGTTATATCATTTTTGTCAGATTAGACCAACGATTCTAAATCTTCATTTTACGTTAATTTCTCTTTCAGTTTCAGATATATAGGTCTCTCCCCATTCAAAGAGATAGGAGTCTGGTCTTGTATGGCTGGAAATAACTGCCTGGGGGGCTGCGTGATGTCACTTGTTCAGCCTTTATGGCATTATAGCTTGTAATGTTTCATTTCTTAAAAATGGATTTCGACAGCACAAATGAACTGTAAGTAGCATTTCTATTCCGTTTTGGCTTACATGGGGGGGCCAGCTTCACTGGGGTTTCTTTCCATCATGTGGATGATCGGGAGGGGCCTGTGATGTTCTGGGTAACCTTAAACAACCCTGGCATTCATGCGGACGTTAATTTGATGCGTAACACCGACCTAAGCATCGTTGCAGACCCGGAGGCCATACTGTTTTGGCTGATTGGTGAGTTAGTAGTGGTCTAGCCTAGAACCCCTATTGGGCAAATTTGACTGCTTGCTTTTGTGTGTTGTTTTTGGGAACTCACAACAAAGTAACAGGCCACCATCGTGGTAATAAGGCTGTACAGAGTGAATAGCCCACATCCTGCAGTGAGTATTATCCAGACCAACGGCTTTTCCTCATGTGGACAGGGGACTGAATCTGGAAAATAGTAATCAGATTATGTTTCGGACACTGTGTTAGAACTCTACTTTGTTCCTTTGGACTGCTAAAGGTATGGTACCTTCCAAGAGGAGAAAGGTCTGCGTTTTGCTGTCCAGGACTTGACAAGTGTACAGACCCGTGTCACTGACTTGAGGATGAGGTATTGCATAATGAACAGTGTGATTGTTGAGGTGTAGGTGAAACCCTTCCTTCGTCTCTGAGCTGTTCTCTGTCTTTTTTAAAAAGCTGGAATTCAGCAGGCTGTAGTCCTTGTGCAGGCTGGCGTTGGCTTGCTCTCTCACATTTGGGCACTTGATGGCATCAGCAATGCTAACGTTTGTAGTCCCTGTCCGTACCACCAGTTCCTTGCCTGAAAACACAATAACACACGCTGTTTGCTCGTAAGTTGGAAATGAGGTGGGTCGGTTAACAGCAGCAGGATGTGGTTTGTCACTTTTTTTTGCCTTTGTTTATCTTGGCGTGCTTCTCACTTTCACTTTTAACAGGTAAATTGACCTTAATAAGACTTTATATTGATAATAATCCCTGTTTTAACAGTAAATCATCCTTTCAATGTCTTACCTGACACATTTTGTACAGTATGAAGTAAAATCAGTATATACGTTTGCAAAGAATGAAAAATTCTAATTATTTTACAAGACTAAGCATGCATGACCACGTACAAAACCACATTTGATCATTTTCCCCACAGCCCAGTAATATATTAACCACGTTCTATCACGCATTAAAAGCATACAGATGAAAGCACACGAACCTATAACGTCTGAGAAGCACGTCTCCTCCTGTGTGCACTGTAAGCAGGAGCTTGAAGACGCCGAGACGAGCAGAACGATGCAAACCATCCAAATGTTGAACATTTCTGCATCGCTGCCTCGCAGTGTGAAGTGCTAGCAAAAGAAACCGCGTTCCTGTTCTGCACCTCTCAGGGACAACTTGCACCAAAACCAACCTGTGTTGTTTTTTGTTGTTGTTGTTGATTGAACTGAAAGAAACGTGCCACGAGCTGTCATGGAATTAAAAAAAAAACGTATTTTATGCGCTTTAGACCACCAAATTAACGTCGAAATGGAACTTTCCACATGATGCCATCAAATTTCTTTGAGAATTACCAACCCACACGTTTTTATTTGATTTTCCGCACTTCCTGTAGAAAAGGGGAGGGCTGAGACCTTTCACAAATGAGTCAATTCTTTCCTTTGGTTGCTGTCATCATCGTAGGGACTGTCTGGAGTGATGTCTCATTTACAATGCTGAAACTTCTTTTACGTCTAACTCTGCCTTCTGCAGGTGTTTGAAATGGACTTGTGGGTATTTATTTAGCATTTCTTTAAGCTAAGCTGGTATTTGTTAAAGCTCGATGTATCTTGTTACGTGCTTAGGTTTTTGAAAGAAGTGAGACTCCAGTGAAATAAGCTTTTGTTCAATAATAGTCCTAAACACCTATCAGAGTACATGTCTGCTTTTCTGGTTGATAAGCTCTAAATGCTGCAGCTCCTGCATGCTTTACTGATCTCCTGAAGCAGTATAGCCCACCCAGGGCACTCCTTACAGTCGAGCTGCCCGTCAATTAATCCCTAGGATCAGTCATTATTATTATTATTATTATTATTATTATTATTATTATTATTATTAATAATAATAATAATAATAATAATAATAATAATACTAAGAAGAAGAAGAAAAAGAGGAAGAAGAAGATGATGAAGATGAAGAAGAAGAATTTAGTAGCCCAAACAATCCATTTACATAAAACAAGATATTTTAAGTGCAATGAGATGCCAATAAGTATAAAGTATAAAAATAAACATAAAGTATAAAGAAAACACACTATAGACACAAATAGCTAAAAGTTTAAAGTAATATATACATAGAATAAGACTCATGGTCCATAAGTATCCATAATTTAATACATTTATAAAACATTTCTATTTTTCGTGTCAAATAAAGCACAACTGTCACATAATAAGCACGACTGTGACACATAATAATTGATTATTATTATTTATTTATTCTTGGTCTGTATTAATGTTGCCATTTGTCATGTTTAAGTGTTAGATTGGGAAATAAAAATCCAACAAGAAACACACATGTTCTTTTTTTCTGCATGGATTATTTCTTTGGATTTTGTTTACCATGACTGTGTACTTAACCAACACAAAAATACAAACACAGTTTAAATTAAAGGTACATAAATATGTAGGTTCTTTTAAATACTTAGAATTAAAATCACTAGAATATTTGCAGCCACTGACCTCATCTAGGAAGGTGAACATAGCAAGTGTGACTCATCTTTATTTACCTTTAAGTGTTGAAAGTAATTTTTGCACAAACTGCTCTTTAAACCATTTTGTTCTGCCAGGTTTCCATTGTGTTTGTTCATCATAATGCAGTCACTCTTTTGCTTGAAGAAACATATCTATTAAAATATCTGGCTTTTTTCTCTCGTTTCATGTCAGGATAACAACAAAAGTAACTTATCCTAACTTAAAACATTTCTACAAACCTCATTATGTCTATATCACAGCGATGTAATGACGCTTACAAAAGATATGGGGTAATTTTACAAACTCCATGGTGCTAGTGATTGCATGTTAGCTGTTTATTTAGTGCTAAACAGTCATTAACTACACATGAGTACAGACGCTTATTGGCAGAACAACAAAATGGTCCATAAAAAACAAACTCAAATCACGTTAGATTCATTCTTAGTTGGATCTTATCTTCATTGCTTTATTGGAATACAGTAATGTGGTAGTTGTTTTCCTCAGTTTCTGCTGCAGCTACATAAAGAGGATTTGACCTTCCTTGTGACTTACAGGTTATATTCAGCTTGAGTGGGACAGATTTATAGATTTTTACATTTAAACACATTATAATACGTCCATCCTGCACATTACTCATTCAGCTGTTGACCCACAGAATTCACTCATCTGATTTATTATTACAAAAAGCAAACAAGCAAACACGAGTATCGATTCACAATGTACAATCCAAACACTATCCAAAATCATCATTTTCACTGTTAATTCATAAAATTACTCATTTCTAAATGAGAATACCTGCAATAGCCTTAAATAAATGACGTAAGTCTGATCTTAATCCAGTATTGTGTGTAAAGCACGCTGTCCCACGTTCCCTAAAATCATTACTTATAATTTAATAAATAATCTACACATGGTGGGAATATTTTAAATCCCTACCAACACATTTTAATACCTGTCAACATTCAGATATGGGATGGATGACACAAACATAGCCTTAATGTTTTTGAAGTAATGTCACTTTCTGTAACTTAAGCTTTGTGAGGCATTTATTCAACCACAGTGATAACACCAATCAATAGCTAAACTTAAACCTGTCATACAGGTTGTGCATCCTGAATAAGGCTCGGGTCCATGGTCCTGTAAATACACCACCTGACTTTCAGCTGCACCACCTGAGCGCCACAGTAATAAAAAAAAATAATAATAATAATAATAATTAGAATATTATTATTACTATTATTATATAAAATAGCTATAATAATAATAATAATAATAATAATAATAATAATAGTAATAATAATATTGTTATAATAACAACACTAATAATAACAATACTATTATTACTGCTAATTATAACAGTGATAATAATAATAATAATAATAATAATATTTATTATTGTCGTTATTATTATTATTATTATTATTATTATTGCTATTTTGATATAATAATAATAATAATAATAATAATAATAATACCAACACTACTAATAAAAATAGAAATAATAAAAATCACATCAACAGTAAAAAATGTATATTAATGTATATAGGAATACTACAAATAACCGAAAACTAATAAGAAACATAACAACAGTTTTGTTTTACCTGAATAAATGGAAATGAATCACTTAGACAAATAGTATTCATTCGATTGATTTATTTTTTAAAGCCTTTTTAAAAATCTTTAAAACAAATTTTATACTCGAGCTGGATTCAGGGTGGCACTTTAGTGTTCAGTTCAACTGACCAGCTTTGGCTAGCTGATAATAAATGGCATTGTAACATTACAAAACAAATCCATTTCCACCATAACTACAATACAGATCGCACACTCCAGGTTGCACTCTACCGCACTTATCAGTCATGGCACATATCAACCGCACGGTGGCAGAATACACAGCTAAATAGTCTTAAATCATCAGAGGGGCTTCACGTGAAAGCTTTACCCCCCAGCTTCGACCACAGCACCCACAATGCTGGGGTAAGCCTCAGTCCCTGTCCATGGCCGATGTAAAAGCTGAGCAGAAGCAGCAGCAGCATGAGAGCAGAGCTGCACTTCGGTGGAAATAGAAAATCACTGTAGTGGTCTCACTTTTCCTTTGAGTGATGATGACTCATCAGTTGTGTTTTCTCTGATGTGGTTAGCGTGTTGCCTCAGAGCACAGTCGGCATTGTGCTCATAATGTCTTACCCTATATATAGGCTGCTCATGTTGCCGGCTTTGAAGCCCCCTCACCCACTGCTGCAGGAAGAGGCGTTTAAACTGCTAATGCACACGGCTCACGCTCAGTGTGGGCTTCATCTTCTAACTGCTCTGCTTCCTCTGCAGAAAATGCAGTACTTACTGTCCACAACTCAACCATGAGCTGTGTGTCGAACCTGCGGCAGGACACGTCGAACCGGATGGCCTGTATTGACTTGACAGCATCACGTAGCCGCTGCAGATTTGTCGACTGCACTTCGGTGCAGCACATCATAAAGGTGCTCTATAGGACCTTATGGTGCACAGGGTCAGCAACAACACTCAGGTAGGCTGTGGGGTTTAAATGATGCTCAGTTGGTATTAAGGGGCCCAAAGTGTGCCAAGGAAATCACACCATTACACCAGCAGCAGCCTGAACCATTGATACAAGGCGGGATGGATCCATGCTTTCATTGGTTCGTTGTTTACACCAAATTCTGACCCAACCATCCGAACATCGCAGCAGAAATCGAGATTCATCAGATCAGGCGGCATTTTTCCAGTCTTCTATCATCCCATTTTGGTGAGCCCATGTGAATTGTCGCCTCGGTTCCTCCTACATTAAGTAGAAGGAGTGGCACCCGTGCTTCTGCTGCTGTAGCCCATTTGCTTCAAGGTTGTAACAAGTGGTTATTTGAGTTACTGGTACTTTTCTATCAGCTCAAACCACCTCTGGCATCACCAAGGCATTTTCACCCAGAGAACTGCACACACTGGATATTTCTTTAATTTTTACAACCCTAATTTTAGTGGGGCACAACAACAATTTACACTGGTGATTTAATTTACCATTTGTTTTCTTTAAAATATCCCCTCTGTACTAGCACTCCCAAATCTAGACTTTTATCTCTGGGCTTTTCAAGTTCAGGCTTTATATACTTGGGTGAATGAGAACTCTAAGGTTTGCTGCTTGGAGAGGCTTTTAGAGGAAGCGTTAGCAGCACCACACAGCCTGCAGTTCTTTTATGTATTAAACAGAAACATCGGAATGTAAGTGCCAGACTAGGACGTATAATATCATACTCCCTTTTAGTATGGAATAAGATAGAGAAACTTCTTAGTGATATACATACTTACCACAACCTATCCCCCTGTGCCTTGAGAGGAGTCAGCACTTGAGAAAATATACAGTCACCGGACAAAACATTAGTCATATGTGACTGAAATGTACCTAATAGCTTTGACAAGAGATGACGAGTTTTTGCCACTGCTGGTAGACCCGTATGCCCGTACGCTTTGATGCCTCTGCAAATTTACCTCCTTCCTTCACACTATGACCTTTGGTACGTCCAAATACAATCACTCCTTTTTGCAATCATTAACAGCTGCTTTGCGACTCATTTTCCACACATCGAATGAGAGGGAAGACTGAGATGGTTTGGACATGTGCAGAGGAGGGATAGTGGATATATTGGTAGGAGGATGTTGGCGATGGAGCTGCCAGGCAAGAGACGGAGAGGAAGACCAAAGAGGAGTTATATGGTTGTGGTAAATGAAGATATGCAGGGAGTTGGGGTGAGAGTAGAGAACGTGGAGGACAGGGTGAGGTGGAAAAGTTTAACTCGCTGTGGCTTATCAGGGAGAAGCCGAAAGAAGAAGAAGAATGAGACATTCACTGCACTGTACCACCTCTTCTCAATTTATGAATCCCATCACACACCTCTCAGGTAGATCAATCTTGTGCAACGCCATCTGCAAGAGCCTGAAGTTACTACCACCTTAAACACGCAAGGTGAACATTTACTCGCTGAAGTACAGTGAGTGGGCGAAATGCAGAATTGCATGACAATTTCCGAATTCGCCTTACCCCGAAACCGAGAAAAGACAGAGTCCAAATGAGGTCGAGACCGAGACCACCTGTTTCGAGACCGATCTCGAGTACTTTGTTACCTTAATGTATCTCCTCTCTTTTTCTGCTTTTCTTGGTTTTGATTTTTGCTATTAATGTGATAATGGTGTATGTTTTTGTGTTAGTGTTTTGTTAGATTTCCAATACGTCACAAAAACCACACACAAAAAGTTAATTCCCCTCCCCTTGGACTGGCATCACAACCCTGGTCTTAGATTGACGCTTTAAAAGGGTTAATACAGACGTTAAAGCTTAAACACGCCCCTTTACGCAGTGCCCCTCATTTCTTATAGTCTTATTTATTTTAAAGCTACATTTTAATACTTAGGCCACAAATATGGGCCACTGACAGGGACACACAAAGCACAATGTATTGGGAAGCCAGACTGACACACACCCACTGAAACAGAGTGTGGTGACGTAAGACGGGCAGGGCCGGTGCGCGCTCACGGAGCCGCTGGCCCGGATCAGGGCTGGACAGGAAACGGGAGCACGGGAACGCGCATCGGTCCGGCAGCAGCGGTAAGAGCAGCAGCAGCAGCGGCTCCCACCGGGGCAGAAACACAAGAGGGGGCATAAATGCACCAGCGAGCCGAAGCAGACCCTCCAGCAAGCGCTCGGTGTCGAATCCGGTAACGTGCTTCAATCCTGATGATTTATGCCGTCTGGATCTGAGTCACGCCTCGGCTTTTCCTCTGCCCGTCCATTGTGGCTGCTGATTTCCATGAACCGAGCCTGAATCAATAAATCCTGGATCCGTATCGGTGAGGAGCTGCTGCTTTCCTTCTCGTCTTTGTTGGTGCGGGTAGAAATAAATCGTTTGTGTGTGTGTTTCTTACGCGGCTGAAACGCGTGTATTGTTGTGTTGCCGGAGCGCCTTAGCTGGGAATCAAAGGCGCAGCTGTTTTTTTGAGAGCGCCTCTGATATACACTAAAATAGCCAGGAATACCTTACAGAATTACGTCCTGGATTTGGAATTAGGATAGCTCTTGGAATGAGGTTAGGTTTAGAGCTCCTATTTTGAAGCGTAATGCTTTGTGGAATGGGAATTGCAGCAGTGACAGACGCTGGATCCGCGGTATATGGATCGACCCGTAATCCTGGTTACGGATATTAGGATCTTAAGACACAAATGATCATTTCACATGCGATTAAAACCCTTACACAACAGCAGACGAGCCGTTCGCACCACCATTCCCACCCTAAACGTGTTGTTACTATGCTGGGTGTTGCAAGGCTGTGCGTTTGAGCCATGCGTCAGATCGTTAACTGGAATTCTCTCCACGATAAAAGTATGGGATGCAATCCTGGTTGTGTGAATTGTGAAATAATTTAAAGTCAGAACGTGTGCCTTAACAGCAGCTGCTGCTCTGCAGTAACATCAGAAGGCCAGGTTTCAACAAACGGTCATGTCAGGTAGCATCAGGCCGGAAGACTGGTATGGTGGACCTGCTCCTGTTTTACATCTGACACACTGCTTTTTTTTAAACAGGTGCACCCTGTTTGGTTCGTACCCTGTTTAGGACTGGGCACTATCTGGATTTGTTTGAGATTCGAGTTATATGTGGTACTGTGGTACAGAAGTTTGGTTCTGGATGCCAAGAGTCCAACAGCCTGGTCATTTCTTAAAGTTTCCTGATACTAAAAACAACAAATGGTAACAGTCAGGCTCGCATTGTTTTTATCCTCGCTTGTAAATGTCAGAGTTGTGTGGACAGGATGCCAGGGCTGTCTCTGGGACAGCAGGGGTCGCTTTTGCAGCTTCAAGGGATGATCCCTCAACCGACCTGGTCTCCTGTCCCTCAGACAGTCTTGATCCATATGGGCACCATCATTTTTTTTTTTCCATATTACAATCCAAAGTCTACACTTTTCTGCATTGAACATCTGTCCTTTGCATGGAAATGTTGTTGTTTGGTAGACCAACTTTCGTGCAATTGATGGTTAACAGTGCCAACTTGGCAGTAACTTACCTGCTGGGCCAATGCAGCCATACTAATTTTATATTTGCTCTATCTGATTTTTTTTTCACATTTCAACCCTGCTTCTCTTGGTCAGGGTTGTGTGGATCTGGTGTCTATCCCAGAAAACACAGGTACTGACTGGCCTCACCTGCATACAGTTGTCCCTGTATTTGATGCCCGACCCAGCTGTAAGGCACTGCCAAGATTCATACCTGACTCTCCATGGTGGAGGACTCGCGTAGTGGACTGCTGGTTTAATAATAGGTGCTTATATCTAAGTGGCTTCATGCAGCTTTGTCTATATGTGTTCCCACAAGTGCAGGATCACAGGGTCAATTATACCAGCTTTGGCTAGCTGATAATAAATATGTGTACCTGTATAGAGCAAGGTATGTAAATAAAATCTTTGGTTTGGCATTTTTGTATTATGGGATACCCTGTATATTTGTAGATTAGTTTCTATTTAATGTTCCTTTGGTGAAAATGGTATATCAGATTTCTTGACTGTTTGTTAATAGCCTCATATTACCGAACTCAAAATATCATCAGAAGGGGCACACAGGTACGTAGACAGAAGCCATTCTAATGAGCATTTCTGATTCTGATGGTTAGTAGCACTCGCTTAAGTAGGGCGGCACGGTGGCTCGGTGGGTAGCATCGCCGCCTCACAGCAAGAAGGTCCTGGGTTCAGTCCCAGGGTGGAGCGGCCTGGGTCCTTTCTGTGTGGAGTCTGCATGTCCTCCCCGTGTCCGTGTGGGTTTACTCCGGGTACTCCGGTTTCCTCCCACAGTTCAAAGACATGCAAGTTTGGGTAATTGATTACACTAAATTGGCCTGGTTTGAGTGTGGTCTCTGGCGACAGACGGAGCGACGTGTCGGCTGGAGTATTCTCGGTCACATCAAAGTGGTGAGCGGACCCCACATTCGGCGGGACAGGCGCCAGGAAAGAAGAAGAAGTAGCACTCGCTTAAGTACGCTATATAACGTGGTGCTGTGGAACTGCTACACGAGTTCTCAAATGACCTAAAACACTGCTTTAGATTAATCACACCCCTAATGCTGCATCACATCACAATTATAATCTGTAACTCTATAATTGACACCCAACTGTGCTTAAATTACCGATGGCACAGATCATGCCATGATACTTAAAACATTTGTCAGGTTTATTTATAGCACTTATTACAGTAGAACGTCGTCTCAAAGCAGCTGCACAAACATCAAGCCCCCAAACAGGCAAGCTTGAGGTGACAGAGGCAAGGAAAAACACCTTAAATGGGCTGAGGAACAACCGTCCTAGGGGGGAGGTCTGGAACTTGTTCTGGAATTCACTGGGAGCAGCAGTCCATCACAGGTCTGTCATGCCAGTGTGATGCCCGCCTCGGTCTGTATTTCAGGTATAAATAATATTATATCATGCGGCTGTTCTCATATTGCCAAGTAATAATGGTAATCAGTATTACCCATACAGCATTTTAGGCTGGGCTGCCCAGGCATGTTTAGCAAAAGTAAATTTGGTGACCCATTTTAGCATTTTTATATTTTTAACGAAAATCTAGTGGACAGTCTCCTTACCAATAACTATTGCGCACGAATTCTTAGTGACAGAATGCTGTCTCTGGCGTTTAATCAGCATAAGGATTAAAGATTCATCGCTCTAACAAACCGTGCCATATGTGTACACACTACAGTGTTTTATTCTTTATTTATGTGTTTACTTTATTAGAGGCGCCCACCGAGTAACGCGTTGGACCCATAGGAGTGTTGTCTTGCTGTTGGCCTCATCCCAGAGACGCTCTATAGGAGTAAAATCTGGTTTCAGAACTGTAATGTTCGTGGAACCAATCCATGAGTATAATACCCGTTTGTCATGGTGCATCATCGTGCAGAGCATGCCCTTCTGTCATAGGGTAAACGGCTGCCATGCAGGGATGAACTCGGTCGGGCACAATGCTTAGATAAGCCCTACTGACCCAGGGTGTGCCAAGAAAACATTCCCACACCATTACTCCACCTCCAGCAGCCTGAACTGTTACACCTGGCAGGAAGGCTCATCTATTCATGCTGCTTGTACCAAATTCGGACCCTCCCATCAGCAACAGAAATCTGAATTCACCTGGGCAGGTCATGGTGTTCTAAAGCTCAATGATTCAGTTTTTGTGTGCTTTTGTTCTGGAGTCTTGCCTTTGTTTCCCTCAGTGCCACTCGAACTGGTCATCTGCTGTTGTAGCGCATCCTATTTTCGTTGCACAAGAAAACCACACACCAAGTTTGGCGTTTTCGGAAATACTGGCCTCTTTCGAGGTCACTTGATTTTCCCTTTCTAATTTGAATTCAGTGATGAAAACACTGATTTGATCCATACCAGTTAACGCAGTGTGTTATGTCGGCTTGGTTTTACTGTTTGCTTATGTTGTTTCGTCATCCTGGCGTCTCACAGCGGAGCGTGGCAGGTTTAAGATCAGCCCCTAGGATGTTTTGGGTCACCTGCAGAGAGGTCATGCAGCTGTCGACGAGCTGAAAGACGATACACACTGTTCTGTTTTTGCACTTTGAAGGAACTGTCTAATAAATCTGCAAGACTCTTGCATTGTAGGAAAATGCGATGTGCTTGGATTATTTATTTCAAATTTGCCACTGTGATCTTTGATGCAGTGTAAAGAACAGAGTAGTAGAATTCAGAAACTTGGGTATGAAATGTGAAAGTTTTAGCTCTTTACAGCTCGAGTATTCAGTTTCTAAGGGTGTTTAAATGTGAGGTGTTGGTGCACGGTTTGTAATCTAGTCCTGGACTAATTGATTTGAATCAGTCAGCGTTTTACAGCAGTTATTCTGAATTTATTTGACAAGTACATATTTCCAAAATCAGTTTATTTATTTATTTATTTATTTATTTATTTCCCCACTTGTCAACCTCATTTGAACACCACATGTACAGAATTTGGCTTATAATATGTCCTTAAACTTTGCATCAGGTCTCTGTTATTGGCTCTTAAACTGGACTTAAGTCTTAAACTAGGGTGTAAGATGTAAAAGCGTGTTTTAGTTCACTTAACAGTTTGAGTACTCGGTTATACAGGGGGTTTAAACTGGAGGTGATGGTGCATGGATTGTAAGCCGCTCTTGGGGTTACTTGCATTAAAATTTTCCAGCTGATTTGTCACTTTATTGCTGCACAAAATCATACGAATCAGTGCTTAATAGGTGTAGCGAATAGTTTTAAGTTAGATAAGCAAATATGAAAAACTTTGTCTACATTCTCAGGACACAAATTTACCTGCTTTATACAACCACCAAAGAAATGTGGCTCCTATTTCCTTAAACTTTGCCACTGGATCCACAGTAATCAGAAGATCGGTACTAATTAGAAGTCTAAAACGCGGGTATCAAAAATAAATGGGTGTTTTGGTTAATTTACCGGCTTTGTGTTGTTTTTATGCCACTTGTAATCCGCCCCTGTCTATCTGTAGAGAATCAGGCTTTGTGTAGAAGTGTGTGAGTCAGATTAGAGTATTTAGGAGACAATTTGTTCTTTTCCTGAGTAGAAATCCTGAGGCTCATATAATGTGTAGCTTGTTGTTTTAAGTCAACAAATATGCTGTACATCCCACAGGTTCAGCGTCTCTCGTGAAAGACAGAAACGCTTTCTCCTTTCTTGCTGTATCATAACCCATGTATGACATTCTTCAGTACTACTAACCGTGCGATGCTGGACTTGCGGGGCGTCCTGTAGTTATTCTGGCCCCCAGCGTGCTGACACACAGCTTGGAATGAAGATGTTTGTTGTTAAAGGAGGTGTGGAGATGCAGGTCCGTACAAGGACGGACGTGGGCAGATGCTTTTGGTTTGTGGTGAATGCAGGGAGTGATTGCTCTAGTTGGCACCCTGTTCTTCTTACCCAGCGGATTATGGTGCAGCCACCACAGGAGGGCAGACAGGAGGAATTCAGAAATACATGCCAACCTGGTGGTTTGCACATCTTATTGAAAACATGTCATTGTTGTGAAAGAGGCCTGAGCATTTGCGCTCTGCACGGTTCGAAGCCCGTGAGATGTTCGGCTTTGTGTTGACGTGTAAACTCTGTGTTTTCCCGCCAACTGGGTTTGATTAGCAGCTTTTTTTTTTTGCTTTGTTAGAAGTAGCACATGTGCACCACAGAACTGGACTCCATCGCCTGAAACTGGCCTCGTTTCCTAAAATGACCTCACACGCTTGTGAAAACAGGGTGGATTGGGCCGTCCCGACGAGCTTGACGCTTACCCAGATATCCTTGCGGCTCACAGGGTGTCAGTATGTCATGTTTTCGGACTGAGTTTCGGTGTCAGCTGCAGCCTCCATCTTTGAGCACCGGACTCCCAGCTGGCTGAAATTAGACACCGCAATCGCCTGGCGTGGTCACGGGGCATCAGAGAGAGCTGTGGAAATGGGTTCGAGACATTAAAGGCTGTTTCGCTGCCTCCATCGGTTTGTTCAGGTGCTCATTGTGAGCTTTAAGTGTTTACTCTGGTGCATCTGCTCTCTTTGGAGGCTTTGTGCCTGGATTTAATTCATCGAGTCATTTCATGTACACTTAGTAGAGTTATCAGCTCGACCAGCTGGCTGTGCTGCGAGCCACGCTCATGATCAATCGCTGATCTCTTTGTAAATAAGGGTTATAAAGGATTGGAGGGGGCGAAAATGGAGCTAATAAGGACCTGTTGAGATCGTATTGTAGAGCTCATCATCGGGATCCCAGAGAAACAGTGCCTCGTTGTAGTTTGTGTACGTTCCTGGCTTGTTTCAGAATGAACTGGATGAGGTTCAAACCACAATTTGGACTAGAACTGGAGCATCCAATCTGGCAACCCTGAGTCAAAGTCATTATGTCCCCACAAGCATCGTTCTCATGCGCACGCCTGTAATAAATCACATTTTCCAGCGTGTGATGATAGATAATTTTATGGCATCGTGCAGTGACGGAACGTCTGCGTTCACTAGTGGCGTGTTCAAACTGTTACAACAAAACAAAGAGAGATATGAGGATAAGAATGACTGTACAGTACTGTACATTATTACATGTTTTCATGTTATGGTTTAAAATAAAACACTGTGCAAAGTGTCTAACTTAACCTCTGTGCCTCTGGTAATGTCTGCTTTTTTTCACTGCTCTTGCACCATGCGGTCCTCGTGCTATCTGGCTTTCTTTGTACTCTTTGGGGTGCTGCTTTTCGAGGTGGTTGATCAGTTTGTTGAGTTTCCACCAGACGTGGCAATGCTGTCGATGCATATTTGAAACAAAATTTTGAAACACTTTGGAATGGCATGTCAGGAGTTTTCAGGGCAAGCTTATCTCCGGGTCCATAACACCATCTTCACACTGCAAGCCCCCTCCAAGATGCCAACTCTCGCTCTCAGGAAACTGCAGTTTCATGCAGCCTGCTCTTACCACGAGCTAACGGATTGTCACGACTTTATGATATTATATTATTGAAAACAAATGATGAAACTCGATCACACTTTAATCTTACAAGCTGTGCCTTTATCTTTGTAGCATTGTATTTTTTAGAACTAAAATGAAAACTTAAAGTAAAACGATGTTTAGGATGCTCGTATGCAGTAAAATATGATATCAAGTTCACGTCTTGACCTCTGGCCTGGCTGAATGCTAAACATGCAATTGGACACATCTGAGGGAGGGGCAGAGCTTTGGGTGAGGATGCATCTCCCTTCCGCTGTTACAGGAGGTCCTGGCAAAGGTGGCAGAAGCACTCACTGGCCTATGGCACTCCTGCTGCTTAAGTAGTTGGCACATGGCGTTCCAAAATGGGACGGGAAATAGGAAGATTTTAAAATTCATCCCCTTGTAGTTCAGTAATGAAATGATTTCTCAGTGATGTTAAAAACAAAATAAATGAGAATGCCAAAGCCCTTGGTTTCTGGTTTTCCCCTCTAATCCCAGCCTAAACTTCATCTTAGTGCCACAATAATGACGGTCTTCAGTCCGGTGATTTGAGGCTGGAGTTGCGTTACGTTATTGCTCCTTTGCACCACAAAGCTGCTGTCAGTGATGTTCAGGCAGACGTGACCTGAGGCGCAGGAGGATTTATGGGATGGAGCTTTTATTTTATTTTTATTTATTTTTTTTTTTAAATAGAGAATGGTTTTTCAGTGCTGCGTTTCCACTGTGTTGAAATGAAACACAGGGTGTGTGTACTTTCTGTTTTGGAGCACCAGGTGTTGTTAGTCATCGTGGCTAATTTCATAGTGAAGGCGCGGTTTTCTTCTGCCGTGTCCTGCCCGGAGTGATTGTTTGCGTTGTGACTTGACTGTGTTGGGTAAGCAAGCAAGCGCTGCGTTTGCTCTCTCACCCAGTGATTTTGGGAAATGCTCATGGCTTTGGATTTGTCTGACTCAGCTGTGTCGGTGTGTGCAGTTGGCTATATCCTACAGATTAGAGCTGACGTCACGTGTTGTAGTAAGGACGGCTTTACAGAGGGATCATTTGAATGATGATTTTAACTAAAAATGCAATGGAGTGTAAATACTTTTTCAAGCACATGCCAGAGAGTACAGCTATCCGAACCCCTGCCTAACACCCTAACGCTTATACTCTATGTAACGCCTTTATATCTTTTAATAAAGCTTTAAATTCTCATTCTTGTTTGTAATGTTCATACAGCAGAGGCTCCCGTATGGGAGGGCGCCTGGGATTGAATGCTGGAGATAAAGGTGGTAGGTGTAACAGTTTTAAATAAAGCCACCTGTCATACATGTTTAATTCACTAGCAAGAGCAAAACTATTTTATAATAGGTGTCATTCAAGAAGCACAAAATACCGATTTAAATTTAATAATAATAGAATTTTCTTTCTTGGTGCCTTTCAAGAAACTCAAATCGCTTTACAAATAAAAACAATATGACTAAGTCAATAAAACATACATACAATAACAAAACACTTAATAAATACATAGAAAAGAGTTAAAAAGCTATTCCAAACAAGTACGTTTTTAAGTGCTTCTTAAAATCTGAACGTGATGTGCAGTTATGAAGGTACAATGGGATTGAATTCCAGAGCTTGGGACCAACGACACTAAATGCTCCAAACTTGCGAAATTGAATAATATTACAAAGTGGGAGCAAATAAATGATAAAAAGTATTGGACCGAGGATCGAACCCTGGAGAGAGACAGTGTCGGATCTAAAACTATCCAGAGAAACAAACTGGTGCCGACCAGTGAGATACAACCGAAGCCAAGTCAAAGCCATACCAGTAATCCCAACAAAGAATTCCAACCGATTAAGCAACGTAGTATGACAAACTGTGTCAAATGCAGCAGTAAGATCGAGAAAAACCAGGATGCTAACATCTCCAGCATCAGCTGCCAGAAGTAAGTCATTCATGACTCTCACAATGGCCGTCTCGGTATTGTGGTTCAATCTATAACCAGATTGAAAATGTTCAAAAAGATGATTAGAGGAGAGGTGGTCCTTAAGCTGGAGCAACTCTACACGTTCTAGTATCTTACTAATTAACAGAAGATTTGAGGGGGGTCGGTAGTTGTTGAAATCGTTGATTACAAGTCCAGGCTTCTTTAAAACGGGGTAACAGCGGCAAGCGTCAGATTCGGAGGAACAAGACCAGAGCTTAAACAGGAATTTATAATCTTAGTAATAAGAGGACACAGAGTTGAGACATGTTGTTACTAGAGGAGTAGGCAGAGGATCGAGAATGCAGGTAGTTGATCTTGAACCCTTAAGCCCCATGACAGTACTCTCGGTACGGTAAAAGGTAGATGAGCAAGAATTTTCCCAAGAATTTGTGAATCTGGGACGAGAGAGCATTTGACAGGCTGAAATGCGGCACAGAGGTTCTTAACCTTGCCAGTAAAGACAAGAAGTCACTAGAGGGCTGACAAAGGAGTTAATGGAAAGATATGAAGCAATTTGTTAATTGTGGAGAATAAAGCCCTTGTGTTACCTTGACAATTAAGGATGGTATTGCAATAAAAGTCAGCCTTAGTCTAAAAAGTAAACAAACCCTTTGGTTTCTGGCAAGAATTCTTTCCGGTGCATCACTAGTGAAGTACAAAATCTCTTTGATTTCCTGCTTTTATTAATTTATTGACATCCTAACTTACTTTTCGAACCTCCTGCTGTTATGACCGCTGAAACAAACTGATCAAAGAAATCAGCAAATGCGGCAACGGTATCTCAGATAACTGCCAAACCTTGAGGCAGATGGGTTACAACAGTGCCCAGTACATTATTCCTAATAAAGTGCTTAGTGAGTATGTGTGTTACTTGTGGTAAGTACGGGGACTGATCTGGACATGATGGAACAAGATAGGAATTTTCCCATAAGACATAATAGAAATAGGGTCTCACTATCTGAAAATTCGCTATCAGGCCTGTTTTCCGGGGCATCTAACATTCATCCGGCCCCAGAAGTCCATCGAGCCCATCTACACTTCTTGTCATGAGCAGACGAAGAGCAGAGACTGGGTGATGATAAATGTGGTGAAATGAAACCGATTCGTTCAAACAAAGGTCCGGGAGACGAATGGGATCTGAGCAGATGTTTGGTCCTGCAGATTTGGCTTCATGTCGTGTGTAATGGAGACTAAAACAGCGCTGTATGCTAGGCTTCTGTTTTACATTATTATTAATTCTAAGAATTTATGAGTAAAGTTTTGCTCTACTTTATCATGCACTTGAATATGCAGATATAACGTTTATATGGAGCAGTGTTTCTTACTTTCATTTAGCAGTTCATGTATTGAGAGCGACACATTTGTACACCTTCATGTGGTGTTCGGTCCCATCACTGCAGGAAGCCCACAGGAACCCTGGCTGATTACGGAAAAGCTGTGTGCCAGGTCCTTACACTGACACCAGGGCCTTTGGCTGCTCAGCGAGTGGGTGAACGGGAGGAAGGTCCATTTCCGTGTCTCTGTTATGACTGGCGTGTGTTAATGAGTGTGTTAAGGTTTGTTTTGCTTGATTTTACAGCTTAACGTCCGCATTATGTTCTGTGAAACCGCTCGTTGACCGAAATGGATGTTGACCAGTCACACAAACCTCAATTTTATTTATGTTACGTTACGTTTACATATCAACCGAGTTAGAACAGTCCGAACGAGACCGGTTCCGCAACAGAACTGTGATCTATCGAACGAGAACCCGCTGAGTGTCAGGAGGAGGGCGGAAGAAGCAAAACACACTGCATTATAATAATACACTGCTATATTATATGGTGGTGGAGAAGTACATAAGCAGTTAACATAGGAGTCTGTTATAGTTCATAAGTAAAATATAGTTGTTCAGTACAGTGCTATATTCTCTAACATCGTACGTCAGGCCTTTGATGTTTTGACGGTTTACAGATGCAACGTCTGGAGTTAAAAGGCAAATTTTTATTTCCTATAGTAATTTATAAAAATGTTTTTACAACCTCAGTTCTTAACCGGTTCAACAGTGCTTACCTGTACAGGTAGTCGCTGCTTTGCAATGGGGATACGTACTGACAAATCCATTGTAAGTTTAATATATACCGTTTATTTATCATAGCATTGTCTACTTTAAACATGCTTAAGCTTACAATCTCCAGCCACGTCATTCCCTACGTACGTCACATTCTGCTGAATGTGTATTTATGTCTAATATCGGTTTTCCATAGTAAAGCCAAAATCTTGTTAGTCGGGCCATCGTTAAACAGGCAGTACCTGTAGTTGTACCTGTAGTTGTAGCAGTGCTGCAGTCATCCCATGTTTTGTTCTGAAAGCGTTTCTTTATTATTAAAAGCTTTGTTGATGTACAATTAGTGGGCTCTACTAATGAGTCTGGCAAAAAAAATGCGGTTTTAAAATGTGCCTTTGTACGTTTGTTAGTGATGGAACCAATGGAATTACAAGGATAGAAAGATCTGACATTTGTTACCTTGTGGGAACATTCTGTTGGTCCTCATGAGGAAACTGCTTTTTACAGATATGGAACTACTAGACAAAGATTTAATTTAGGTTAACGAGGTTAAGTTTATGGTTAGATTTGGATGTTGGTGTGGAATGAATTAGCTATAGTAATGATTATGTCAACAGAAGTCCCCACGAAGATGGTGAGACAGCTGTTTGTGAGAGAGAGGTGGTTAAAATGGAAGAAGACGAAGGCAGACAGTTGGACAGCTCGTCGTCGCCTGGTCCGTCTCCCTGTCAGCTCGTACAACAGCAGACGTTCCTCAGACTGTTTGAAGGTGGAACCGTTACCATATCACCATCTCCTCCAAACATTTCCCTTGTACTCATAATCATTTGATGGCCTTCTCTGCTTAATCGGATCGCTGAGCTCTGATCCACGAGCTCGCTGCAGAACCTCCGAGGCTGCAGTTCGAACCTTTTGGAAGCCGGTTGATGTAATTCTTAATTTGACGTAGGAAAATCGGCGCTCATTCCCCTCCTCGGTTTTCTTCTCTCTGGCCTCGTCTCGGCCTGCCAGCTTCCCCTCCCGTGGCAGAGCGGGTGTCGTATTCAGGGAGGACTGAGCGGCTGGGAATCGGGAGCTCGGCACCGTTCGGTTCTCGCCTGAACCGTGACTAACGTTTTCCGCGGCTTGTGATTCACCGACGTCCCGATGTTCGTTCTTATAATTTACGTTTTGGTACCTGCGTTGTGCAGACGATGCAACGAAATGACTCGTGGGATGTTTTTTAGCTTACAGAGCTGAAAGCGGAGCGCCCATATAATCATTAGTGCTTTATTACAGGCTACGCGTCTCTGTCTTGACCCGTCTCGTGGTGATGTCATAAGTTAACGCCTCGCTGTTCCAGCTGTTTCTCCCAAACATGTTCACCGCTGACTTGTGTCACTTTTTTTTTTTACAGTTAATTATTTTTTGTGGCGCATTTCCAGTCAGCAATTTGCTCAAATGCAGTCGTTTGTATAATATGATACATCATGTCTGGAACAGTTGGGAATGTTTCGTACTCTAATTTCGGAAGGTGTTCCTCTTCAGGCCTCAGGCGTGATATCGTGAGACCCTGCAGAATTTTTCCACCTGCTTACCTGTGGGATCAGTTACCTGGGTGTTTCGAGATCAGTCATGAACCAGGCTGTCTGGAAATATCAGGTTTTTAGAAGGTCCTGACCAATCACTTCGTTTTAATTCTGATCTGTTCCACTTTTTCTAATCAATACATGTTGTGGCCATGTGACCTTAATCTGAAAAGCAGAATTCAGTGTTTTTAAGGTTCTGGTGCTTGTCACAGTGTTTATTTAATTATTTATTCATCAGATTGGGCATGCCTAGGCTTTTATAGAGGGTTGTAGCTTATTCTACTGTCTGGAGTGCATAGAACATTAAAAAACAATTTTCATCATGTATATAATGAAGACTCTAATTACTTTAAGGTTTACTTTTCCCCACAAAAGTACACAGTATATGAAAACTCAGTGTGCATGAGACGGTTACGATATGCAAACAGATTTTAGCGTAGGGCGACTGGTCAGGAAACTCCCTAAACCTTATAAGGAAGAAACCTTGGGAGGACCAAGACTCAAAAAGGTACCTGACTGGCTTGGGTGGGTTAGATGATAAATATAAGAATGAAAGTAATTTATCTACTCAAATAAGTCTGTAGTAGTAGTTCAATAACAGAAACGTAGTAAATATTAACAGATAAATTAAATATTGAATGAAATAATGCAATAAAATATGCGTATCGATATTATTTAGTCCAGAATCTAAAACTAGGTACTAAAAGAAATGATAGAGTAATGATATTGTACACTAATTACTGTTCTAGACTAGAATGATTGTACAAAACAACATTTAAATAAATACTGTGATATATATATGATCTAGCTCTTATTTAAATAAATATACTGATATATATGTGATCTAGCTCTTAGCCAGGTGCATTTAATTACTTATTAGTCTATTTGTTTTCCCCTTTTTTCGTCCCATTTGGTCAACACACTTATGGTGAGAATGAATTCTCAAAGAGAAAGGACTGTTCATTTACCATCTTTACCAGGCCACTGTTACAACCCGTCGGTTTCTTTTTTAAACAAACAGAACCAGTGTCTTTGTGGCACCCGGTCAGGCTGTAGGCAGGGCCGAGGACGATGGTCTTTCCGACCATTAAAGGCATTATAGTTCGTTCCCATACATGACTATCACATGTTCCTCTGGGTTAAATGGTGCATAATGTTTTTTTTATTTGTACACAATAGAAGACAATGATTGTTCTTTTCAAATGAGGGGTGGACTAAACACACAGCAACGGTTTAAACCTTTCCAAAAGAGGATTTTATGAGATATGACCACATGCAAGAAGACTTTAAGGAAAGAGTTTTTGGATGGAATGGGTGTTGGTCGTTTATTTTTAAGCTGCATTGGATCCTTTAATTAGTGATCTCTCTGTGTAAACACCTTCAGACTCGTTTCACTTGTGTTCATGTAGCACTGCATGCAGATCTGGCTCTCTGGTTCCGGCAGCTGGCTGAGCTTCATGTAAATCAGTTTTGTGTTCTGTACACTACACACACACACACACACACACACACACATGTGCACAGTCCTTGCTGAAGGACATTCAAATGTTTTCCCCCATGCTCACACTCTCCTGCTGTTGAATGCATAGCTAATAACTTACCTGCATCCTACGAAATGGATCCCTTTTACCCACTGACGCCTCCATTGTGTAAAAATGATCACAGGATTAAATTAAGCACATCATCTGTACCTGATTGTCACTCTCTGCTACTGTAGGGTGAAATCTGAGCCGGTTTTGGAGATGTGGTCTCACTCCCTCAGGCTCTGGTGTAAATGTACTGCACTGGAATGTTTGGGTTACGTTGGTGGGACTCCTACGTGGAATCTCTGCGTCCTGCGAGGAACCGATCACTTTTCCTTCTCGTCGAATAGAACAGGCTCGGCGGGGGCTTGCTAGTTTCGTATATTTAAAGACATCCGTAAGTCAGGTGTTCGGGGAGAAGCAGACGCTCTGTAGAGTGATCGAAAAGACACTGAGAAAGACAAGGATGAGGTTTTTCAGAATTACCCTGCATTCTGCCCGTCCGGTTTTTCAGGGTCTGGTAATAATGAGACTTTGCTGTAAATTGTTGTTTACCTTCAATGCAGATCTGATTCCTGTGGTTATATTTTGTGTTTTTGATGAAAGATGGTGGGGTGGCACAGAGGTGCAAGCGAGATTCCCCACTTTGATCCCGATCTTGCACTTGGACGTTTGTCCTTATTTAGTTTGCATGTTCTCCAAGTGTCAACGTAGGCTTAATCCGTGCTCTCTGGTTTCCTCCCACATTCTAAAAACATGTCTTGGGTTAATTGGTTACTCTAAATAGCCATTAATGCTGATGCGACACTAAATGAGAACACTTGACTTTATCTTGACTTGAACTCGAGTACTAGAACTCGATATGTCCCAGTCTTGGTCTTGACTCGGACTCTGCTCTAGCGGTCTTGACTAAGACTCAGTGTCCCAGTCTTGGTCTTGACTTGGACTAGTGTTGTACTTCTCAAAGAAAACAATAAATGAAAAGTACAAAGATTCAGATGAGAAAAAGAATAGTGACACAATTCATAAAGACCAATATAATAATATAATAAACATACTATAATAAAAACACAAATGCTGGCCCATAAAATGCTGTGATGTATAGATTGTGTTGAAACTGTCTACAGATCCTGAACTTTTGAACGTTTTGTTCCTTTCATGCTGTGCAGTAAAAGAGGTCGTAGAGCTTTTTCTGATTTTCCTAGTTAGAGCATCGAGTCCTTTTGAGCTCATAAACAAAGTGTGGGCAAATACACACAAAAAAACTCAGTGATTTCTCTCTTGTTTCGAGTATAGTCCCTGCTGGACCTCCTTAAGGGTCTTCGTACAAGCTTGACCCTACATTTGGGTTTTGACAAAGAAACCACATGTAATAACTCATGTGATATGATTTTTGTGAGTTTTTAGACAAATCATCTCATACCTTGCAATCTTAAATGTAAATTGGCTACTTAAAATAGTCTGCAGATAGTTTACTGCAAACCTCGGTGCTGAAGCTTTACAAAGAAATGTTTTTGAGTCCTTGCTTCCCTCTGCGTATTGGAGTTAAGGTAGCATGACGTTAATAGGCAACGTCAACACAGCGTTTTATTTAATGACCTAATATGCTATGTGGACAAAAGTATTAGGACACACCTCTTAATCACTGGCGAATTATTTGCTATAAAACTTTCAGTGTTTACTGTAATGGTGCTTTCCTAGCTCACGACCACCTCAAATAAGAAATGTTGACGTAGACGCTTCGTGCGTAAACCTCACGTACGTTCTCCCTAACTGACCGGAAGCATTCCAGAGCCTACACAATCCTCACCCCTTAGCTCACATCTGGATCAGAATCTGCACAGCTGTCCTGCTCTCTGGAGCCGTCAGATATCCAGTTCTGTTCTGACATCACACAGGATCATGTACACGCCTGGAACAGATGTCGGGTTGTGCAGTTCACCTTCATGCTCGTGTTTGGATCAGTTTCGGGTCGTGGGAATCGGTCCCTTACGAGCAGATTGATGCTCACACAGATCACACGGCTCTTATTGTGTGTGGATGCAGCTGTGTTAGGGCTCGTTTTAGCAGATTAGAAGTGCTACAGGAGCGCAAGAAGTCGTCTTGTAAAGGTATGAATGAGTCGTTTTAACTGTGACGTCCAGCAGTCTGTAGACCTGAGAATATTTTATGGAAATCTTAAACGTAGTCAAAAGTTTGCACCAGCTAAAGAGGATAAAGAATAAAAGAAGAACTAAGGATATTGAGACAAAGCAGTGAGCTTAAAGGGGAAATAAGCAATCTGGGTGACTCATTGTCTTGTCAGTGGCTCTTCCTTTGGCAAAAGTACACAACGACACTTTGTGTTACTACCAACAGCGGTGTTGACGTTGTCATATTACTATTCGTGATTATTTTTATTTTTTCATATAATTCAGTGCAACTTGCACTTTGTTAGTGGGAATCAGATATCACACACAAATGAACGAACAATATGTCTGCCTCATCCGGCAGATACGATCCTGCCACAACTCTTTCTTTACCTATTAGAAATGCCTCACTTTTTAAAGAAGAGAGAGAAACTGATCTGTAGTTGGGTTGAAACTGAATAGGGCTGTGCTTCCAGCTGTTTTTCAGCTATATTTTCAGTTCTATTATGTGGAATATCGCAATATATCATGATATAATCGTATCGTGAAGTCCTTTCCAATACCCACTCCTACAACTTTGCAATGTTTATGTATTATGATTATGTTAGTTTATGCATTAGTTTTAGGTTGTATGCATACCTTTTTAAAAATAATGTGAAATTCAACTATTATTTTTTCATTTTCCTTTCTTTTTGCATTCGGATAATATTTCAATTTTCTTTAAAGCCCAGAATATAACAAGGCATTAAAATTCACTGAACAGTTTTTGTTTTCAGCGACCCGTCTTGACTTTTTCTTTTTATGTTTACTATTGCTCTTTAATAAAACTAGTCTGATTTAGCAATGGAATAATCAGAATAATGCTCAGTTACTAAGTAATCCATAGATCCTGCCCTCGATAGATGATGCAGTTTTCTTAAAATGCATGATCTAAATTGTGTATATCGCAGTGACAGTACAGTGTTCTTCTTGAGCTACTGGTCCTGTAAACCCAGTAAATACCCCCAGGCTTGTGTGCTTGTTATGCCACGTTGATTTAACTTCTCTGGATAAAATCCTGAAATCGTGGTGAGTATCTGGGCCGAGGCAGAAAGGATGCGATGTGTAACGGGGGTTGTGCTTGTTATCTGGATTTTAGGTGGGTCTGGACCTGACTGGTGACACGGGGGCGACATGGGCAGACCAATAAGATCGACATGGCTTGCATTAATTCTCAATCGCCTGGCTCTTCTTTGGGTTCCTTGCTTAAGCATTTGGGGGAGTTATCTGGTTGGACTCTAAGGCTGCTTGACGACGTGGGTGCAAAGAGGCTGAATTAACGCGCGTTTGCACGGTGTGTACTCTCTGAATGAACGAGCGAGTCTCTGAATAAACGTGCACGTGGGGAAATTGGGTCAGCAGTCACGTCTGATCTGTGCTGCACGGTTTGTGTGACTGCCCTGCTGCGCTCGGCTCCCTCACCCTGCAGCAATAGCATAGCATGACCTGCGACCGGTTTTTATTGTGATATCTGCTCTGAAGTCTGTTTTATTTGCATTCTCTCTGTGACTCTTACTGTCCCTGCGTTTCCTCCCTAATGTATTTACATCTGGAACGAGGATGTGTGGGTGTGTGTGAGAATCAGATTTCCGGTGTAGGGTGAAGGACAGAGGTCTGTGGGAGAGAGTTCCCGCGCTAATCTCTGCTGTGTCTGGCGTCGCGATTGTGCAGGGACGCGATGGGATCAGGGATGTCGGGCCTCGTTTAGCTTCCTGCCCTGACTTGATTTGAATTTAAAATGGCAGGAAAGCGAATCTTACTGGTGCAGCTGGAATCAGCCTCCCAGACAAAAAGATTTGCATCCTAGATCAGCATAAGGGGGAAAACGCAGCAAAAAAGCAGGCTGACTCTGAAGTGTGTCCAGAAGACATTATCAGCGGAGACCGACAATGATAGTGTTGTGTAAAACGTGTTGATTGCATTATATTTGTTGTGAGAAAATCAGTTGCTGAATTCAGTGCTTTGAATTCACCCTGCTGTGCAGCGCTTTTAAAACGATAGCACACCGGTTTGTCTCCAGACAGAGGTGGGATTCGGACAGGATCGAGCTGTTGTTAATGTGAGGACAGATGTGAATAAGTAGAAAAACGTGACGTGTGAAAGTTTAGTTAATGTCAGGCAGGGCCTGAGAGCGGAGATGAACTCACGATAATTGTAAACATGGTATCGTGAATCAATTTGAATGTTGTTACTTTTGCTTTTTAATTCTTTGCTGCTGTCCTGTGCCAGTCAGCGCAGATGGGTTCGTGAGCGCTGCTCATGTGAGTATTTAATATTTTTATAATGCACGATTTAAAAAACACACATCAGGAACAAAACATTATTTCAAAAAACAGATCAATGTTTTCCATTTTGTTTTTCACCTTAGTTTCTTCAAATCGGTGTCAAAGTCGTATTTATTTCCATAGCACTCTTTATTGCAGAGCATTGTCTCAGAGCAGCGTAACAAATATCTAGATCCACAGATCCAAACTGACCAAGACTAGGGCGACAGTGGCAAGAAAAATCTCCCTAAATACTAGAAGGAAGAAGCCCTGGGAGGACCAAGGATCAAAAAGATACCCAACCTGCTTGGGCAGCCCAGATGTTATCGAAAAAGTAGTTAGCTAAAAACATTTATAAATAATAATGTAATAAAACACAAGCTAAACAGAGCAAATATGATAGAGAATAAAATAAAATATAGACAATAATATTGTGGAGAATATAATAAATATAATAGTGTATCTACAGTACAATGAATAAATAATGCTTATAATAAAATGGAGAATAGCATTATTTAGTTCACTAAACGGAGTCACTAAGTCCTTGTGTCCTCCAGTTTTGGTGGGTTGGTTTCCTCAGGCAGCAGGAGGAGTGGAGGGGGAGTTCCGTCAAGGAATCCTCTGATGTGGTCGGGATAAAGGTATGAAGGCTGGAACTGATACCGAAGAACAGCTCATTGAGAAAACAGAATGTTTAATTAGGGATGCCAAGGACACAGAAAAGAAACACCACATGTTCTCACTGAAATCTTTAAAAAATTCTCATGTTTGTTTTCTGACCTTGTTTATTTTCTTGTTTTTTGACCTCTTCACCTGCAACCAGGTGACAACTCTACAAAAAGCCAAAAACAGCAGCAATATGCAACTGTGGCAAGGAACCAGTCCCTGAGAGAACCTTAAGAGGAACGAGGCTCAAGTGAGGAACCCACCCTCCTGTGCCTGAGACTGCAAAACAAGATTAATATCTTAGTTATGCGTCTGGACCTGTACCCAAAAAAAGGACCTGCTTCATAGTTAGGATAACAGCAGACTGGCTTCGAACAGCCGTGTTGTCATTTCTTTCTTTAAATGAAAATAGATGATGTAATCCAGTTTAGTTTACACAACGAGACGGGCAGTGCCACTAACGCCGTCTCAAAGCTTAATGACGCACATCTCCCGAAAATATAAACAGTTCGGTCTTAGGCTTCTGACTCTTAGGTAACCCTGAAAAGAAACGCTTGTCGTGCGTCTCACTCAAAAAGCAGCCTGAGCTGAAATGTCCGGCACAGTTTGTTGAGCTTGGCACATCAGAAGGAAAATAACCTTCAGAGTCACTTTCCTGAAGTCTGGATGTTTCAGAAAGTACAAAGACGTTTAGCCAAATCCCCAATCTTCAGCTCCTTTTGCTCTGCTCTGAAATGCAGCGCTCTTAACCGTGTGTGATTGTTTGTGTTAAGTTATAATGGAATCACAACCTTGATGAATACAAAATGAACTTGTTTGTACTATATGGACCACACCCCTCGAAATTAAATTATTATTTCAAATACAATTTTTAATCCATAATTGTAAGAGTTAATTGTTGAAGCTGCCCAGTTAAAAGTGAAAATGGTTGGGTCTGGGTGTGGTTGTAAATGTGCAGGACTGGGTCTGAGGGAGTGGAATTGGGTTTGGGTGTGTGGGACTGGTTCTGGGTGTGGGGGTCTGGGTCTGAGGGAGTGGAATTGGGTTTGGGTGTGTGGGACTGGTTCTGGGTGTGGGGGTCTGGGTCTGAGGGAGTGGAATTGGGTTTGGGTGTGTGGGACTGGTTCTGGGTGTGGGGGTCTGGGTCTGAGGGAGTGGAATTGGGTTTGGATGTGCGGGACTGGGTCAGGTTGTGAATATGTGTCTGTTAGGGACTGTGGTGGTTTGGTGTATTAGTTAAGGTACTGATGACTATTGACCAGAAGGCTCAGGGTTCAAGTCCCCTATCGGTCTTGCACTTTTGGACCCTTGAGCACATCTCTCATTACCTTGTGAGGTTTCATCAGTTGAAAGTCATTCTATAACAGAGAAAAATCCCTAAAAGTAGTCGCACCAGCTGTAATGAAATTATTACGTAATACTTCATATTTCTGGCTTTCCACACTCTCGGTTTTGAATCAGGTGGTGTTAGGCTGTAGGACTGTGGATTGTATTTAGTTTGGCTGTACTGCTTATTAATGCTTTATGGTTTAGGATCAGGGAAGGGAATGTGTTTTGTGTTTGCCTATGGTGGTTTTAAAAAAGCTCCTGTGGTTATTGGACTGCTGAGGTCTTCTGTAAAGGCAAAATATGTAACGTGCGTTATGAAATGAGAGCATCTCTCTCTCTCTCTCTCTCTCTCTCTCACTCTCTCTCTCACACACACACACACACACACACACACACACACACACACACACACACTTACACTTAGGTTAAGTATCAATTTAGGGTTTTTTAGTGTAACTGTGGTCATTGGAATAGAAAAGGTTTGATAAGGAAGTTTTTATTGCACTCCTACTTGAACAGAATGTCCTGATGATGAATGAATTTGACGTTGTTCTCCTGTTCAGTCTTCAATCTCATGCACGCTTGTGTGTGTATTTCTAGGTTTCTGGTTTTGTACTTTTTATGGATTTACAGCGGTACCTCGGTTCTCGTCTTTAAATTGTTCCAGAAGACTCATCGAGAACTGAAAACAAGTACTGGGCAAATTTTCCCCATAAATAATAATGCAAATTGAATGACCCTCAGAAAATCCCTCTGTATAAGGCATTATCAGCATTAATGGAGTTGTTTTGTACAGGAGCTCTTTGATTTGGGGATATGTTCAACAAATCCATCATAAGTTACATGGATCATGAACTGATGAGTTTATTGTAATCTGTACCGTATCATAGAGGAGCCGATTCCACATTAACACTTACATGAACTTACAGCTACCCAAAAATCATTAACACAAATCTTATTTTATAATAGTGTTGAGAAATCTCATGTAATTTAGTGAGTAATGGAAAAAAGTGAAAAGTAAAAGCAAAACACTAACTCTGTTGGTGTGCTCAGGGCACAAGCATGGCTGCAGCCTGTGTTCTGGAGCATTCAGTGCCTGTTTTGCTGTCGGTTGGCTCTTATAACCTTTTTAGGACCCATGGAAACTTATTTGCACTAAGAATACAGTACTGTAGATGTGAAAATAAAGGAACACCATAAAGACAGTGCAGAACTGCACTGAGCAATCTATTGTGAATCTGAATCACTGTGTACTGAGTCACGTGGCTCGTGAATCGAGTTTCGGCTGGTCGCACGGCTCGACTCATAAGTTTAACCTTTAAGGGTTTTAGTGTTTGTATTATGTTTAGTGTTAGGTGTAACGCTTTGGGGTTAAGAAAAGAATAGAGGTTACCTTTAAGTGTAGCGAGCTGGGGTTCAGTGGTGGTACTTTTGGGCTTGCAGGGGCCATGCCCCTATGACAACAACCATGGGTCCCACAAAGCCCCCCTAAATGAGGAGGTTTATTTTACCTTTGCAAACACAGAGACAATGCTTATTTAGGTAAAATAATTGGCCCCTCTAACATAGCCACTGAGCTGGGTCTGTCCGTCTTCCCACCTCATCAAATGGTCTAGAACCGCCACTGATGTGGTTAGGGTTTGGGGGTTAGATTCAGGGATAGAGTTATGGGTCAGGGATGAGGAGTTGGGGCTTCAAAGGCTTAATGTTAGGTTAGTGTTTTGGGGTTAAGAATAGACTTTAGCTTTAGATGTAGAGATATGATGTTAGTGTTATTTGACCTTAGACCTCGGACCTCATCAGAAGCTTCTCAGATTGCACAACGTGTTGAATCTTGAGGCGTGTGGGCTACAACAGTGCGGACTTACCCAGCATTATTGTAGTGGTCCTTATAAAGATCTCTCCGGAGTGTTTTTGCTTAACTGTGTATAAAATAACGTCTGTGTTTTGCGAGTCCTTCTAAAGTTTAAAAAAGGTAAAAGGATATTTACGTGTAGCTTTTTTGTTGGGGGGGGGGGGCTTCCACGCTGCACCCATGCTGCACAGGCACAGTCCTGCCTGTTTGCGTCTGGTATTGGAGGATTTACAGCTGTTGCGTTTTGCTTACGCTGCGGGAAGTGGATTTATAAACATGTAAAAGAGTTATGTATGGAAATTTGAAAGGATTTATGTTTGTTTCTCTTATTGTTTTGGCAGGGCCGTCGAGGACTTGCTTTCATTCCAAAGTCTTTGAGCTGGAACAGTAGCAGAACTCGACCAAAGGTGAGAACCTCTGGCACGCAAAAGTTTGGATCGTTTCGCGGCAGGATTTCACACGTTTATTGCCATTCTTTGACTTGCATCTGTGGACGGTTAGATTGCCTGGTAGGTTCATGAAAAGTTATGTGTTTTCACATGTTTTGTGGCTTTCCCTTGCCATTACCAATCCACTCTTTTGGATGAGTTATGAATATTTCCATGCAGCGTGACAGTTCTCGAAGCTTCCATATTTGCAGACTGCTTAAAATCAGGCCGAGTTTAACAAATAACATAATCTCAAATAACGCTGGCAGGAGCCGAGGTATTTGGAGCCCTGCTCCGGTGGATAATTCCATGTAAAACTGAAACCATGTGAGGGTCCTCCGGGGCTTTGTGAGCCCTCTCCTGCGGGAGTCTCTGATGTTTTCCGAATTACAGCCCTGTGCGTCTGCTGGCCTGTTATCACAGCGCCGTGGCTGCTGCTCGCTACAGATTCCATCACACGTGTTATTAACTCCCTCCTGCCCTGCCGAGGGGAAACCTCAGCGCCTGTCCCCTCTTTGGGCCCTGAAGGGCCATCATTTTACTGAGTCTGCATTTTAGGGCTGTGCTAATGAGAGGGTCTGGGTGCCTTTCTAGCACGAGCCTGGCACCCTGCAGGTCGGCGCCCCTGTTATAATAAATTAGAGGAAGTTTTTCCTCTCGCCAAGAGGAAATTGTTTTGCTGTTGATGTTTTCATGTCTGAGGCGGAAGGAGCAAATTCAGAGATTTCCTTTAGCCAGCTGGAATGGGCTGGGATGGTACGCGGTCTTGGGTATGGGTTAATTAGGAAGGTATTTTTGTAAATCTTGATCTGTGCAGGAATTTCTATGCACAGGTGTAAGTATTCTTGCATAGTTAAAGTATTCGTTTGTTGGCGAGTGAGTGGCTGTGTAAGGCTTTGACACGGAGACTAGCGGGGTTGGTAGCTTAATGGGAGTAGAAAGCGTTCATGTAAACACCTCAGTATTCGCTATAGGAGTACGTTCTGTGCATGCACACTAAAAGTTCTCAGTATCTGTTCAAAGCAGTGTTTTAGTAAAAGGGGGACAGAAGGTTCTAATGCTAATGTGTAAGAACGTTGCAGGATGTGAATTCAAACCGATTTGGTAAGCGCTACTGATTCGTTAAGGTCTGATAGAACTCACATGCTTTGGAAATGTTTGCACTAAATGGCGTTCCACGCAGTATTTGTAATAAACTGTAGTTCTACAAATTGATATTCTTTCAAAAAGCCGCTGCAGCTTGTTTTAACTCATCTGCAGATGTACAAGGATCACCCAGAAGAGAATGGCTTCCTCATTTAAGCCTTGTTCCTCTCCGGGTTTCCTCTTGGTGTTTTGCCTTGCCACTGCTACCTATGGCTGCTTGTTTGAGCTGCTTTACCACTGAATGCCCTTTAACGTCTGTGTTTGGTTTCTAAAACAGCACGTTGGCCAGACATGACTGTAGTCATGTTGTAGTTTAGATACTTTTGCACATCGTGTTTTATTTTAAACGATAATATTAATGGAGGCACACAGCACTGTACAACACACTAATTCTTGTCTGTGTTTTTTACAAAACTTGGCAGTTCTGTGTCTTTCAAGACTTTTCTCTTTTCTGTTGCTCGTACTATTTGTCTGTCATTCAGACGTGAATTAGATATAAATAAGACACATTATTTTCTATTCAAAGATCGTGACTGTTAAAGTGGGCGGACTTTGATCGCATGGATGTGGCTTTCCCTCCTCTTACGTGATGAGCTTGTTTGGGTTCTCGTTAAGACAAAGGATACTTTAGTACATTGTAGCACATACAAATGGTTGCCCTGTAAAACCCACTGTCATTTCATGACTCAGCCAGATGGAGGTTGTGCTAATGAAGCCCTTACAAGAGCAGAAGGTGGAGGTGGAACGTCATCGGCCCCGAAGCAAAACAGCATTTGTTTTTCTCTCCCACCTGCACAAAGGACTCAAAGTTTTCTCCTCTGTCTCTGCAGGCCTTTAGGTTTCTAATTGCCCTCATGAGAAATTAAACAGAAGCTGAAGAATAGGAGGTGTTTGTTGTTCTGGCCTGGGTGCCGTTCTCGGGCCTAAGGCTCCTCCTGACTCCTCACATGGCTCGGATGAGTTTAGCTGCCGTCTGACGCCGAGGGCTGCGTGGTGGTCGGGTTTGTCACTTTCTGACGTCTTTTGCGAACAAATCTGATTAAGGGCTCGTCCTAACACGGACGAGAGAACGCAGGATCGCTCCGAACTGCATAGCTGCGGGTTTCTTTGCGTATCCAGCGCCGGCTCCCTCCGGGTCAGCGTAAGCGAGCCATTTGTTGTCGAGGTGTTGCCTGCGCGGTGGCTCGGTCCAGACGGCGTTATGTCTGACCTCCCTCAGTTCGTGTACACCGTCATGCCCCATTTCCCTTTCTGTGATGAGATCTGGTGATGATGAAAATGAAAAACCTTCTGCGATGATTTGGGAGTTCTCTGAGATAAACTAGGTATGATTGATGGACTTGCTCACAGGTTTTGTTTGTTGCTAGAGATAAAGGTCAGTAACCAAGCGTGTGCTGCCTCGTCTTGCCTGTTTTTTTGCGTTGATGATCAAGCTACATGTTTCAGTTCCCAGATCACGTCCAAAGCCTTCCCACAAGAGTGGAAGCTGTTATGAAGGGGACCAACTCCATATTAATGTGCAGAGATTTAGAAAAGCTCTGTAGGTCTAATGTGGAGGTGTCCCAATACTTTTGTTTACTTTTCTGTTCTGTCTTCAGCTCTCCTGTCGCTGTTCTTATCCTGTTCCACTTTGATCTCTATAAAAGTTCTCTGTTGTTGTTGTTTTTCTCCCATTTTTGTTGCCCTTCTCATCTTGTTTGTGTTGGTGTATCTGTATCTTGTTCTAATTCGCAAATTTCTCTCTCTGGTTTTGTGCATCTCCTCTCTGTCTGTATTTTTTTTCTCCCATGACGCTACTAAATCTTCCTGCTGTTTCTTAGCCCTTTTCTCTACTTTCCTGTCTCGTTTATCGCTCTTGTCCTCTTGGTCTGGTTTCATAAAGTAGGTTAAATATCTTTGTCCCCAGTCCAGGACATGGAGGCCATCTACTTTGTTTACCTGCTCAGCACACTCTCAGGACTGGGGCTCTCGCTGGTGAGATAAGAGACGATTCTGTGTGTTAAGAGCAGGGAAACATTACTCTAATGCATCCACTTCACCTCAGGAAGAGCTGTTTAATTGGATGATTATAGGTACGCACCGTCCAACGTCTGTTTGTGGTCTGAGGAAGTCATTATCCTTATTATTAAGGTTATTGACCTACTTATCCCATATATGACCTTACCAGGTACGTTAGCTTTTGTAGTACAGCAGATGTAATGACACACCTAACAGCACGGCCTGAACCTGGGATCAGTGCTGATGTTTAATAATGTAGAATGCTTTAGAGTACTTTATTTATTCCCAAAGAGAAATTTGTGTTGCAGCAGTAATGTAGATAAATGGCAAGGCTCACATACAAGGTGAGATGAGGTAGATAAAGATACAAACGGAATACAAAAATATATTTAAACACAAAATACAAAATACTCCTTTGGAAAAATAAACAATAAATAGAAAATAAAAAATTAAGAACCTCAACAGAAAATAAAAAAACACAAAAGAAAATATAATTAAGCACCACAATAGAAAATGATAATAATAAGAAAGACATTAAAAATACAATTAAGACCCAGAAAATTTAAAATAAAGAACCACAACAGAAATTAAAGAACAATAATAGAAAATAAAATTAAGAACCACAGCAGAAATTAAAAACCACAATAGAAAATAAAAATTAAGAATCACAGTTGAAAATACAATTAAAACCAACAATAAAAATATCAACAATAGAAAATAAAAATTAATAACCACAATAAAAATATAATAAAGAACCACAATAGAAAATTAAAAATTAAGAAACACAATTAAAATAAAATTAAGATCCACAATAAAAATGTAATTACGAATGAGAATAGAAAATAAAAATAAAAAAGCCATAAAATTTAAGAACCACAATAAAAAATATAATTAAGAACCACAATAGGAAATAAAAAAATTAAGAAACACAATTAAAATAAAATTAAGAACCACAATAAAAAAACATTTACAACCTCAATAGAAAACAAAAAAAATAACCCATAGAATATAAAATTATGAACAACAATAAAGAAATACAATTAAGAACAATAGAAAATAAAAATTAAACAATAAAAATGAAATTCAGAAACGCAATAAAAAGAAACTTAAGAACTGCAATATAAAATAAAAATGAAGAAAAACAATAAATAAAATGAAGTAACGCAAATAAAAAATAAAGAACCACAAAAATGTAAATTAAATTGATAGCACGGAAAGCAGTATGGTTTACAGTTCGGATCGTGCGGTGTGTACAGTGGACATTAAACAACTAATATCTTGTAACTTGGTTCAGGAAAATACTAAAATAAAATATGCAAACGCTTTTACTCCGCCCTCACTCTCCTATTTATCTCCTATGTATTATGATTAGTGATAAGGAGGGTTAAGGGGAGGAGCCTGTCGGATAGTGCAGCATGACTTTTAAAGAGACGGCAGTACTGAATATTTAATAAACCCGAGATAGAAGAATCATTCAGGGCTGTCATAAAAACATTAGGGGCGTTTAAGCCCTGAAGGCCCACCCTGATGACACCCCTGGTTAGCATGTAGCCTGTTCCTGCTGTGTGATAATAGAGAGCATCAGCTGCACTGGTTCATTTGAAATCATCAAACCGTAATGAGAGGCACGGCCCACTGTAGGATCTCCTCTTTATGGTGGGACTGGGTAATTATATTTAATGGTAGCATGCACACACTGACTCAGCTGCTTCTCTAACAGCATGTTGGCAGGGGAGCAGAATTTTTCCAAAGCCTCTTATGTACGGTGTTACGCCTTTAGTTTGGCATCAACACGTTTATCTGGAGCACTATATGCTGTCTTGGAGCAGGGACAGATTTAAGATCCAAAGACTCAGCCTTTTGTGGATACCTCTTTTGTCTCAAATCATTGTCGACCTCATTTCTAGCCCTAAATCGCTCCCGTCCCAACTTTATTTGGAATGTGTTGCGGGCTTGAAATGCAGGAATGGAAGTTTATTGACATTGAAACAAAGTTGACCAGAAAAACCTGCACACGACCAAAAATATTGAGACACAAACCCACATGTGGCTAACAGCATTGGGACACCCACTTGCGCGCGGTCAAAAATATCAGGACATGCACCCACACACGGGCAAAATATTGGGACGTGTACCCGCACGTGGCCAAAAGCATTGCGACACAAAGACGCACGTGGCCAAAAGTATTGGGACACAAATAGCGGGACGCCCACCCAAATATGGGTAAAGCTTTCAGGATGCGCACTCGAACATGGGCAGAAATATTGAGACGTGGATTCGCACACGGCCAAAAGTATTGGGACACAAAAATATCAGGACTCCCACCTGCACACGGCCAAAAGTTTTGTGATGTGCACCCACACAGAGCCAAAAATATCGGGACGCACACCCGAACGCAACCAAATATTTCGGGATGCGCACCTACACACGGGCGAAAGTGTTGGGACACACATCTGCGTGCCATCACAATGTTTTCTGGTTTGGGGCTGTAGGATATGATTAACAATTGTGTAACAGAGGTGTCACTTCTCATGTGCTAAATGATGGTTGTTATGGGTGTTTAAGAAATGCCCGTGGTGTCTGACGCCGAGTCCTCATCAGCATTTATTCACCTGTGATTTTCCCCTCTGACGTCTGAGCCGTTACGTAACGCTGATCAGTTTGAGAGTCAGTAAGCTCTGTGGATCAGGACTGCTGATGGTGGCAGATTGGTGCTGCGTTATTGTTGTAGGTTCCTCACTGTTTCCGGGGCTGGGACCAAAGCCATGGTGCATGCTGCTCATTTCCAGTGCTTAGTTGTGTGTGAATGATGACATTAGTGTTGCCATTTTCCATCTGTCAACCCACAGCAGGTGCTTTCAGTCCCTTTTTGTTCCTCGTTGTTTACTCGGTCTGCGTTCCTCGTACGTCTGTATGTGTGCTCTTCTTGTCATTACTTTCGATCACACTGACGACGATGGAAATTAAACAATTAGACAAAACACTTTTGGGCCTGAAAACATTTTCACCCCGTCTGCCTGGCCTTAAACAGCGTGCCCTGCTGCTACCCGGAGTCAAGCGGGTGATTGACAGGAGGCAAGTGGTTGGAATATTTGTCTAAGCTTCTGTTCCAGTGTCAAATTCGGTCCCTGGGAAGCAGCTGTTCCTGGATCAGAACAACACCACGGCCTCCAAACCGTGCCTTCAGGCAAATATTTAGCATGTGTGAATCGTTTTCCACGATTGTTTTGAAGGAGACGTTGCTTTGGAAGATAGTTATTGTTTTTCAGATGAATAGTCAGTGCAGATTTTTGCAGCTGGATCCACGTACTCGATATGACATTCCGGCTGGCTTTGTTTTGAGGTTGCTTCATATTGATTTGTGGTACAGATTTAGTACTCGAGTGTTTGTCAGAAGACGAGAAATAACCCTGGTTTGTTAGAAGAGTAGGAGACCGAGAGATCCATAAATTAGGGCCTCGCTAAAACTAAATGTCAGAACTAAACACACAGAATGGAATCCGTTTTTCCCTGTTTTATTTTTCACCATGAGAGCGCTTAGGAATTCGTTTGTGGCCATCCGGGACTTTTTGGTTCAACCGGGGAGTAAATACGATATGACACAGATTCCATGGTGAACGTTAGAGGACGCGCAAATGAAAGGAGGCTATAAAAGTGTGTTGAGTTTGAGAACTGAAACTACACGTCTACATCTACTGTTAGAATAATTAAAAAGTTCAAATCAGCCAGCGCTGTCATTAGGCTGCCCGGATCAGTATGCAGTATTTTGCTCCTACACACGAAGGACGGAGCAAAGCTGGTGGAGATCTGCAGAATGTGGGACGCTCTGTCTGAATTTGTTCCCTTCCTCACTCCTTATTCCAGGACAGTCAGTAAAACCAGCAGCCGCTTCAGCATCTTTAAACCAACACACAAACGACTGTGCAACACAATGCACACAACCAAACAGGCCAGTAAAACAATGATAAAATCCAAAAGGTTGTGAAAAGCTGGTTATATACTGCACAGATGAAGGATGTGGACGGACTGAGAGCTATAAAATGCACTGACTATGTTGACTTTTGATTGTGTTCAAATAACCATTAACTGTGTAAATGGAAACAACCAGATTTTTTTTTAATAAGGGAAAAAGATGACCCAAATGCTGCTTGTTAAAGGTGCGATTATAAAATTGGAATATTATAGGGAATATTTTATTTATATGTGCTATAGTTTTGTATTCTTTTAGTTATATATCCACTATTTTATACTTTTTAACATTATTGTATTATCTTTTGATTTAATATATTGTATTCATTTTATTTCTTATTTTCTCTCATTATGTTCTCTCTCTCAATTTTTGTATAGCAGATTTTCTAAGTGGATGACAAAAGAGTTAAATTACAGCAGCCAAAGCTATACATCGCTTTTAAAATGTCATCGCAAACTAAATGCAAGATTCATTTCCAGCTCTTTATAATTGATGTTGATCCATTTTGTCGACTGTTTAGTGCAGCGCTAGAACTTTAATAACATTAGTAACAGTTGTATCCCCTTTGTTTTCTTTATTCAACTGTAGTTGTGCGATCAAACCAAGAGGGCCTGATCACTCTCATTTACAGCATTTAGCAGATGCCCTTATCCAGAGCAACTTATAATTGGTACAGTCTTACAATCCAAGCAATTGTGGGTTAAGGGCCTTGCTCAAGCACCCAACAGTGGCAGCTTGGCAGAGGTGGGATTTGAACCCTGGACCTTTTGGTCCATAGTCCAGCCTGTTCTTAGAGCAAGAGTTAATTTGACAGACATACAAATGGATCAGCCTTTAATCGGTTGTGTGTCCGGAGCTTTTATTTAAAGCTTAAAACAAGAGTCTATATTATGCATTTTGTCATACAAGTAAAAATGAAATAAAAACTGAAGGGACAGAAATAGGTCTTGAGGGGGTGACGCCCTATGTGGCCTTCCTCCCATGGCATCGGGCCTGTCCTATTCACTAATTAGACTGTTTTATATAGAACACTATTTAGGGCACTCGTACCAGAGAGCAGAATATGAGAGCAGGGAGAACATGCAAACTCCACACAGGTAGATCTCTCATTTCTAGAACACACACATATTAAGGCCGTCCTTCTCACCGAGTCCGAAATTGATGGACACTGCATAATCGGAGCCTGTTCTAATTTCTGCATTGTTAAAATCAGGCTGACCAATCAGAGCTCGGTCGCCGGGCAGAACAGCTCAGATAGAGCTTATAGGACGAGCAACAGGCTGCCTCTTAAAACATGGATATTAGAGAAAAGATCTGGTGGAATAGAACTGAAAGGCTGGAGAATGATGGTGATAAGTCCATTCTTGTTTATCTAAGTTCATTCTAATTTGTTCACGTCCAGAAAAAACACAAACTAGAGCTTCCTGCACTCATCTTCGCTTGTGTTTCTGTTGTTTTAAGTTGACGATGTGAAAGACCAGGAGAAATCGATGACACATTAAGAGAAGGGAAATTAAAGGAAAGGCAAAAGCAGACAGGGAGTTGTGTTTAGCCAAAAAAACCTCGGTGTGAAGGTCCCACTACGTTAAAATTCGCATCTGTTTTTTCGTCCTGGCCGGCCTGGAAAGCCCGGAGCACACGTCATCATCAGGCTTTGTATTCTAGCTGTCAGATTTCCACAGAATGTCTGAAAGAGGTCTTTCATGATTAGCATGGGAGGGGAGTGTGAGTGCACCGACTGGTGATCTAACACAGTGCTGCTTCGGGTCCATCCGTCAGCAGATGCGATCGTTGAGGGAGTAGGCGGAAGGGATTCTCGTGTTTCCAGGGAGGTGATGTGGAAAAAGGAGGCAACATCCGGCTGGTAAATCCTCCTGAATAAATACGGACGTTACTATTAATAGCCAGGATTTATTTTATGTTCTGACTCCAAGACGTGTCTGGAAGTGGGGGTGGAATCAGGCGTGGACAGAATGACGAAAGAGGAGTGTTACACCGAGCTGAGCTTCATCCTGGGTTCAGCTGGACGATAATGCGCCAAGAAGTCCCTCGTAAACGCGTTTATACTGCTTCGAAGCGTGCTTAGGCTCAAAATAGAGCTCAGCCAAAAATGCAGATCACGGCATGAAATGGATGCCGAGCTGTTCCTACGTCACGTTTGCTGAATTTATTCAGATGAGCTCGGTTACTGTTCTTAAAATTGTTTAGTCATGTCCTGTGAATGAATGAGTGCGTTTACATGCACTTCATAATCCGATAACAAAGAAAATCAGCGAGTTTAGATGCACTTGGGTATCAGATGATGGGAAACCTCTGGGTTTATATGACTTACCAGCCAGCCATCTCTCAGAAGGATGTGACATAAAGTTCACACTTTAATAATTATATAAATGAAATTCTTAATATTCTCTAGTATATACTGCAATTCAGTCTAGTGTTTGTGAGTGCTACATTTAATTCTAGGGTTGCCAGATCCAAAATTTCAGGTTTTCTTATCATCGTAGGGACATTTGGTCCTCAAGTATAGCAAGACAAGGCACACACAGGCACATAATGATCCTAACATAGTCAGTGAGCTGTGAAACAGGTAAAACTGTCAATAAAAAGTCTTTGAAGCATTTCGTAAAATAAGAAATTGAAATTAATTTCCTAACCTTAAGTAACAGAGCTTTCTAAAAAAAATTGCGACATTTCTCAACTCTTCAAGGCCACAAATCGGTGCAGAACAGCTGCAGTACGTTCGTGCCAAGGGCGATGTTTATGCCATTTTATATATTTTAATTGTATTTATATTTCCTGATGCAGCCGAACGGCTCTACATCAGTTTTTTGCCACGTCCTCCTCCTGTCGCGTTACATTATTGTTTTCAGTTGCTCTGTGTTACGTAACTAACCGAGATCTCTGCTGTGCATTAGCTAAGCTCCATTATTCCGTAATTAAAACCAGTACGCATTTTATTTAACCAAGTGCTTACTCACTTGTTGACCCTGCTTAGCCTTGCCAAAATGGGGATTTGAGAATATTTCAAGCCCTTTAGCCCAGGATCTCAATCTGCAGCCTGTTAACATGGCAAAGCCAAAGCGCTTCAGTTAGCATGTGGTTCTCTTTATTTGAAGGAAATAAAGTCGGAAAGTCGGAGAGATTGGCTGCGTTCGGAGGAGCTTTTGCACGCCACTGCTTACCATAAGGTGTAAATGTCAGTGGATTCTGTGCAGCAGACTGACCCTTAATGTTTGTGATTAAATGCGCTGTTTTGTTTTTCTTATTGAGTTCGGATTTGTTTTGGCCGGCGTACGCGTTCCGTTCTCGTACCCTCTGGAGGTAATAAAGAGGGCAGTCTGGAGACGGTATGTTAGCCTCACGTGGTTCAAATGTGGTTCAAAGCAAAGTTTTATAAACAATTACTCATCTTTTGCATTGCTCCAAATATTTATTGTGTTGGGTGGAATGGGCGTTCCTCTGCTGCTCGTTTTGTGCTTTAATACACACGAGATTATTTTGAGCATCATGGAGTTTTTCATTGGCAGCGTTTAGCAGGTTTGGATGCTCTTACAGTTTTGGTACAGTTTTGCTCTAGTGCCTCTTCGTAGCAGCTTGCTAGGGTTGGGATTTGAACTCACAACCTTCTAAGTCGTCCAAAGCCTTAACAAGCTTAGAGAATGTTACAGCTGGGTATTTGTAGAGATTACCCCACACACCATTACACCACCAGCAGCCTGAACTGTTGATACAAGGCAGGATGTATCCATGCTTTCATTGTTTAGCTATTTACGCCAAATTCTGACCCGACCCTCCGAATGATGCAGCAGAAATCAAGACTCCTCAGGTCAGGTGACTTTTTTCCAATCTTCTGTTTTCCAGTTTTGGTGAACCCGTGTGAATTTTCGCCTCGGTTGTCTGTTCTTAGCTGGAAGAGTGGCACCTGGTGTGCTTCTGCTGCTGTAGCCCATCTGCTTCAAGGATGTAACGAGTGGTTATTTGAGTTACCTTTGTATCTGGCATTGACAAGGCATTTTGACCCAGAGAACTGCCCTCACTGGATATTTTCTCTTTTACAGACCATTCTCTGTAAACCCTAGAGGTGGCGCTGTGTGAATATCCCAGTACATCAGCTGTTCCTGAAATACTCAGACCGATAACCATGCCACGTTCATAGTCACTTAAATCACCTTTCTTGCCCATTCTGATGCTCGGTTTGATTCATCAGCTGAGGTCCACAGGACTAGTCTATAGTATTCTGTTATTTATTTTCATATAACAAGTTATGGACCACTTAGACAAGGAACCTGTTTCCACAGACTAAATCCATGACTTGAAAGCTAAAAATAACAAAAACACCAACAAAATAAGCTTGCTTTCAAAACCCAAGCATGACAGAGTCCGTCTGTGGTGTAAGCATGCTTTAGGGATGGGTCAGCACTCCAAACTGCTAAGCGTAACATTAAACAACTTACTGCATTCTCATGAATTTTTTCCTGTTTTCTTTCACAAACAAGATCCATAAAGAAAGGGGTCGGTGAGTTTGTTTGTGGAAGAACTTGAAGTCCGTCCAAAATCCTTGGGATGAAATGGAATGCAGAATATGAGCCAAGCTTATATCAGAAAAGATCGCAAAAGTTCAGTATCTGATCTCACACATGCTTGGGAAGTGAAAGGAATGCAGTCGAGTTCCAAAATCGAGTGGAAAACCCTCCAAAAAATGGGAGTTAGAGCAGCGAAGGAGAAACCCATCCGTATTAGAGTCCAAGCTTCTGGACGTGACGTTCATGCAGCAGGTGTGAGTTGTGTTAGTTTAGTTATTTTTATTATTATTATTCGGTTATATTAAGTTCTTTTCTATCTTCAGATAGCTGTACCACATGCTGGCACTCCTATCCTATGACCTCATACGGAGGTGGCGCTGTTTTTAGGCTGTGTCCTACACTCGGTATGAGCAAGCAGAAGCTTAGTTTAATGAACTGCAATTAAACGAACCGCTGTCATTACAGCACCGGTGGAGCGTTACAGCGCAGGAACACTGAGCTGATTCAGAAAGCCGCAGAAAGTGGCTTCATTTGTTCTTTTAGTTTAAAAACCGCAGTCTCTGTTTGGGTTCGGCTGATTAATTGAGGTCAGAATTTGTTAACTCCGTCACACCATGAGTGTACACGCCGCGGTGTTATTTTATTTGTTTTTATTATTGTCAGTTTTGTATAAAGCCACCCAAAATCTTGCTGCGTTTTGATTGTGAACACTAAAGCCCGACAGAAGCATTTAATCGCATCTTGTCGTGAGTAAAGGACAATAAACATGCTTTCCTTCTGATATTTAAATCTTCTTTCTGATAAAGACTGGTTTTGTTTTCTACGGAATCTGATCCGTCTTAACTTTCAGAGATCGATGCTCTTGCCTGCTTTTCTTTTTCGCAGGGTGTAATTGTCTGACTTTTTTTAACGTAACTGCTGCTGAAATGTCAGTGGCCTCTGCCTGAGAGAAGTGCACCATTCCATCGTGTTGGAACAGTGACCAATGATGAATTTGAGAGGGTCTGCCACGTCTAGGTGTCCCATGTTCTCCAGAATAGTTGCTTTACTGCCGTGACTCAAACCGGATAAAGTGGGGATGAAACATCGAAAACAGATTGGATACAGGATTCTACAGGAAAATTAAATACAGGGAGCGTAGGTGCAGGAAACACAATATTAAACATATGTTTTTATATACTACATATCATTTAGCAATGCTCCCCAAAGTATCCCAATGTATTTTTGGGATAGTGTAGTGTACAGGTACAGCACACACACAGACATTTATGGAGTTAGAAACTCTTTGGCAGTGCAACATACAGTAACTTTCGAAGATGCAAATATGCGTGTGCAAGATGTTGAGAATTACTTAAATAACTCCCAAATTAAAAACTGTGGCGGAATTTCAAGTTGTGTTTTATCGCAGTACGTTAGTTCACATCTTAACGCAGGCCAGCAGAATGCTGTTGTTTACTCGGTCTCAGTCATATCTGAATTTGATCTACAAGCGGTCGTGTTACTGATGGTCATGCTTGGGCAAAAAGCAGGAGATGAACATTAGAAGCCGGTACAGAGCAGAGCTTTATTAAGAAACTGAAACAACACTGGGGAAGTGCGTACAAAAGAAACTAAGACCTAGGTATACAGAGTCCACAAACAGTCCAAAAAACAGAGAACAGGAACGGCGTGATACAGGCACGGGGAAGAAGGAAACCGAACCGTAACAGCGTAAACCGCACACAAGCAAAATGTACTCACTTCACACCAAAAAAAGGAAATGCAGAGTTTAAAAAACCGAACTAATGAGACAGAAACTAACAAAGGTGATGCACCGAGCAGGGATGATGTGGAAGGAGTGAAGGATTCGGGAAAGTGTAGTCCGGTAGAACCGTGGTTGTGACACAGATGTGTACAGTACACACCTTCTCCTTTTTGAGTAATTATATTTCAAATCCAGAATATCAGGTATTAAGTAAAAGCAGTGATGATCTTTATAAGAAGCAGCGAGCCATAACAATGGATGCTAATATGAAAGTAAGAGGTCAGCTGTTAACAACCATATATAAGGTTGTTATACTATTGCTAAAACAATGGTATATCTTATTTAATGGTGGCCTAAGACTTTTGCACAGTACTGTATATGCAAACAGATGTATATAAGTGCAGCACATACTTGTGTATAGTTTTAATTTGTATCTTGCGTACATTTTAAAGCCATCAAAAAGCTTTATGCATGTTCTTAGGGTTTTTTGGTTTACAATAGATTAGATGCTTAACATGAAAACATTTTTAAAGCTTTGTACAAAAAAAACATGCACAAAATATCCAAAAATAAATTGTTTATGGATTGAATATTTCAATAAAATGTAAAGTTCACGAAGACGACAACTCTGCGTACAAAGTCGAGCTCCATCACGTTGGTTTTTTGGAATAGAGAGATCAGTGAAGCTTCCAAGTTGTTTCTTTTTGCCACTGCTAAAATCTGGCGTCGATGTTGGAAGCCCTGGAAAATGAACATCACTAAAAGCAGTAGAACAAACTGACTAACCAATGGAGCAGACATGTACTGAACTTCAAATGTGTTATAGAGTCTAGGCACCAATCCAGTACATCCAGCATGAGTTACTCATTAAAATACTGGATCAGATTTACAGGATTAAGTTTTATTAAGGTTGTGTCATAGGAAAAATAGGAAATTCTGCCCAGTTCTTTTTTTAAAATGTTTTATATTCACCGCACTGTGTTTATGTAATTTAACACAAAAGGTCAGAGTTTGTGTTTAGGCTGCAAAAATAAGTTGTATTAAATAATGAACAGCACTGTTACATAAATACTTTTGGATTCCTAGTGTTTAGTATTTGGGTTTAGTGTTTGGTTTGGGAGCGTGAATACATGACATGACATTTATTTATCCCATTTATTGACAAGTTGCATGTGATTTGAACACATGCATCCAACGAAGTCTTGGAACTTCTGTGAAGGTCAATAGCAATGCATAGTTAGTAACTTTTGTAAAACATTTGTTTTTTTCTATTGCAGAACTTAACTGAGTTTATTAGTGTGTTTTTTGATCTATTACTACAGACGTATTTGTCTAGATAAATTTTGCCACCCAACCAGGTCAGATCCCATTTTGAATCTTTGTCCTCCCAAGGTTTCTTGGTTTTTATGTTGAGGGATTTTCCTTCCCACTGTCGCCCTAGGCTTGCTTAATTTGGGATTGGCCTTCGATATTAGAAGATGATCTAAAATTGCAAAGCTGCTTTTCTTTTGTAAAAAGCACTATATTAATAAATCTGACTTTACAATGTTGACAATGTCTTGGTTCTTGAAGATGTTTCACCTCTCATCCGAAAGGCCTCTACAGTCCTAATACAATGCTGTCCTAATACTAATGTTCTAATTTTGGACAGAGAAGACAGCTGGTTTGAAAGAGGTGTGAGAGGCGATTTATGTTGAATAGAGGTGGTTTTTATCAGCCGTTTGCTAAGCGGTCTTGACATCCCTTCCCAGGGGGTTTAACCCCCATTCACACCTCACCCCATGGGACGCTAACGATTCACTAAGGCAGGATGGGTCAAGAACTCTCAGGACCACCTCCAAGGTAGCAACCCCATTAGGGTTAAATGTCTGGGAGTCCCCATCAGCTTCTAGAACTGATGAAGCGTCGTCCAGTTTCCTCCAGCTCAACACTCAAGTCTGCCATGACAACGGACAATGTTGAAACATCACATGATAATACAGATTAGTTATCTTGAGCACCAGACTTGTGTTTGACTTGCTGTTTGCTTTTTTTGACATCCTCCTCTTCTGAGTTGTTTACATCCACAGGATTCCCTCCACTCAGTTTTCTCCTGTGAGAAAACCCCACAAGACTGTCAGTTTTTGAAACACTCATGACCTTGTTTGCTCAGATTGCTTGTTTTTCCATTTCAAGTTTGGATTCACACTGAAACTGATCCACAGAAATCTTGCTCACTTGAGTCCTAGCAAGTATATGCGTGCCATTGTTGTTTCCAGTTGGTCTTGCAGAGCTATACGGACAGAAATGTTGCCTGGACTGAACTGCCGATGTTGTTTTTTTGAGAGCTAATGGGTCAAGTGTTGGGATGTGGCAACAAATGTCAGCATTGAGTCATGTGGAAAATGTGTTTGTGGAAGCAGAAAACTGGAACAAAAACAAAACTGGAACAGCTCTTTAAACCAGTGACCACTTAACCACTTAATGAGCTGTATTGCTACATACATTTACCGTATTTTCCGGGCTATAAAGCGCACCGGGTTATAAGGCTCATTAAATGAAACAAAACTCTTAAGTTCCCTCGGAAGCTCAGTTTGGTCTTTACCTGGCGCAGGGCGTCTTCTTGCTTCCTCCACTTCCGTACCATTGATTCGTTAATGTTGAATTCTCTCACAGCTGCTCTATGTCCATGTTGTACTGCGTGACCGATAGCGTTGTGTTTGAAATCCGCTTCGAAAATGAATGAATGAATGCACATACCCTAATGCTGAAGCACATACCGTATTACTCTGCGATGCTGCGCACTACATTTGCTGTAAGCTTCGTAACCTACCAAGACCGTGCTAAAACATTTTGACAGATTTATGAGCGCCGTGTACCATCTACAATCGGTTCTAGGTCAGAAGGCTCAACCAGAATTAATTCATACATTAGACGCACCGCATTTTAAGGCGCACTGTCGATTTTTGAGAAAGTTAAAGGATTTTAAGTGCGCCTTATGGTCCGAAAAATACGGTAATGTCATTTAGCAGACGCCCTTATCCAGAGCGACTTGCAACTGATTTTACAATCCAAGCAGTTGTAGGTTAAGGGTCTTGCTCAAGGACCCAACAGTGGCAGCTTTGTCAGAGGTGGGATTTGAACCCATAGTCCAGTACCTTAACCGCTAGGCTACCACGATTTTATACGCATTTACACATACTTAAGTCACTTTATGCACACAAAGTAAAACAAGTAAAGACCATAGTTTGGTGCTGAGTGAAGATATGGCTCAGAAACTGGAATCTGATCCTCATCTTCCTCACAGTGGAACCTCAGAATTCAAGTTTAATTCTCTCCAGAAGGCTGAGCGAACTCCTATTTGATCGAAGTCTGAAAAGTTTTTTATGCCTTTATTCGTATGTACTTAATGAGTTAATGATTCAAAGCAAGAATAAAGCAAAGAAATGTAATACAACAATAATACTAAAAAAATAGATGAAATAGTTATAATAAAATAATAAGTGGCTATATAATAAGTAAAGCTTTATAGCCACTGAGTCGAACACAGTTTTGTCTCATCACTGGGACTGAGGGAGTGTCTGAAATCGCACACATAGACTAATATAATATACATATAAATAATATAATAATAAAAAATATATAATGTACATAATATGCCCATGATCACACCCTAGTTCTTCTTCCTCTTTTGGGTTTTATGATGATTGGCATATCGTATTGGTGCATTATCTGGTGCGTCTTTTGAAGATCTAAGCATTGAGGGTTTTATTTAGGGTGCTGATGTTTGAAGTCAGAATTTTTGTTCAAATGTGAGGGCAAAAAAATTCAAACAGACCATTCGATGTCTGAATTGCTTGGGTGAAGATGCATTTGAATTCCTATGTTCATTTTGTCTGCGATAGCATGTATCATGATAAATATCGTGTATCGTGAACATGTCAAAGTATCATGATGTAATATTTTTATCCGATCATCCAACCCTACCTAGTTCCATTGTACGTTTATATTTTTAATATATTATTTATTATAGATGTAACTTGGATTAGAAACAGATGCGAGGCGTCAGATGTAAACATGTAGTCGTGTTGAGAGTATTTTTATGGAAGGAGAAAATGCCATACCATGACTGGAATGTCGATTCAGCGTTTTGGCCGTGGATCAGCGCTGTTCAGTGTGGTGTTCTGATGTTCTGCGTGATGACTTTAACACGTGAGGTTTAGATGTCCAGGCGTGTGAGTGTACACTGTTTTATCTGGCCTCCTGTGTCATTTATTCATATTTTATTTTCCTATTGTGACATATGGATGTTCCAGTAGAGGCTAAAGAGTTGTGTTTAGTCCCGGCAGGTAGGAACAGTGTGAACAGTTGTTGTGATTACTCCCATATGTGTGTGTCAGGCCTGTGCCAGGAGCAGTGGCTTTGGCAGAGCTCCAGTGACCTGAGCTTCCTACGCTCTCCTCCAACTTTGGCAAAAAATAGACCCGAGATCTGTTCTTCCTACGTACTCTAAATCGGGTTACAGGGACACGACTGCCATCGGTGTAAGTGTTATACTCAGGGATGTACGACGTCAGGAAATAAAACGCAATCGCCTCATACCTTTTACACCGAGTACGATTTTTACGAAAGAAAAAAACATGATTTTGAACAGTTCAGCCTTCACACCGAGCGTGCTCCGTTTTTGTCTAAACACTCTGCAAACACTGTGCTTTTGCTTTCATTAATTTCCCTTCTATAATGTGAGAGATTTCTCCTTGTCTGTTTCACGTCATCAGCTTAATGTAAACAAAAACACGAGTGAAGATGAGTGCTGGAAGCTTTTTATAGTTTGTGTGTTTTGTCAGCATGAACAGATCAGAATGCACTTAGATAAATAATCAGACACTTCCATCCAGTCCCTGTGAGCTTCATCACCATAATTCTCCAGCCTTTCAGTTCTATCCCACCAGAGCTTTTCTTTAATATCCATGTTTTAGGAGGCAGCCTGTTGCTCGTCCTATAAGCTCTTGATGAGCTGTTCTGCCCGGCGACCGAGCTCTGACTGGTCAGCCTGATTTTAACAAGGCAGAAATTAGAACAGGCTTCGATTAAAAATGTTAAACAGCATCACAGTCCGTCAGTTTCAGACTCAGGTGTGATGGATGGCCTTAATAGACCTGTGTTTTTTTTTCTAAACTCGGTGTGAAGAAGCCTTTAAGTGTTGCAATATTTAAAACCACTACCTGTACATTCTCTCTAACCTATGACTATATAAACTGGTTCACATTGACTCTGAGTCTCTGGTTCATCTTGGTGATCTTCCATGTTCTTCCTAATACTGTCTATCGATGCAAAAGTATCAGGTCACATCATACCGTTTTCTTAAGTGCTACAACTTTTACCTGCACAGTGTCTTAATGGTACATTTCTGTATTTTCTTTAATTATTGTTGATTTCCATAATATAAAAATGGTAGTGAGACAAAAAAGACCATGACTATGGTAATGTCCAGCTGTTTTGGTCAACGACTTGCTTTACAGAACATAATGCAGTCGTCTATCGGTGCACATCTGTACTAATCAGAAGGCTGTCAGTTTAAATCCCGTCTCCACCGCTCTCATTGCTCAGTTCATTTCAGTTCAGCTGTGAGATTCTCTGGATGTGGGAGTCTAATAAATGCCATAAATGTAATAAAATAATGATGAGATCTGTTTTAGCTGCTTCTTTTTTCTCATATGATCCTAAGATTGTTTTTTTTCCACAAATGTTAGACAGATGTTGTGAGCAGCTGAAAGTGCTGCACAGCTGTTTAGAAGCTTTGTGTAATAAAGAGCATGTTGGTGTTCTCTTTTTGCTTGGACTGGATGTTAAGAGGTCGTTATCATTTGAGAATAGAGGCTGATTGTTAGTGTGTTCCTTAACACCCAGCGCTTCTCTTCCTGAGTATTCATGAAGTCATGAATTGAGTGCGTGTGCGCGTCCGTGTTTGTTTCTCTTGCCTGTCACATCTGGAATACTGGACTTGGAGTCTCTTGCTTATTCCTTTTCAATTTTTCCTACATCGCCTTGGGCCAGCACTCATCCTCCCTGAGCGTTTGCTTTTCTCCTTCGAACGATGTCAAGAGAAACGAATCAGGATTTAAAAAAAAAAAATCTGGATACGATTTGACACTCTTTTCCTGTCTCCGCCTCCTCCCACAGCTTGTGAACAGCTTATTTGTGGTTAAATACAAATACAGCTTACTGTGTTTAAATACAGTCGAATATTTATGGTCGCCCCCCCAACAGTGTCCACTATTAGATTAGCTGAGTGCTCTGCAGCACTGCTGTCTGTTTGACCAACGTTAAGTTATTTGCGCTGTCGATTACCCGCTTTCTTTATTCGGCAAACTCACGCCAGCTTTATGGTCGGACACAATGGTCTGGCTTGAGCTTGAGCTGCAGCTCGAGTCGAGAAATGAAATTAAAGACTCATAAGGAAGATCCTGTACATCTCGCCTCAGATGTGTCGCAACAGGAAAATGCCATACTACCTAAAACAAGAACTGTCCTAAACAGGAAACAGCAGGTTCTTGTTATAGTTTATTTTCCACCAACTTGAGAGAAAACTGGAACAGACAGAGTGAAGCAAAAGTGACCATGTCATCGTTTCAATGCTTTATGGTGGTGTTGCTTGGAAGAAGTGCTTAAATTAACTTTGTTCCTGCATCTGATCAGCAGTTTGCTTAACTTGCTTTGATTTGCAGCAACAAGAATGCTTCTGAAAGACGATTGCAGCGAAGTCGTGGAAAATCTGACCATGTTCTAGGAGAGCCAATATTGCACTTTTCAAGTAATGTGTAATTATAACTAACAGACTCCCAAAATGAATTATGAAGAGTTTATAAAATCTATTGCCTTTAAAATAATTTGTTTGGATTTAAATTTAGTTAGATGAAGCTCCTAATGAGCAGCCTGATGGTTCCAATGAGCTGAGGTTCATCACCCGTACAAACCAGGATTGGATTTAAGCTGGAAAGTCAGAACAATGAAGTCAGTAGAGTAAATCAAAGGTCCTGGACTCTTAATGGAGTCACAGCTCGACTGAAGATCAGTTTGAGTCCCATCAGCAAAAATGCTCGGTTTGGTTTGATGGATCAGACAGAAATGTTACGGGAGAGTTATACAGCATCAGCAGCTCCGTCGGGTCCAGCAGCTCCTACTTTCTGATTTCCTTCACAGCGTTTGCTGGTGTTAAACTTGGAGTCTCTCATTAAACACCATCCATGGCTGATCGGAGCGTCATTCATGGATCTGTTAAGTTCGGCTCTTATTAACCTGACCGAGCTGCTGATGATCTAGAACTCCGACTGGCATTTCTGACTCAGAACATTCACATTAAGAGCTTCAACTAAATAATTTAGTATCACTAACCAAGGAATGGGAATTATAACAGGATCCTGTACTCCTGGTTCTAACATCGGGATCTCACTCTGATTTTCTTCTGTTGGTAGAATAGTGGTTCTTAGTAACAGTCTGCTGTATGTAAATAAACTTATACATATCAGTTGATATATTTGTGTTTATTGTGTGTATAATAAACAGTTATTGGGAAATTGTTTCTCGACTATTATTACTGAAGCCCATAGTCTGGTGATGTTTTAGCCGAGGGGGAACCATAGAATGGAACCATTTTACCTCAAACAATGTTGCTAAACTAATCATTGTTTATGTCCCCTTTATCTTAAAATCTAACAATAAACACTGATGTACCTGTGGTATAATCGCAATAACACACTCGAGCTTCGTGCTATGATGTGAGATATAGGCATTGGATTACTGATACTTCCACACACTCGAGTGTAGGACAGGTTGTTGCACAAGGGGAAATGTTTAAGGATCTTAACTCCACATTTAACCGTGTGTAAGAACGCTCGATCTTCCCCACGCTTGTTGATTTGAGTTTGAAACCGTCAGACTGATTGGAATCGCCTGCAAACGTTTCTCACGTCCGCTTTAGAAGGACCCGGTTTCTCTCATCACGTCCTCGCGCCGATGCTCCTGCTGGGGAACTGAGCGCTTGATCCGTCTCCAGCGACTGACGTACACATGCTGCAGTGATGGGACTGGGACTGAACCCTCTTCTCCAGAGACTCCGCCTGTAACACAGAGGTCGGAGGTGTCATGAAGTCGGACGCAGAGCTTCTTGGCTTACACACACAATGGATCCGAGTGTGAGAACGGCAAGCAGGATCGGAAAGGCAGCTATTCAGACGCTGTGGAAGAAGCGTCACACAGCGCTCCTACTGGTCAGGAGAGCTCCACCCGGGGTAGTTCCTCGCTGATTAGTCTCAAGTGTTTGGTGTGAAAGCGGATTTTGGGTCTGATTAGCATCGATGTATCCTTGCTCCTGTTGTGAATAACCGTTGATGCTGATGTGACGTTTGTTAAAAAACAAATAGCTAAAATAAACATTAATTATTTAACCTGAGTCCCTGTTTGAACTGTGACAGTAACAGCTGAAGGGACTCAAACATGGGAACGTTTGGACTGTTTGGTTGAAGCCGGATTGTCGTGAATCAGGGTGTTTTCATCACGTTTAAATAACTGCTGTTTAGTGGCGTGTTATGTAACCTCAGTAGTTATGGCAAACATTCCGTAAATAGAGTACATTTGGCATTTTTGCACATGCCCTGTTTCAGTGTGTAAGTGTGTGTGTCCGTTCTGTAGCTTTGGACTTTTTCTGGTGCTTTTATTAGAGATGGCTTGCACAACACAGCAGGCCAAGAGGGAAAAATAAGGAATCCATTACATCCTGCCCATTTCCTGTACACATTACTGTCCTCCTACACACACACACACACACACACTCACAGATCGGCCTGCTCAGGCCATGCTGTGCCCCCTGAGAAAGCAGAAGTGGAATGTTGTAGTCAGCAGCAGCGTTACAGCTTGGCTGCTGTCGTGCCCCTCTGCCAGCGCACCCGGGTATATGAGATGCTGTGATGTTTAAGCAGCGGATCAGCTGGAACAGAACAGATCTTTGATCGGGTATTTCTCCCTAGTAACGATGTAAAGAAGTTTAAAAAAAGAAGCGATAAAGCAAGTTGGGAGGTTTATAGTGAGTGAAAAAGTCAAGAAGTAAAAAGATACCAAGACATATTGAAGGAAGAATGTGAGAAGTAAAGTAGAGAAGGCAGGAGAAAGGAGTAAGTAATAAGTAAAGACAAATAGAAGTAAAGATTGTATAATGTGAAGTAGTACAGAAGTTGAATTATTGAAGCAAGTAATAAAGTCTGTAAGTAAAATAGTGAATAAGTAAATAAGTTGTTAGTAAAGAAATCAGCACATGAGAAGAAGGAATGAGTATGAGAGTAACTAAAGAAGTCTAAGTAACAAGGAATTAAGTACAGAAGTTTGTAAATAGGTAAAAAAAAATATGAAGTAAGGTAAAAGGTCAGTAAATAAAAAGTGGGTTAGTGGCAAAGCAACTGTTGTAAGTGATGTAGTAACTAAGGTCAAGAAGTGAGTCAGTTATAAAATTAAGAAGTCCATAAGTAGCTAAAGACGCAAGTGACGGAGCTAGTAGTGTACGTGATAAAGCAACCTATTAAAAGGATCAGTAAGATAGTTAAGAAGTGGGTAAATTATAAAGTAACGAAGTCCATAAGTAGGCAAAGATGTGAGTAAGTGATGAAGTAACTTACTCTAAGTAACTATGCATGCTCACAAGTCAGTCATTTAATTAAAGTCCACAAGTAGGCAAACAAGTGACCGAGCAAGGAGTGTAAGTGATGAAGCAACTTGGAAGAAGTTGATTTAAAAAGAAAGTAAATTAGGAAGTTAAGATGTCTGTAAGTAGGTAAAGAAGTGAGTGATGCATCAAGCAGTGAAAGTGATAAAGTAACTTAGTAAAAGATCATTCTGTTAAGAGGTAAATTGTGAAGTAACTAACAAAGTCCATAAGGAAGTAAAGATGCCAGTGACGAAGCAAGAACTGTAAGTGATAAAGTAACTTAGTGAAAAGGTCATTAAGTTTAGAAGAGAGTAAATTGTAAAGTAAGTAAAGAAATCAGTAATTAAGTTAGGAAGTCTGTAAGTATTTAAAGTAAGTGATGTTGTAACAAGGTCATTAATTTAAGTAGTGAGTAGATTATGAAGTTAAGTAGATAAAGACATGACGAAGCGAACACTGTAAGTCATGAAGTACCTTAGTAAAGAGGTCATCAGGTTAAGAACTCCACAAGTCAATGAAGAAGTGTGGAAGTAATAAGTAATTACAGAGGTCCATAAACAAGATAAAGGTCGGTACAGACAAACAGTGGCTGAATCCCAAAACTTATCTCTGAACCAAATAATTAAAGTAGCACCAGTATGTTTTTGTATAGCTGCTTTGGTCGGTGGCTGTAATAAATGAAGCACAGAGTTTGTTTAAAGAGTGTGGAGATGGATTGATTCTGTGCTTTATAAGGTTAAGGCTCTGGCTTATGAATCAGCAGGTTTTGAGTTCCCGTGAGCTGTGAGCAACTCTCTTAACGTTAAGCCTGACTGCTAAACGCCGTCAGAGTAAATGCATTGCTGGTCTGCATCCATATGGATAGCAGATTTAATTTTGTCAACAAGACTTTATAAAAAACTCGATCCTAATGAGGGTGTTGTGATGTTGCTCCCGTGGTGTTCTGTTCACGTTGATTGTTCCGGGTAAAGTTTGAGCTCTGTGGCCTTTCCATTATTAACCCTGCTTAAATGTAACATGACAAACATACACTCTCTCTCACACACACACACACACACACACACTCCTCCTGGTGTGCGCTGTGTCAGCAGGGTGTGTGTGTGTGTGTGTGTGTGTATTTCAGAAAGGGAACGCCCCGAGCTTGCCAGTCCCAGCCCAAATCACAGGGCAGCTAACCGTGGGGAGCTAATTGTAGCGCTGCTGCCTGAAAGGCTTCTCTTTAATTCACTGCCTCTTCTGCTGCTCGCTCTTGCTCAGCCTGTTCTGGGATTTAAAAAAAACCCTGGCAAGCATCGCCTGGGAAAACCTGACCTCAGGAGGGGCATGTAGGATGACTCTGGGACAGAAATCATTTAGACTTTTACCCCTGTGTAGGAGAATCAGGGGTGTGTGTGTGATTGAGATTCATGTCTTTTGGTGGATGTGCTATAATGACCTGCACCAAACCTGCAACTTGAGGATCTCAACAAAGCTCCGTTCTTCCCCTGGTATTGGCACAAACCGTTCAGTTCATATTCCAATAAATCTTGTCTTATAATCCCCTCCAGAGCGCACATGAGCAGCCCGAGGTGACAGTGGCAAGGAAAAACTCCCGAGCAGCATAAGGATGGAAGCTTGAGATGATTCAGCGCAGCGGCTGAGATGGTTTTCGGAGCCATGACCTTTCTAAATAAACTCACGCGTCCTGTCGAACCTGTTAAACAGTGACGATGAATAACGTCAATAAACACAGCGCTCTCTGTTCCCACTGCACACCTCACCCGGTTTTATATTCCCGCTACTCTAAGGCTGGTGTTTTAATTGTGTATGATTTTATATCTTCCTTTAATGGAAGTTCATTTATTTCCTTTACATTTTGTCCTCAGTACAAGTGTTGGATTGGTTTTAAGGCAAAACTTAAGAAACCAAATCATTTTTCTATAGTGCTTTCTACAGTGGAGCATTTTCTCAAAGCAGTTTTACAAATATGTAGACCCACAGCCCTAATGGAGGAAGCCTGCAGCGGCAGTGGCAAGGAAAAACTCCCTACATGTCATGAGGAAGAAACCTTGGGAAGCCTACAATTTATGTGCAAGACATAAACTAAATGACCTAAATAATAAATGTTTTTAATAAATAATTCAAATACATAGAGGCTAAACCAAAAAAATAAAATGGAAAAAAAAAGCTATGTAATAAATAAAATAGACTATAATAAATGAAATAGAGAATACAACATTATTTAATAAAATATTAACTATACGAAATAAGCTGTGAAATAGAATACAATAGTAAATACAGTATAATAAAATAATAAATACAAAAAAGTGAATATAAAACTATAGAAAACAGTATTATACAGTATATAATGAATTGAAAAAGAAAAATATAATAAAATCTAAAATATACACTAAAATTGGAGAGATTACAACGTTACAGAGAATATAACAAAATATTAAAGGTAATAAGCTATGGAATAGAATCTACATTATAATAACTTAAATAATAAATATAATAAAGGGAATATAAAACTATATAATATAATATTATATATAATAAATTAAAAAAGAAAAATCTAATAAAAAAATAAATAAAATGATATAGACCGTAATAAACTAGAGATAATTTAACATTAGAAATAATATAATAAAATATAATAAACAATAATAAATTATATCCAAAAATAATAAACAGTATTTAATAAATATAATATATTATGGAAAATATAATAAATAGAATTGAAGACCATGTACTGTATGAGAAATAAAATAATGAATATAATCCAAAGTATAGTACCATGTCGAACTATAGAATACAATAATTTATTTATATATATATATATATATATATATATATATATATATACACACACACACACACTGGTCCTTCTAAAAAAAATTAGGCATATTGTGATGCAGTAATTTATTTTCGTATGTAATGAATAAAATTAAACTTTCATATATTTTATATTCATTGCAACACCAACTTAAAATTCAAGTCGTTTAGTGTTTTAAAATACTGATGTTTTGGCATACAGCTCATGAAAACCCAAAATTCTCACAAAATTAGCATATTTCATCCGACCAATAAAAGAAAAGTGTTTTTAATACAAAAAAAGTCAACCTTCAGATTATTATGTTTATGTTTATGCACTCAATACTTGGTCAGGAATCCTTTTGCAGAAATGACTGCTTCAATGCGGCGTGGCATGGAGGCAATCAGCCTGTGGCACTGCTGAGGTGTTATGGAGGACCAGGATGCTTTGATAGCGGCCTTAAGCTCATCCAGAGTGTTGGGTCTTGCGCGTCTCAACTTTCTCTTCACAATATCCCACAGATTCTCTATCGGGTTCAGGTCAGGAGAGTTGGCAGGCCAATTGAGCACAGTAATACCATGGTCAGTAAACCATTTACCAGTGGTTTTGGAACTGTGAGCAGGTGCCAGGTCGTGCTGAAAAATGAACTCTTCATCTCCATAAAGCTCTTCAGCAGAAGTGCTCCAAAATCTCCTGATAGCTAGATGCATTGACCCTGCCTTTGATAAAACATAGTGGACCAACACAGCAGCTGACATGGCACCCCAGAACATCACTGACTGTGGGTACTTGACACTGGACTTCAGACATTTTGGCATTTCCTTCTCCCCAGTCTTCCTCCAGACTCTGGCACCTTGATTTTCGAATGACATGCAAAATTTGCTTTCATCCGAAAAAAGTACTTTGGACCACTGAGCAACAGTCCAGTGCTGCTTCTCTGTAGCCCAGGTCAGGCGCTTCTGCCACTGTTTCTGGTTCAAAAGTGGCTTGACCTGGGGAATGCAGCACCTGTAGCCCATTTCCTGCACACGCCTGTGCATGGTGGCACTGGATGTTTCTACTCCAGACTCAGTCCACTGCTTCCGCAGGTCCCCCAAGGTCTGGAATCGGCTCTTCTCCACAATCCTTCTCAGGGTCCGGTCACCTCTTCTCGTTTGTGCAGCGTTTTCTGCCACACTTTTTCCTTCCCACAGACTTCCCACTGAGGTGCCTTGACACAGCACTCTGGGAACAGCCTATTCGTTCAGACATTTCTTTCTGTGTCTTACCCTCTTGCTTGAGGGTGTCAATGATGGCCTTCTGGACAGCAGTCAGGTCGGCAGTCTTACCCATGATTGCGGTTTTGAGTAATGAACCAGGCTGGGAGTTTTCAAAAGCCTCATGAATCTTTTGCAGGTGTTTAGAGTTAATTCGTTGATTCAGATGATTAGGTTAATAGCTCGTTTAGAGAACCTTTTCATGATATGCTAATTTTGTGAGAATTTTGGGTTTTCATGAGCTGTATGCCAAAATCATCAGTATTAAAACAATAAAAGACTTGAAATATTTCAGTTGGTGTGCAATGAATTAAAATATATGAAAGTTTAATTTTTATCATTACATTACGGAAAAGAATTAACTTTATCACAATATGCAAATTTTTTTGCGAGAGGACCGTATGTGTGGTGTGTGTGTGTGTGTTGTGGGGTGTGTGGCTGTGTATATTATATCTATCTCTGTGTGGTGTGATGTAGGTCTGTATGGATGCTGCAGAAAAGAGTATCAAAGGAAAGGGACGGGGGGGGAGGGGGAAG
>JAJAGP010000928.1:32500-37500 GCA_025084515.1 Ancistrus triradiatus | reverse complement strand
TTGTGGAGATGATCGCTGGAGGTTTTATGAGAATAGAAGATGATGTCGAAGCGCTGTGCCGTGTTTATGGCATGGAAAGTTCTGTCCTCCTCCTCCCACACATGCACATCCTACATCTGTTTATCCCGTGTGTTTATGCACTGCACATCTAAATCTCCTCTTCATTAATAAATCACTGGCTCGGCTGGCGGAGGCTTCAGAAACTTTCCCGATGTTACAGAATCGTTTTGATGGTGTCAGCAGTGCAGAGCAAAAAGCATTTTGATCTTCCTCTGCGCTCATTAGTTCGGGCTCGGCGCTCTATACCGGTCTGAACACCAGGGGGCAGTGTAAGATCGTTTCTTTTTCAGCCGTGCTCGGTGTTGGTTTCAGTTTTAAACATTGATTCCAACGCTTCAGAAGTTGGTGTTGGCTTAATTTAATATTGTAACCTGATCTGGGATGGATTTTTACAGATGGAGCAGTTTTCAGACGACGAGCTGGACCATGCGGCTGAAGAAGACAGCGATAAAGAAGATCAGGACCTGGATAAGATGTTCGGGGCGTGGCTTGGGGAGCTGGACAAGCTAACCAAGGTGTGTGATTATTTCATTTAAAAGCCTACGTTTGAGACCAGACCTGTACTTGGTCTGTGTGGAGTTTGCATGTTCTTCCCAGGTCAACTGGGCTCTGTAAATGTCCCGGTGTGAGTTCCCACCCTGTGTCCCAGCTCCTCATGACCCTGATTTGGATTAATCAGGGTTGGGAAGCGAGTCAGGAGTAAGGGTTGACCAAAAAGTTGAGCTCTCAAATCCTTGCGCTGCCGCTGTTGGGGTCTTGGACGAGACCCTTAACTCTCCGGTGCTTGGATTGTAAGATGGTATTCATTAAGGGTGTAACGATATGTCATGGTACGCTGCATCGCGAATGTGCATCGTGAAGTTAGATGACTTTTGAGCACCAGCGAGCGCTAACGTGAGTCATGATGCCACATATCTTCTGTTCACAGTGAGCTTGCTTGTTTGCTTTGATTTTCAATTTAAGATGAAGCTTGTGTTATTTAAATTCAGCACAGTTTGTTGCAGTAGCGTTATTTAAAACTCTAATTACTTTTAATTGCAAGGGACTAAAGATTGTTTTTGTTAACATTTTTGTTACATGTTGTTTACAAGAAAAGTATTTTGAATTGTTATTCTTTGGAAATAATACTCAGGTTGTTTAAGATGTGGTGAAGCTACAATAGAGCATTTTGTTTACAGTATTAATCTTCTGTTTCTAGTGATTTATTAATTTATTGCAGGGAGATTTAGTTAAAAAATCTATACAAGAAAATTGGTTTTGTTTATCAAATTTGAATTCAATAGTTGTGAGAAAATATAATCAAACAGGGAACAAACAGGGATACAGTAGGTTACATATTTAATGCTGCAATGATCTCCGGCCTGTTTTGATGGTTAAACTGGTATTTGCTTCGTGTCCGTGTCCTAATAATTATTTTGAGCCCTGACTCACCATGGTCTTCAAGTTAATTGCGTGGTAAACACACTTTCATGATGTAACCTCAGTACACATCGAGTAAATTCTGCATTACTGAAGGTGTGTGTGTGTGTGTGTGTGTGTGTGTGTGTGTGTGTGTGCCCTTTTGCAGAGTTTGGATGATGAAAAGCCGGAGCGGATGCAGAAAGCTCCTCTCAGACAGGATACCAACATGGCAAACTTCTCGTACCGCTTCTCCATATACAACATCAACGGTCTGTCCTGTGTCTCTCACACACACACACACACACACACACACACACTTTCCAACAGAACATAATATACAGTACAGTGGTACCCCAGTACGTAATGTTAATTTGTTCCAGAAGGTACATCGAGTGCTGAAAAGGGCAATTACCTAGAGAAATGTTTCCCATAAGAAATGATGCCAGTTTAATGAACCCGTTTCAGACCCCCCGAAATCCACACTGTATAAGGCATGATATTTCTCAGAATCTCTCTTAGGATTGAACCAGAAAATACAGGACATGTGTATGCAGTATTACAGAACTGAATCAAATCAGAAAAACAGCTTTTATAGGCTACAGTATTTAATGTGAAGTCACCTTACTGTATTGAGATCAGTCGGAGGTGTTAGTGCGATACGGTGGGACCTGTGATCTGCTTATTTATTGGGCTTTTCACCTTTCTACCTCGTTCGTCGTCTTGTGTCTCGTTCCACACGTCTGCTAGCTGTTTTGCATGTGCTGTAGTTAGTTCTGCCAAGGAAAGGGCGGTTCTTTATTAAAATAAATAAATAAACAAACAAACTAGCTGCCAAGCAAATGGTGTGCATGTTAATAAAAGCAGTTCATTTCTTGCTCTCCATGTCACAGAGGCGCTAAACCAGGGCGACTCTGTGGATTTGGACGCCCTGATGGCCGACCTGTGCTCCATCGAGCAGGAGCTGAGCACCGTCAGCAAACCGAGCGGCGGTGGCTCCTCCCGCCTCGGCCTGTCCGGAGAAGCCAAGGTGCGCCAGAAGCCTCCGGCCGGACGCAGCCAGAGTGTGAAGCACACGGCGGGCAGCGGGGGCAGCAGCGGGGGCAGCAGCAGTAGCAGCAGCACTCGCGTCTCGCCCGCCTCCACCATCAGGCCCGCCCTGGCCTCCAACTTCTCCCTGGACGACATCACGGCCCAGCTGGAGCACGCCTCGCAGAGCATGGACGAAGCGGCGCGCCTCAGCTCCACCTCCCTGGCCTCCACCGCCTCCGCGCCCTATTCCTCCTCCACGGTGCGCCGGCCGGCCCATCAGCATCACCGGCGCACCGGCTCGGTCGGGACCGTCATCGAACACGAGGCGAGGCCCATGGTGCACTCGTCTCGCTCCAGCATCAACTCGACCTCGGCGTCCAGCGTCGATTCTCTGGAGATGGACAAACCGAGGCTGGAGCAGGACCGGCTGCAGGAGCAGAGCCCGCAGACCTCCGAGGTAACGCTCTCGCTAACACGCTAACACTCATGCTAACGTTCACAGTGCCCGCTTTCTCCACAGCTAGCTTGTCTGAGGATGTTCCCGGATGGTCCTGCTATTGGGGACTATGCGACGCTGACTAGGAAAAGCAAGTTTAATACATGGAGAGAAATATCTGTACTAATCTGTAAATCTAATTTATTTATTTCTTTATTGTTATTATTATTATTATTAGTAGTAGTAGTAGTAATTTTACTATTGTTATTAACTATTTTTTTTATTAGTGTTTATAAATAAATACATACATAACTAAAATATTTAAGTACTTTATTTTTTATGGTGCTAACTACTAATTGTTTATTTTAATTGATTTGTGTTTTATTTATTTAATTTTTACTGTTAGTTTGTTTATTATTATTGTACCACTACTAGAAACAAATTTTATTTTTATTTATTTGTTTTATTTATTATTGTTTTTAATAGTTTTTAATAGCATTACTACTAATAATTTATTACGTTTTTATGTCATATTATTATTATTATTATTAGTAGTAGTATTTACAATTAACTAATTTTGTTTTTATTTGTAGTTATTTGAGTAATAAAAAATTGTTATATTGAATTGTTTCATTATTGCTTTATTCATTTATTTTCTTTATTATTATTTATTGTACAGCTTATTATTATTATTATTATTATTATTGTTGTTGTACCATTTACTAGAAACAAATTTAATTTGTATTTATTTGTTTTATTATTATTATTTTTACTGTTGTTTTTAATAGTTTCTAATAATTATTTATTATATATTTATTTTGCATTATTATTATTATTATTATTTGTAGTAGTAGTAGTAGTAGTAGTTGTAACTATTTTTTTATTTTATTTATAATTATTTATGAATAATAACATACTAATAATTCATTATGTTGAAGTATTTAAACATTACGTTTATTCATTTGTTTTCTTATTTATTGTTTATGATATGGCTTGTAGATATTATTATTATTATTATTATTATTACTGGTAACGGTAATAGTATTTTTATTTATTTATTATTCAATATTTATTGTTATTGTTGTTGTTGTTATTATTATTGTTATAATTATTACTACTATTACTACTACTACTAATATTATTCCAGAACTGTCTCAAACTGCTTTCTCCTGGTTAGGGTAATGGTTACTACTACTACTACTACTACTACTACTACTACTACTACTACTAATAATAATAATAATAATAATAATACAGTTAATAATAATACAGTTAATAATAATAATACAATTAATAATACTACTAATAATACTACTACATAGATGATGATAATAATAATAATAATAATAATAATAATAATAATAATAATAATAATAATAAAGGTTAATGATTAAAAGGAGAAAAGCTAAAATAAGTAGAACAAAATGTGTAATCAGATTTTGTTACAGAGCATTAGTGGAATTAAAAACACTGACACCAGACACAATCAGTGGATTCTGAAAACTGATATTAATTATGATATCGATACCGTGCGTGTGCGTGTGCGTGTGCGTGTGTGTGTGTGTGTGTGTGTGTTAAGCTGAGGTTACATTCAGGCCAACACAAGCTCCTTTAGAATCCTGTTATTCATATTTCCAGCATCTGGGTCTCACATTGAGCACGTGAAGCTGGTCCATCTGTTCCATCACAAACACATTCAGATCCATTAAGAAGCTCTCAGTTTTAAATGACAGTGGGATTTTGGACAGTAGGGGAACCGCACCGTGATGGATAGACTTGTTTTCACAGCAGCTCATTTGGACGCTACATGGAAATGAAGAGAAGATTAAATTTAAAGCCAATAGTAAGAGAATTCATCCCTGTTTTTCTTTATACTTGGATCATAACCAGTTCAAATCACTCAGAAATACCAACCGTAAGCTCAGAATGAATTACTTAAACTAAAGCCAGAGTTATAAACATCTGGGGCATTTATGTTCAGCGCTGATCTGCCCCCTAGTGGCTGTAGCTGTTACTTCTTTAGATGCGCAAAACGCGACACACTTGGTACGTTACTGTATGTATGCAGAGTGAC
>JAJAGP010000928.1:0-27500 GCA_025084515.1 Ancistrus triradiatus | reverse complement strand
GGAGGTTTGAGCAAACAGATTTTATTTTCTTTCTCTTCTAAAGTTGTACTGCTTTAGCACTCTGTAGACTCATCTTCTCATCTCAATTATCCTCTTACATAGGTGCGTTGTCAGCTCTGGCAGTCTCCAAAAATGACTAGAGGCCACAACACCTGCTACAGACAGCCTCAAAACATGGGTACCACTCAAGAGCGTCAACAGCTGATTTTTCCCAGGCTGCGTGATGCTTTTACAGGCACAAAAGAGGGCGGATGGAAAAGTTTAATCAGGGTTTTTGTACTGAGCTAATTGGTAAGCTTTTGCTTTGATTGTGATCCGTTGCTGTTGTGCTGCTGTTAGGATTTGGGTTTGTCAGGGCCAGTCTGTGGGTCGCTGGTGCCCTGGTTAAATATTTGTGGTCCAAAAAGTGGTTTGAAATGATGGCTTCGGATAGAGATTAAAACAGTAGAACACTGTGCGTCTGTTTTTGTGGTTGGTGTGGTTTGTGCGGTCGTGGGGCATTAGGGCAGTTGTGAGGTGCTGCTAAGAGGATTCGGGGACTCTAATCTCCTCTTTTGTTTATTTAGGCTTTTCGCTAAATGAGAATCATCTGTTTGTGTTGGATGTGTGTTTGTGTTGTAGGATGTCCCGATTATAAAATAATTCCTTTCATTCCGCCACGACCGCAAGCTTGTTGTCCAGCTGGTACAGAAGAAAACACACACGCCTCTTACACACATGGCATTTGCATGCAACCTTGGCCTGTGACTGCTCAGAGAAAATTATTTTTTTCTCAGTTGGTGTGTGTGTCAGAGAAACAGGGAGGGATTTGCACTTGTGTACGGTCATGTTGGGCGGCGTGGCTTCCTGATCTGGTTGTGTTCAGGTTTTCTATGATGGTGCAATGGGCTCTCATAGTTCTGATGGCTCGGTGCTGATTTATGGACGATTTGCATTCTGGAATGTTCCTGGCTTTGTGTAGACCTCCTAGACATGAGGACACGTGAATCTGGACTTCTCATATGGACCTTTAGATGCATGGACGGGTTGTTTTGGCCCAGTTGGATGCATGGATTTGTGTGTGTTCCTCAAATCGAAGGACCTGAGAGACTCCTTCCTGTAATCATGAGTTCATGTGGACAAGTAAGGTACACGAGGAGTTAAAGTAGTGATTGGGTTATACGACACTATTAGGACTATGCTGTTTACCGTCCTTTCTGTACGATATTATGTTTATGTGTGTGTGTGTGTGTAGGAGGAGCAGGCTGCCAAACTGAAAGCAGAGAAGATCCGAGTGGCGCTGGAGAAGATCAAGGAGGCTCAGGTTAAAAAGGTGAGAGCTCTCGTTACGTTTGTGCTCGATCTTCCATAGACAGTTATCACACCGTGCCAAAATCCTTCCCTTGTGTCAGATTCTCCCCTGGGTAAGGTACTGGACTATTGACCAGAAGGTCCAGGGTTCAAATCCCACCTCTGCCAAGCTGCCACTGTTGGGTCCTTGAGCAAGACCCTTAACCCACAATTGCTTGGATTGTAAGACTGTACCAACTGTAAGTCGCTCTGGATAAGGGCATCTGCTAAATGCTGTAAATGTAAATCTTTTATATATATATATATATATATATATATATATATATAAGACAGATTCTTGTTTCCCTATTTTAATTCTATTATAATCAATCGGATTGAGCGTCTGTGGGATATGCTGGAACAACAAGTTCAATCCATGGAGGCCTTCCCTTGGAACTTACAGGACTTGTGCTAACGTCTTGGTGCCAGATACCACAGGGCACCTTCAGAGGTCTTGTGGAGTCCATACCTCAGTGGGTCAGAGACTTGGCAGCACAAGGTGGACCCACTCACTGGTACACTTAGTCATTTAGGAGAGGATCTTATCCAGAGCGACTTGCGTACAACTGAATACAATCCTGCTATCCAGGACATACTGGGTTATGGGTCTTGCTCAAGGACCCAACAGCGGTAGGTTGGCAGAGGTGGGATTTGAACCCTGGACCTTGTGATCTGTGGATAGATTCCTTACAGGAGTGACTTGTTTTTGTCTGTTGTTAGTGCATTCAGGTCTTAACAGTGCTGCCATTGCTTTCTCTTTGGTTTCTTTGGTGTGTTGACTGGATTTGGGTTTTATTCGTGCACTTGTGATGTAAGCAAATTTGACGACAAATGGCTTATGAACATGATGATTGATGGAAGTGGCTCAGAACGTGATGTTCACAAGGAGGACATTGACTATCCACTGGTGTCCAGATGCAGTCATGTTTATTGACAAAGCTCTGGAATCTCTCTGCAGCACATCAGTGCACGGTAACGTCTGTGTAAGATGGACATGGGACATGAGGGTGTGCAGGTTTAGGATTACAGAGGAACGTGAAGCAGATGAGCTCCGGTGACGTCCGGTCGATCTTCTTAACGACATCAGCACAACCCAACGTCCACAAGCATCCCCTGTCTGCTGGTTATTTCATCTACGAGTACAAATATGGGCAGAACCATAACAGGACATTTATGTCACACACACCTTATTCAGTGACGCTTTATGACTGTATCAGGGTAGTTGTGAGCTGTCTGAATATTTTGTGTGTGCACGTGAGTGAGTGATTAAAATAGCAATCTTTCTGCTGGATTGAATTGGATTGCAGCTTTTGTCCATGACTGTGATGGCAGAAGTAGGTCAGCCTGTGTGTGTGTGTGTGTGTGAGATTTGTACAGATGCTGGATGTTGTTTATTTGACTGGATTGAGCATTTTATTATTCTTACTGTTCGACGAATTTTGAGTACAGATCACGTTTCGCAGATCACAGTTATTTCTCCTGTTGCCTTTAAGACATTTCTGTACTATGGCCAAAAGTTTGTGGATGCCACTTCTAATTATGTTCTTTCTTATATCAGTGGCAACAGAACAGGTTATAGTGAAAACCTCAGTGGCTCTCGGTACAGCATGTTATGGATTTCTACCTCCAACAAGTCAGTTCTACATCTTTCTGGCCTTCCCCCCCGAAAACAAAGTCCATAGACAGGAATGGTTTGCCAACTTTGATGGAGAACTTGACTTGCAATGAGCCTCATCTTTAACTTCAGACACTACAGAGGGTAACTGGAACAGCAACTGAGTCAGGTTCTAATGTCCAGCATCAGTGCCTTCAGTGATTCTGCATTCATTTATTCTACATGTAATATGCGTAATACCCTTTTTGAAATGTAGTTTTGGGTGTCCAGAAACTTTTGCATATCTAAACATATTCATTTTGGGTTCAGTCGTGTCTCTGCATTTTGTACGTCAGAGCAGTTGTGGTGTTTGTGTTTTTGCTTGGTTTGTTGGGATTCTCAGGTTTCTTCAAGTAAAACTCCACGGTCCCCCCAGTGCTGTCTCTGGCTGTTGCAATCACATGAATTAATCTGACTTTCGGTAGACTCCTGGTGGTGTTTCACTGGCTAGGCGGTTGAACAGGTTTGCTGTTTCCACCAGTCATTCCAGTCTGGTCTTTGTATGTTTGGGAAACATCCGTTTGCTTTTTGTCCGTTGTGTAAAACCCAAACTAGTTCCATAAAACTTTTTTTGATTTTTTTTTGACAGGAGCTCCTTTGTATCATCAGCCATGTTAGTGTTGCTGTGAAAACAGTATGCTAAAGACCAGATAACACACCATTATCTTAGGATAATGGGAGATGTAGATCCATTAAGTGTTATAGGAAAATCCCAAACCTCTTCAAAATCTGTCATTCTTTTAAGTGATGTAGTTTAAATACATTCAAATAATAGGAAGTGGAAGGTGCAGGTAGAGGCAAAAGACTCCTGTCAGCTATACACATCCGCTCGATACATCAGTTACCAAAATCAGGCTCGTCTGGACAGATTGCATTTCATTAGTTTCCAGCTCGGTCGGCTTACGGTTAAGCTGAGCAGTTAAAGATTAAGGGCCTTGCTAAAGGCGCCAACAGACTGGCAGAGGCTGGATTTGATCTGATCAGTAAGCCACCATCTCTTGTTCCTCTCAGCTGGTCATTCGGGTTCACCTTTCTGACGAGAGCTCCAAAACCATGATGGTGGACGAGAGGCAGACGGTGCGTCAGGTGTCTGGACAGCATGCTGGATAAATCACCACTGCGGATACAGCCTTGACTGGTGTCTGGTGGAGATCATCAGCGAACTGCAGATGGGTGAGTGAGCAGACACCACGAGGTGGAGTATGACCCGGGACAGGAGTAGCTTTGAAATGTAGTTTGAAATTCAAATCTTGTACCTAAAAAATCACTTTCAGTTCCCATCGGTGTTCTGTCATGTGTTCCTGACTGCATTCCTCTAACTCTGAGGTCAGCAATTATACGTCTTTTATCTGACAGGGTCGAAAATGAATAGCATCATTCTAAGCGCTTTTAAAGAAGCACTGGCTGCCTTTTGAGCGGTTTGTTTTTGTTTGGTGTTGATAGAGCAGGTAGAAATGGAGATGTAATATTCTCATCTATTTTGATTGTTAAACCACAGGACAAAATCTTATTTCTGTATCTATTTCTATAGCACTTTTTTCAGCAGAGTATCGTCTCAAAGCAGCTTAACGACTATGTTGGCTCATGGCCTCAAGGAAGCAAGCCTAGGGCGACAGTGGCAAGGGGAAACTCCCTAAGCATTATAAAGAAGAAACCCTGACTCCAAAAGGAACCTAAATGTTAATATGTAAGAACTGAACTCTAAGTTACCTAATTAGTAGAGTTATATTACGAGTTTAAATATACAGAAGCTAAAAAGAATATAAAATAGAGAAAATATAATAAAAAAAGATGATGATAATAATAATATAATATATAATAATATATAATAAATAATATAAACTATAATAAATAAAAAGGAGGAGGGGAGGAGGATTTAAGGGAACTCTAATGTGAATCAGATTAACATCATGAGATGGGAAATAGCAACTGCAGTGCTTCCTCTAGGGTTTTTTAGCAGCAGTGGCAGAGCATGACCTAACTTAGGAAATATTACATACCAGAATAAATACAGTTCAACTTCAGTGCAAAAAAAAAGCTATTTTTAAATCTATTTCTTTACATCCATTTGTATCCACAAAGATTGCAGCCTGGATTTGAGGGTTTTTTCTATTTAAAAAAAGTTATAGGGCTCCTAGAGGTGAATTTTCTTTTTTTTTTACATTTTTACACTCTACTTGTATAAATAAAGCGTTCAGCATCACTTATGCTTGATATCAGTTTACTCCATTTATTAGCTCGTCACAAACTGGCTGTTTTCGAGCTCAAGCTGTACAGGGCTCGGATAGTAACGTTAGTCGAGTTCACGAACGACTCCCTGGCTGCTTTTGTTTTCTTAATTCCCTTTCTATAATGGGTTAGAGATTTCGTCGTGTCTTTTTCACATCGTCAACTTAATTAAACAAAGCAAAGACACGAGCAAAGGTAAGTGCAGGAAGCTTTAGATCAGAATGCACTTAGATAAATAATCAGACGCTTCCATCCAGTCCCTGTGAGCTTTATCTCCATCATCCACCAGCCTTTCAGTTCTATTCCACCAGATCTTTTCTTTAATATCCATGTTTTTAGGGGCAGCCTGTTGCTCGTCCTATAAGCCCTCGATGAGCTGTTCTGCCCGACAACCGAGCTCTGATTGGCCAGCCTGATTTTAATGCAGGAATTAGAACAGGCTCTGACTAACTGACTCCCATCTTCACCTCTGGTGTCTATAAATGTGGAGCTCCATGCACAGTTGGATAAATAAATGCAGTCCGAACAGCCATTCCCTTGTAGTGCAGTGTGTTGTGTGTTGTTATGTAGCTAAGGAGCAATCAAGCGTGTGACCTTAACCTACATCTGCAGGGGTTGTGCGACGCAGGCAAACACACACACATACACACTACTGATAGAATAGAGACAGCACAGGGAAACACGACACAGTTTGTCTCCCTGTCTGTGTTTTACGTAGAAAGTCTACAGTGTGTCGATTTAAGAGATTAGAGATGTAGATGGAGAAGCTTGTGAGCCCTAAGTCATGTCATAATGAGGAAATATTCATAGTTTTGGATGTAGGACTAGTACACAGGAGGAATACTGCTGGTCGTACGCAAAGCAACAAGAAAACAGACACGAGAAAAGAAAAGAACGCAAAGCTGCCTCAGAGGACGGCACAAAGAAAGGACCAGCCCAAACTCGCTGCTTAGAAGTCTTTCAGAAGTTTTCAAAAGCAAACATGAGAAGAACTAACGTTTTTGAGATTGTACAGTAAGAGCTTTGGATAGGAATTCAGTAGAAAGTTCATATATGGGTTATAATTACAATTTAAAAGCTTTTTCTATGTTGTGTGCATGAACGTATTGGACTGAAATTGGGAGTAAAATAAGATCTTAACAGCGGGTTAGGTCCTGGCTCCTGGTGAGCCTGACTTGGATTAAGCAGGTATGAAAATTATTTTGGTCTAATTAATCAAGGCCGTTCTTTAAGCATGACACAGAATTTGCTTCAATAAAGTAGAAGTACATCCACATTACACCCTTTTCGATGTCCCACAGACCCGGATCGTTCTCACTCTGCTGTTTTGTGTTTGCGCTTTTCTCCAGAGCGGATCTTCGAGGATCACGAGAACCTGGTGGAGAATCTGCTGAACTGGACCCGAGACAGCACCAACAGGCTGATGTTCATCGAGCGCATGGAGAAGTACGCTCTGTTCAAAAACCCACAGGTGAGACCAGCTTTAGCAGCATCACACCGCCTTCCTGCTCAGGATGTGAACCATCTCTTTATCCGTCTGATCTCATTTGCATAATTGAGAGCTCGATCTACTTTTAGGACTTGTGTGGACATCTGATGACGTTTGTCATATGAAATATGGAAATATAGGCAGTGCTAATGTCTTGGAACTGCTGTGGGTAAAGCAGGACTACTATATAATACACACGTTCCGACAACATGCTGGTCAGCCCATTGCTGTGATACGTCAGCTCGGCTGCCATATTGGTCCAGGCAAGACTGGTTTATAAACAAATGGGGGGGCTGTTTTTATAGCACTGAAATGATTTGCTATACAGTACACTACAACATGTTATTAGCCTGTAAACACAATAAGATGTAGTCTAATAAATAATACAATTAATGAAATAATAGGTTAACAATAGTAGTATATGTAGTATATCTAGTAGTATAATACAGTATCTAAAATAGTGAATAATATTATACTACTATTTATCCTACATGTCTTTCTATTATTGTTTTATTATATTATTATTTATTAGAGTAGAATCAGGCATCTTTTTCTAATGTAGTTGCCTGGACCAATATGGCCACCACGTTGACGCACGATCCAGCGGCCAATGCGGTGTCTAGGTGTATCATGTCTACATAATGCATTATACATGATATACACTACATTTCCCAGAGCTCATCACTGCTGGAGATCCTCGTCAGCATCACGTATTCCTTGCCCCGGAAAATTCAAAACTCAGATTTTCTGCTGTCGAAAAATCATAAAACGGAGAGCACCTGTACTTCATTGGAATGTTGTTCCGTTGAGTGACTCTTCAAGTTTCTAAGAGCTCTACCTTTCTCTACTTTCTTAGAACTATTTGCTGGGGCGGAAGGAGACGTGTGAGATGACGGACAGGAATAAAGAGGCTCTGCTCGAGGTGAGGGATTTTCTTAGCCATCGCTTAAAGTCGACTCCCAGCTCTGGAAGCTCTGCATACCCATGATTATTGTTATTTTTTCGCAGGAGTGCTTCTGTGGAAGCTCGATCAGCGTGCCCGAGATGGAGGGCGTGCTCTGGCTCAAAGAGGATGGCAAGAAATCCTGGAAGAAGCGATATTTCCTTTTACGAGCTTCTGGAATCTACTATGTGCCAAAGGGTAAAGCCAAGGTCAGTCCACGTTGATCCATTCCAGCTCTTCTTAAATGAATGCTCTCAGTGCCACAACATTTACACACACACTGACCGTCACGTATTTCTGTCCACTCTGAGTGTGTGTGTGTGTGTGTGTGAAGCGTTTTGTATTTTTAGAGTGCGTTTAAGTTCATGTTACAGCATGCCAGTGAAGCGTTTGTGTCTTGAAAGATGAGCAGTTAATGCTAAACTGTGGGGACAGGCAGAGAAATAGTCCCAAAGAGATAATGGATCATTGAGCGTTCCGTTTTTGATTCTCATATTTGGTCTTTCTTCACAGATGTCATATCGAAATCAGATCAGATAGGGTTGCAGCCATGCAAAAATATCACTATGTGCGTTGCAGAGATTGATGCAGTTGCATTTTTTGAATACCAGAGGGACTGTGGTAGCCTAGTGGGTAAGGTACTGGACTCTGGCCCAGAAGGTCGAGGGTTCAAATCCCACCTCTGCCAAGCTGCCACTGTTGGGTCCTTGAGCAAGACCCTTAACCCACAATTGCTTGGATTGTAGACTGTATCAATTGTAAGTCGCTCTGGATAAGCGTGTCTGCTAAATGCTGTAAATGTAAATGTAATGTAAATGAAAACATGCGTCGTGCTCCCATACGCGTTTAAAACTCCTCCTAATTTAATTTAATTGCAGTTTACATTTTTATACAAGAACTCGTTATTTTGAACTGTTATTCTTTGGAACAAAAAAGGAATGTTTTCACTCGGTTATTTAATGAGGGTAAAGCTACAATAGAGCATATTTTATACAGGTTAGTAACAGGAGTTACTAACTTTCTCAACTAAATAGTCCCTCTCTCTCTAAATATTCCAGTACTAAAGAGGAAGTAGAGATCCTAATAAGGGTGCAGGGATCTATTTCAGACACAGCCACGTCTTCAGCATTGGAGCTCTTCAGAGCACGGTGAAAACAAGGCATGGATGAACATGGATGAACAAACGAATTTAATAAGATGTTTAAACAGCGTCGCCCCACTGAATATGTGGAATTTGATAAAACTATCAAAGGCAAAGAGGTTAAAGCTAAAGCTTGAAACAGCCGCTGCTATCTTTCTTTAGCAATAAAGAAGTTCCATTCAAAAAAGTTAAACAAAAATTGTTTCCGTATGCTGTCATTTGTAATTCTTGGAGAGAAAAGATCGGAAACAGCCGAAATTGGATTTGGATCGGCATCTCTAGTTTAATAGCATGAGACTACAGTTTTTTTTTTTTTTTTAAACTTAAGAAAATGTGGATTATTTTTTCATTGTTTACACTTCAGACAAAAAAATAAGAAAATTGAATCGTGAATTCATTATTGTGAATCAAATCATGAGCAGAGTGTATCGTCACATCCCTAATAAACACCCAGTATGTTTAAATGCACTTAATCCGATAACCGCAGAAAATCTGATTTTGTCAGTAATCTGATCGAGGTTACATGCATGCGAGCAATCAGACATTGCTAAACCTCGGGTAATAATCTGATTTGTACTTTGCAACCAGCCAATAATCTCTGAGAAAGATGTGACATAAATGTCAAACTGTTAATGAAATAATAAAATTTCCTCCAGCATGTACAGCAGTCTCTACAAGGTGTTTGATTGCTCGTGGGTTGCCAGATCCCACGAGAAAAATAGGCCACTAGGTCAGTGGAAAAAAAAAATCGTGGAATGGAAAATTTTCTCGAGTATAAACTGCGTCTCCACAAAGTGTTTGACAGCCGGTTTGCTGCCTTTAATTCTGGGGTTGCCAGATCCAGCGAGAAAAAAGCGCCAACTTCAAATGGAAAAAGAGACAATTAAAGACAGATCTTTAGAAAAGTCAGACCTTCCAACCGTGGTGGAATTATAATCGGGTTACTGGTATACATGCTGTTTGAAATCCGATTGCTGGGGTGAAATCCAGCTCCCCTTATCGTATTTCTTAATCTGACTTATAGATCGGACTATGCTGTATGCATGCCCATGTGCTGTGCCGCTGCATGTGCCCCTGCTGCTGCTGCTACGTCCTCATTTCATCTTAGCCTGACCCTGATTAAGTATCGGCTCGCCCCAGTTCTGGTTTGGCGTTTAGCCTGTGTGTGTTAGACTCTGTACCTTAGAGACTCTAAATCTCTGCCTCATGCACTGAGAGTAAATCGAAGAAACAATCGGCTTCTGTTAGGAGAGTTTAGTGCTGACGTTTGCATTCGCACCAGATTGTTGCAGCCTGTATCTAGGATCATATAAATCTGATTTATGTCATGTTTTTATCTTTAACATATCTCCGCCTTCCCCCTCTGCACCCTGTTAATTATAGACTTCCAGAGATCTGGTGTGCTTCCTACAACTGGATCACGTGAACATCTATCTGGGTCGAGACTATCGGAGCAAGTACAAGGCTCCTACCGACTACTGCATGGTCCTTAAGGTACAAAAGCATCAATATTCAAGTCTGACTGACAGTATTTAATTCTTACTGATAATCTTCTACTGCACTATATGGACAAAAGTATTGGGACTCACCTCTTAATCTTCGAGCCCCTAGCCATGCAGTCTGCCTTTATGAACATTAGTGAAAGAATGGGCCGTTCTAAAAAGCAGACTCAATTTGGTGATTGTGAGCAAGGCCCTCTCAACATCAGTGTCTGTCTTCATGAACGCTCTTCTGGATGAATCCCCACAGTCACAGTCCAAAATATTGTAGAAAGCCTTCCCAGAAGAATGGAAGCTCTTATAAGGGGATCAACTCCATATTAATGCCTATGGATTTAGAATAAAATGCTTCTGAAGGTCTAATGTTGAGGTGTCCCAATACTTTTGTTCATATAATCTATTAATGGAGCCTGTAATTACATTTGAATTATTCTACAGTGAATATTTTCATAGCCATTGCCTGATTTATGGAGGTCAGCAGATGTTTCTCAGTTCATTATCCTGTTATCGTGACCATGATGATGAATGACTAAGGGAATCTGGCCTCATATTTACCCCAGGATGACTGATAAGGTTTCCAAAAGCAACACTATTTGTAATTGTTTTTATTTAGTTTCCAGATCAGTCATTCAGTATGGATTTGTACCGCCCCCTAGAGGAAGGCAGAATAATTAAAGCTATTGGATCAGCCCTGGATTTTCTGACAAAAATCTTAAGATAATGTAATCCTATTTTCCCTCTCAGCACCCTCAGATTCAGAAGAAGTCTCAGTACATTAAGTACCTGTGCTGTGAAGATGTCAGAACTCTGCACCAGTGGGTCAACGGTATCCGCATCGCCAAGGTATGGGTCAGGTTTGTCTGGTGATTGTATCGGCCGGTTTTCTCGCGCAAGATTGAGAATGAGCGTGATGTTTGCTTTTGTGCAGTACGGGAAGCAGCTTTACGTAAACTACCAGGAGGCCACGAAGCGCACCGAAGCCGCTCACGACTGGTCGTCCCTATCTAGCTCCAGCATGAAGTCTGGCTCCAGCTCGTCCAGCCTGCCAGGTGATCCTAAACATCAGCTACATGGTACATTGTTTTACCTCGATATTTGTAATTAGAAATGTCATAAAAGTGCCGCAGATCCGGATCCTATAACTCGAGAACCCCTAGCGAGGCAGAACCTGCCCTGATCTGGCACAGAGCGAGACAGAAGGGACACCCCACGTCTGCTAGACCCAGAAGAAGCAATTCAAACCGCATCTTGCCCGAGGCGGGTTACAAACGGAGGTTGTTCATCACCACAAATCAGCTCCGCTCCACTGAGCGAGCCTGACGTGTGTCTCACCACTGACAAAGTGAGGCACACCCTCAATATTGCCAGGGTGAAAGGCAATAAGAGCTCACCCATGCCCGTATTGCAAGGCCCCCCCCTTGCTTGACATCAGGAGCTGAAGCACCAAGATGTTGCCAGGTCTTATCTGATACAAAGTTGCGACGCCAACCAAGGAGTGAACCATGGCACCCTCGTGGTTTCCAGGTGCGAGACACCAAGACCTCGCCCATGCCCGAGTTGCGAGGCATAACCTCTACATTGCCAGGGTGAAAGGCACTATGATTTCACCCATGCCCAAGTTGCGAAACCCATCGTCGTTTGTTATCAGGACCCATGCTCGTGTTGCGATGCCCACCCTTGCTTGCCATCGGGGGCACCAAGACATTGCCAGTGCCAAAGTTGCAAGGCCCCATCTCGCTGTTTCCAGGGTGTGAGAGCTCACTGCTACCCAAGTTGTGAGGTGTACCCTCAATATTGCCAGGGTGAAAGGCACTAAGACAGCACCCATGCCTGTGTTGTGACACCCATCGTCACTTGTCATCAGGACATGATGTATTGAAATTTTGCCAAAGTTGTGAGGCATATACTCAATATTGCCAGGGTGCCAGGCCCTAAGACCTCACCCATGCCTATGTTGCGAGGCCCACCCTCACTTGTCATCCGGGGGCGAGGCACTATGATGTTGCCAATGCCCGAGTTGCAAGGCCCCATCTTGCTGTTTCCAGGCTGTGAACCACAAAGACCGTGCCAGTGTGTGATCTGTGAGGCCCACCCTTGTTGATTCCAGGGCACGAACCACTAAGTCATCACTTGAGACTTCACGGATGCCTGAGTTGCAGGGTCCGCCCTCTAAATTTTTAGGGCTTGAGGCACTAATGTGAGGCATTAAGCCCTTGCACTCTTGCAGAGTGGCAGGATGGCATTTGACTCGCACGTTCCAGTTTGTGTTCCTAAATAAGAAGCTCATGAGTTGGAGTGCCCACTCGGGTAATGGGGTCTGGGTTTGTGGCACGTAATGGAGTTCCTACCACTTATAAAAGATAAACAGGAGCGAGCTTCAGTTCCATTTTTAAATGCGTGCCATTTGAGCTAAAGGAAAAAGACATCTTGCGTAAACTTTCCCAAGAGATTATGCTTGGATACACATTTTTAGACAAAATCTTTGAACCTGAAGTTATGCTCTGACTGCTCTAAGCATCTCTATTGACTTGATGTAAACATATTACTACAATAACGACAAAGTTTTGTTTGTTTGTTTTTCTGCACAGACCCAGTAAAAACAAAGGGTCTCCCTATACAGTCCCATCTCGGCTTAAAAGTTTCTAACCTCACTCTCACGCTCTTCCACAGAATCCCAGTCCAACCACTCAGACAGTGGCGTGTCCGAGACCACCTCCACGGGTCACGTGCGCTCTCAGAGCGTGGTCAGCTCCATCTTCTCTGAAGCCTGGAAGAGAGGCAACCAGGCGGAGGATGCCAAGGTGCCCCAAGTCATGTCCTGCCTCGACTCTCCTGCCTACATCCTTTCATCTAACATCTTATTCTCTTCCTGTCATCACCTCTTTTATCATCACCTTACGGCTTCTTTAATAGTTTTTCCTCTTATTTTGTATGGATCATAGATAACTAGTCTGTGCTAGGTTGTTAATAGGGGAAATTATTAGGGTCTGGTGGCATGTCAGTCTAATCTCCAAGATCATCTGGAGGAACGAGTTTGAGCCGAAGGCTGCATCCTGTCCTTACAGGGTGCGGCTGGGCCATGTTCTCTGGGAGAACAGATATTTTGGGCTCATGTAGACAGGCCGGTTCACTCTGAGGAACTGTGCTCATCTTTATCTTCTCTCCTCTCTTAGGGTGCAAAAGTCAAGTCTCGCAAGGCCTTCCCCCTGTGCGGATTGAGGTTAGGGGAGTGAGAACCCTCATACTGGAACAGTAACAGTAACTGTAGAGGCCACTAACCCCACAGATTAGCCGGATAGAGCTGTGTGGTTTGATGAGTGAAGTGCAGTTTGGGTCGGTGTGAGAGATTGGCTTTAGTAGCTTGTAGGGTTGGGTATCGTTTTGCTTTTTTTAATCGATTCCAGTCCTGCTTATCGGTTCCAAAATGGTGAAAAAATGTGCCAGATGTTTAGATATAAAGAATATTTGCCAACCCGATTAATGTGAACAAAGCTTAATGTGTCTTAATGTACTAAAACAATGACCCAAAACACAAACTTCTGTATTATTACTGGCTATAAGTAATTTCTACTGCTGAAATGATGAACCTGTGATCCAAAAGGAAAGGAATCATTTTTACATTAAGGTTTAAATGGGAAGAAAAAGCTTAATGTGAAAATGGTTTCTTTCCTTTTGGATCACTTATGATCAGTAATAATTGAAAGAAGTTTTACAGATTGTTCCCGACTCACGATGGCGATCCGTTCTGATAAATCCATCGTTGGGTCGAGTTTGAAGTTTAAGATGTACTGTATGTATCATTGCATGATCTAAGGGTGGGCGAAATGGTAAAAATATTATATCACGATAATTTATATGATTCTTAAAAACTACTATTCAAATATTATCCCGTATCTATTAGTGATTTTTATTCGTCCAATTAAAAAGGAATAAGCACACTCTTTATAATGAAACATGCAGTACACTCCTAAAGCTCACAGTCGGATTTCTGCAGTTATCGGATTATTCAAGTAGTTATGTAAACAGCGTACTCAGATCTAGAAATCAGATTAAGAAATCTGATAGAGAGAGACGAAATTTACCCCAGTAATCAGATTACTCATAGCATGTATACCAGTAACCCGATTATAATCACAGGGCTAGTGGAAAAAACATGGTTGCCAGGGCCTCTTATTCTTAGAGATTTCGCTTCTTTTGGGCTTAACATAGACCAGGTGATTCTCTCATGGGATCTGGCAACCCTGGAATTAAACACAGCACCTGCTAAACGGCAACCGAACACTTTGTGGAGACTCTGAAACGCAGTATGTACTTAAGAAAATTTGATCATTTAATATTAAAAACAAAAGTTGTCACATCTTTGTGAGATCATTGGCTGGTTGCAAAGTAGAACCCTGAGTGACAAATCACAAAAATTGTGTGACTGATTTTTTTTTTAGATTTTGTGAGTGTAAAGTTTTCGCAGTTATCAGATTATTATGTGCATGTAAACACACTCGGTGCATTAGATGTCTTGCCATGTCGTTTCATACTGTACATACTGCATTTAGACTTGTTGACTCTCACAAAATTGAGCGTCCATTGTGGCAGAGGGGTGCCTGCTTAGTACAGACATATTACTGCACGAATCCCGGCTGTGTAGTTGATGCATAAAATGCCTTAGTAGGAACTGATAATTGGTAGCTAATACCCAACCCTAGTCGCCTGTGCCAACGGATTCCCAAGAAGGAAGTGTGTAGTTAGTGTGTAGGATTAATGCGAGAATTGCATTGTGCTTTAGAAGGACTGAACTGATCGAGTGCTGTGCTGTGAGAACTGCCCTCATCTCACCCTCCTCCATGCCATGCCATGCCATGCATTACTTACTTTTCTGTTGCTTCAATTTGCATTCGACTGACTCTGTTCTTTCTCCTTTAGATGAGAATGGATCCACCTCCACCCACTCAGCCAACCAGGGCTTCGTACCCTCTCCAGCTTCCCCATCTGCCCCAATTGCCTCAGTCCGTTTTACCCCATGCGAGCTACCCCGGCACGTCACCCCAGTCCTCTCCTTCTCCACCGTCCCCTCCTCCTCCACCACCTCCTCCCCCTTTGCCCAATTCAACCCACCAGTCGGCGCCTACAAAGTTCACCAAGTACAGCACCATCGCCCGGCTCCACAACATCTCCCAGGCTCCTAATCACTACAGGCAGACCCCCCTGTTGGCAGCGATGCAACAGTCAGGACCTCCGGCGCCTCCGCCGCAGTGTGCGAAACCGGTGACGAACCACACGGCTTCCAGCAACCCACCTCCAGCACCGCCACCGCCCCCTCAGTCGATGCCCGCGCCAGGATCGGCCATGGCGGTGCTCAAGTTAGGCCCACCGAGCCCTCAGCCAGAGTTTATCCCACCTCCGCCTCCTGAGGATGACCACCTACCGCCTCCTCCGATGGATCACGTGCAGAGCAACGGCGTCTTGCCACCTCCGCCGCCACCAGAGCAACTGAAGTACCCTCCACCCCTGAGCTCCAACGGCCTCCAGCAGTTCCTGGCTCAGAAGTTTCCGCACATGAACTACGACTTTTCTCCTCTCCACCAAGACGAGGAACCGCCTCCTCCACCGCCTGAATGTTTCTCTCCCACGCCTCAACTCCCGCTTGCACCTCCCAAAACCTTTACTGGGGTATTCCCACCACAGACAGCTCCCAAACCGCCCGGACACTCCATCTCTCCGGTCTCTCCGCTATCACCGACCCCGTCCGGCTCAATGAAGAAGCAGCAGAGCTTCTCCGGTAGCCAGAGCCCCAACCAGCCTCCTCCCACCTTGCCCAAACAGCACAGCTTCTCTTCAAAAGCACCGCCTTTATCGACTGCCACCTCTCCCACACCATCCCTGGTCAAACAACTTGCAAACCAATTTCCAGGAGCGGCAGATGCTTCTAAAAGCCCCGTTTCTCCTCCAGTGGTCAAAACCAAGCCCAAGTGGCAGCCAGGAGGGCAAGCTCAGCCCCAGTCGCCAGAGTTTCCTCCTCCTCCACCCGAGAATAGCCTCGACTTCCCTCCACCACCACCCCTGCTTTCTTCAAGTCCCCCTTCTTCCAAGGCAGGGTCGCCAATGAAGAAATCCCCCTCCACCTCATCCAACCTTTCAACTGGATCGACGGGGAAGAGGCCTCCGCCGACTCCACAGAGAAACTCCAGTATCAAGTCTAACACGTCCGTCGAGTACCAGGAGTCGAAAAAAGTCGAGGACCTGGTCAGCATGTTTGCCCAGCCCAGCCAGCCTGCCGCCAACTCATTCTCGACTCCCTCTTCTACGTCAGGCTCGCCATCCAAGGACTCCCCTGCGGGCTTCCGGGCGTCAACGAAACCGGGCAAAATCAACTTGGCAAACCTGCCGCTGGCTCTACAGGGGAAATCCAGCAACGTGGACTTTCCCTCTCCTCCTCCCGAGTGCGAATTCCCCCCACCGCCGCCAGACTCGGAGCTTCTGCCCCCTCCTCCACCGTCGATGGAGATGCACAGCCTGGCTCCCAAAGTGGCCGTGGTGAACCCTCAGCCTCAGCTCTCGTCCAGCTCCTCGGCGTGGAAGCAGAGCTCCTTGAGGAAAACCCCTCCTCCGACTATGCAGCGCCGCAGCAGCGGAACGCCCGAGCCGATGGCACTTTCACCCCCGCCGCAACAAGTCCCCCTGACCCCCTTTAACACTCAGCTTCCCCCCACCTCACCCAAGGGCAACCTTTCGGTTCAGCCCAACTTCCTCGAGGACCTTAACAGAACTTTAAAGAGAAAGTCCATGTCTAGGCACGGCTCCCTGCCGTCATCCCGTCTCTCGGCCAAGCTGGAACCGGTGGCCACTATGGACGACATGGCACTGCCGCCACCTCCCCCAGAGCTGCTGCTGGGTCAGCAGAAAAAGGGAGGCTACTCGAGTGCCAACATCTCAGGCTATGCAACGCTACGGCGGGGGCCGCCGCCTGCACCGCCCAAACGGGACCAAAACACCAAACTGACCAGCGACTGGTAGATTGCAAGGCCTGAGCGCATAAAGAATACTATTCCCTCATTTTAACCCAAGTTTATTGCCACACTTTGAAAAAGCAAGCCAAATCCAGTACAGTATATAAGCTTCTCTGCGTGTTTGTGCCGCTTTGCAACGACGTGTAAACAGTTATCTTAAAACAAAACAAAAAGAGAGAGAGAGAGAGAGAAACTCTGACATAATCTAAACAGGTACTGCATGGACTCCTGTGTGATGGAAAACAGAGGAACGACACATGTATAGTAAAAAGACGTATTTGGAATTTTGTGGGAGGGGCGGGCAGGGCACTTTTAGCTTTTTATATAAAATTATTTAATACCTGAAATATATTCTTATTTTAAAGTTTTAATTTTTAAACCCTTGACCGTATGCGTTATAGGAATCAGGACTAATGAAGAGATGTGTATACGTGCGTGTTTTGTCTGAGTGTTTTGGTTGATCCGCTCTCAGAAGAAAAAGAAAAAAACCCGAAGAGACGGCTTGGTCGCGTTGCCTCGCTTTATCCTTTATTAAATGTGCAACGATATCACCTGCTTTTGTTCTGAATATCTGGGATTTGTTTAAATGGACGATCGTTTGTCCGGGCCCCTTGGTTTTTTTTCCAGACGTTGAGACTGTTCATGTGAAGGTTCTTTAGCGTGGATGTGTTCTGTACGTTGGTTATGTTACTGCCTGATCTGTACATAATGCAGCTCTTCCTGACTTTAACATCTTCTCTTAGCTTTGTGACGATCAGGACGTCGCTGCAGACTTTTTGCTCAATTTTTATTCGTCCCGATTTGGGCACGGTGTTTAACGACGCTCAAAGTTTTTCTTTATTTTTGTGTGAAGGTAAGGGAGGATGATTTGATATCGCCTTTCTCTGAGGCACTTTATATATACAGCTGAACGTTACATTTAGCTAACGCACACACTTTGGAACGGAGGCTGAGACGTTTGCATTTCAGTACAGTATATATGTATATGTTTTTTTCCCCAGTTTGGCAGTCGATTTGAGTTTGAGCTGGGTTACGAGTGCACATCGCTAACGATGGCTGTTAAAGTCAGGAGTGCTTTAGATAAGATAGCTGGGGAAGTAAATGTCTGTTGCATTTAAACTGAACAATATAAATGTTACTCATGCATTACGATGTTCCAGTGCCATTTTATTCTGTGCCTCAATTGTTTTGGGTTGTCCTGAGTTTTTTTTCAATGCGTATTGTACCCTTTTCAGGTATATGCATCAAAAAGAGAGCAGAGACAAACAACTGTCTTTCACCACATACATTTACACTTAAGTCACCTCTGTCTCCAGTCAGGTGGATTGAAATCTGATTGCTGTATCCCATGTGATAAGTGGACTGTGGTGGTTTAGATGTTAAGGTACCGGGTTCAAACCCACCTCTGCCAATCTGCCTCTGTTTTCTCTTTGAAATTTGTGAATCAGCTCTAACACTGGACCGCCTGCATCCTAATTTGTTTACGCTTTTTATTTGCTGCCTCAAACATCATGATTTTACATGATCTCTATGAGGAAATGCTTCAGGATTTAACATTTAATTAAAGACTTTTTTAATACTACCCAGAGACGAAAGTAAGTAAGAAGTAGTAAGTAAAACCCACTCAATAAGACTACTGTGGTACATCAGTATTTATGGTAAATTCATTCCAGAAGGCTCGTCGAGAACCGAAAATGATAAGTACTGAGCAAACATCTCCCATAAGGAGTAATGTAAACTGAATTAATCGGTTCCAGACCCCCAGAAAGTAAGTATAATTAAACTTTTTAGGACCCATGGAGAGTTATTTACAGATGTAAAAATAAAGAAAAACATGATCTGCACTGAGCAAGAGCTATTGTGAATCTGAATCTCAAGAGTTCGAGTTCTTGTACGACTGCCCCCTGCCGTTTGTTGTTCAGAATGTTCCTAGTAGTTCTGTTGCCCATTTGTGGTACTGTGAAACTGACGTATCAAGTATTTTCACGTTAGTAAAACCGCAATGGCAGGCTTACTAAAGATAAGACAAAATTGAGATACTGCTGCATTTTTCTTCTCTAGGTCGCATGAACGGGCTTCCATCAGCTACAGTCACTTAAAGACTGAAGATTTACTTTAATTCTTTACTTTTAATATTATTATAATAACAACTTGCATATCAAATGTAAAAGGTGTCACTCAGACGTTAAATTTGGCAACTGCTTGTTTTATTTGTCATTTCCATCCCATCCGATCATAACTCCATTTCGAAGCACTGCCACTTTGACAAATCCGGCCCCGTTACCCTCCTACCGTCGGAAGATCTCCTCGCTGCTGGAGCTGGCAGCCTGCAGTCTACAGGTCACCCCCTGCAGAGAGACCAGCTCCCCAGAAACACGCACATAACTGCTGCATCTGCTCTCAACCTACACCCAGAGAAAGAGAGAGCGTTACCGAGTCCTGATTGTTTCGTTGTTAATAAGCTGAATAAGTGGATTTGTCTCACTTCTGACAGTCCTGATCTGAACGGACAGCCCTCCAGAGACAGGGTGTGAGGTTTGAGACACATCGTCTGCCTTATTCCGAAGTTCAGAATGAGGTCAAAAGTGTTGAAGTTCACCAGCCTGACCTGCAAAAACGTTTAAGATGTTAGAATGATTAATTAAGTAGTTCCAGTATAACGGGATTGGCTTTCAAGTAGAGAAACTCAAACCAACCAGCAGAGGGCGTCAGTTAAACGTTTTCCACCATGTGTACAACTTTAGCCTTATGAGCCATATCTGACTTTTAGAACTTTTGAGCAATCAAAACACAAACTTAAGTATGGCAGTAGCTGCAAATGCTTATTAATTCCAAAAATCTGAGGCCAGATCTACTTTGTATAACACAGTATATTTCACTACAAATCATATAATCAGCATAGAGTGAAATCTGATGATCGACATTATCCAGCACGAGTTCCTAATATTCCAAAGAGCATTTTGTGATGTTACTGAAAGTCTGGCCTTCTCCGTCTTCGAGTGCCCCCGTTATACTGATTATAATGCATTCGGAGTCTTCAGCCCCTTTCACACTTCTAGTACAAGGTAGTTAATTCTGTAACAAACTGGTATGTTTTTGGGTTCTTTTGATCATTGTGGCAGCTTCAGCATTGGCTTAATATAAATGACACTAAATAATAATAAAATGACACTAAAACACTGAAGAGTTCCTTAAGGTCTTGTTTACACAGGTCATACCTGACTGATGCCGTTGTCGGTCGGCCTGTACATGTTAAAGCTGGTGGATTTCTCGTTCACTTCACCGACTGATGCCTTCAGAGCAGAATCTACCGCAAGCTTGATGTTCTGCATCAGCAGAGGCCATCCTGTAAAGAAAGCAGATCGTCTGTAATGAATGTGGAACGACGTGGCTGTTTTGCAAGTCTCCCAGTGAAGGGTTTGGTTTGACATGTTCGTGTCCGTCTCAGTCTACAGCTATGGAGGTTGTGTCTGCAAGAGCTGTTTACCAAATGTAAAAGTCCTTCACTTTGAGTTTATTCAACTACTGTCCTTATATTTCCATTATAAATAAGTTTCGAGTTATGCTCTAGTCTTATTAATACATTAATACATACTTTACATGTAAATGAGTTGGTATAAATCCATTGAAAAAAGTTCTAACAGCATCCGTCAAGGGTTTTTAATTAATAATTATGGAGCAACAGTTTAACAGATGCCGCATTTCACCTCTTTTGGTCCGCCTACTACCAATAAAACGTGTTCATCCCATCTGTAGTGTAGGTGCCGGAGCCATTAGACACCAACATCTAACTACAAATATCTTATAAAAGCTGTTCTTACTTAATAATACCATAAAAAGGGAAATTGGACCAATAGGATTGGTAATTAATACACTGCTGTATGAGACACGGTCTACAATGAAACATTAAACCACCATGAGGTCTTTATACTTTTTAGGTATCGACCTACCAACCAAAGCACTTAACTGCTTATCTACTTACCAAGGTACTTACTGACCCACCTACGTACCTACCTACCTATCAAAGGACCTACTTGCCTACCTATTACCCAGCTTGACTACCTACCTTCCTACTTACCTATCAAGGTACACACATACCAAGCTACCAAAGTACTTACCTACCCATCTACCAACCTATCAAGGAGCATACTTGCCTACCTGTTACCTACCTTCCTACTTTTACCCATCAAGGTGCCTAATTATTTATCAAGTGACCTACTTACCTGTCAAGGTACACACACCCCTACCTTCCTATCAAGGGTCCTACTTACTTACCTACCTAGTGATCTACTTACCTACCTTTGCAATAAGGTGCCTACTTATCAAGAAACTTTACATACGGACCTACTTACCTACTAACTAACTAACTAACTAACTAACTAACAAACAAGAGACCCATTTACTTACCTACCTACCTATTAATCTACCAAGGAACCCACTTATATACCCATGTACTAACCCTTCAAGGGACCGACTTGCCTACTTACCTGCCAAGGGCCCTACCTGCCTACCTACCCATCAAGGGACCTACTTACCTACCTGCTACCAACCTCTGACCTACTTACCTACTTAGGCCTATGCAAATCCATTAACTATCTGACCTAATGCTTACCCAAGTTTGCATTGTCCTGGCTTGAAGCATTATTTATAAATTCTAATACATTTCTGAAGTAATGTCTCAACTTTTATGGACTAACCCAAAACTCTGCATATCAATTTATTTTAATAGCACAGTTTCAGTTAAGAAAAAGCAACTGCAAACCTGTAGTGCTTAACGTTCTCAGCTCTGCAACTTGTAAATGAAGCATTTATCATAAGTGCAACAACATGAATTAAGCATCTGTTTTAGCTCAATCTTACATTTGTGTGTCTTATTTTGGCATTTCATCTGCTGTTCAAAATCATACCAAGTCTTTTACTGACCTGAATCAGGTGACATTCTGTTCGGCACACAGCGTCTATCATCATAAATGTATCATCATCACACAACACTGACCTCATTGATGATCCGACTCACCTAAGACGCACCGAGTCTGCACAAAAACCAGGAGAATCAAAGCTGATCTCATCATATCTGCTCCAGCCCACTCTATTCCTCCAGCCCTGGTGTCTCTGGCCGGTCTGTGTGCTTCATCAGGACTGAGGCAAACCCCTGGCCAGACTATCAAAGACACGCACAACCATGCAATTTACAAATGACTGGGCGGCATGTTAATGAGACGCTCAGGACTCACCTCAGGATGTTGTGGTCCATTGACACTGTCCACTGCACCCTACAGACCAGGCTGACTAGATTTCACAGATGAGAGTCATCTTCAAAAAAACTTTTTAAAAATGCTGTTTATGGTGTGCCATGTGCATAAAGTATTAAAATTCAGGATCCATAGTAGCAAACAGAAACACTAAGGCACAGGAAGGACAGGAGTACAGTTTGTGACTTGGAGGTAACAGAAGTAGAGTCACTAAGGAATTGGGGAAAGGATTTCCACAGCTTGGGGGCAGCAGCGCTGAAAGATCTAGTACTTTATAGGGAACAATAAGGAACCCTCCATCAAAGGACCTGAGGGAGCACACGGTGCTGGAGGAGCTTCAAAAGAGATGAGGGCCAAATCATGAAGGGGTTTAAAAGCATTATTGTTAATACAGGACGTTCCTGCCAGATTAGGGGTGATGCCAGTTTTTTTTTGTTGTACTCAAACACTCTTGCTGCCACGTTTTAGCTTGTTAATGGTTACAGAATTATGATAATCAGCCCAAGAGAAGATGAAAGCATGAACTAATGTTTCGGCATCACAAATAGCCAGGCAAGTGTGTGTGAACGGAGCAAAAAGCAGATTCAGTAAACGAGCTAATGTAAGCCTCAAAGATGAGAGAGGACTTGAACACAGCTAGTGAAGGCCTCTTTGAAACATCAACCTCACGAGTGATGCCGGATATTTAGTACAGGTATAACGATCCACTCTGCTCACGATTCGATCCACGATAAAATTTCTGAAGTGTAAACCATGCAAAACAATGCACATTTTAAAAACAAAACATTTACTCGTCTGCAATTAAATGACAAAAAATTGAGATTTAAAATTGTAAACAAAATGTCCTATGGCAGCTTTTCTTTAATATACCATACCTTGAAAGCGTTCCTTTTTATTTCTGATGAATAACGTTTCAAAATGGTACTTTTCTTGTATAAAAAAATAGAACAAAGTCTTTAGTCCCCTGCAATTAAAAGAAACTAGGAGTTTTAAATAACGCTGCTGTAACAAAACATTTGCCCAAATTTAAATAACTAAATGCGACCTTCAAGTGAAAATCACAAACCAACGAGCTCACAGATCATGACATATGATGGCACCCTCTGGTGTTCAAAATCTGCAACTGCATCACAAGGCATAATGAACAGAACACTCATCGTCCTGTTCCTGTTGCACATCGTCGCAATTTTGCATCGTGTCACAGCCCAGCATTACACCCCTAACATGTAGCAATGAGATTTGAAATTCCTACTACAGAGTATTGCACAAAAAAAAAAAAACATACGCGATTTTAAATATATAGTGAGACCCTCACACCAAGTGCGCTGCATTTTTTAAAAATTGAAACTCTCGGAAAACTCCCTGTCTGTTGCTTCTTTCTTTAATTTCCCTTTTAGTAATGTCTTGGAGATTTTTCTGTATCTTTTTCATTTAGACAACGTTTAAAAAAAAAAAAAAAAAAAAAAAAAAAAAAAAAAAAAAAAAAAAAAAAAAAAAAAAAAAAAAAAAAAAAACAATTCTAGGGTTACCAGTTGTAACAAACTGCTGACAGAGATGAACGAATCCGAGATCTAGTACTAATTTAGAAGAGATGAGAGAGAAGTACTTCATAATTTGTGTCGTCCAGGAGGAGAAAGATGTTAATGATCAGTGACTGCAAAGGCCCAGATTTCTACCTAGGAGAAATTACTTTATCTAACAAAAAACAAAAAAAGAGGTTGGTGTAAGTTGGGTACAATTTGAAATGTTCTGCAACTTAAGGCTGTAACAAACGTTCAGACAAAAAGGTTATACTGCAGTTCCTGGAGCATTCTGTTCACTTCTTGGCCAAACATCTGCACTGATCGAGTACGACATCACAATTTCCCAGCGAGAACCCAGCAATTTACCGGAATTACCCCATCAACCTGTAATAGATATTATCCATGGGTCAGTGCACCATAATTTAGGAAGGGACCAATCGCCTGAACATCCTGATGAGGAAATGTTATGGGTAAAATTCACAATGTTGTGACTGGAAGCTAAAATCACAGGTCTGTGTTTAATCCTGGATGCTGCTTCCTTTGGTTCTTATTTACTGTGACTTATTTCATTGCAGACACCATGAACCCAATATAGTTCATGTTTTTTCTGGTCAACTTCTTTCCTGCATTTCAGGCCTACAACACATTCCAAAAAAAGCTGGGGCGGGAGCAATGTAGGGTTAGTAATAAGGTAAAAAAATAATAATAATAAAAATAAATGATGGAACGACAAAGAGGGGATTACAATCATGATTTGCATGATGACAAAAGCAGCATCTTTAAGGATGAGGAGTTTTTCCAAGATGTGTTTTTGTTATGAAGACAATATTGGAGCATTGAAGGCAATTCCACAGGTAGACTGATGAATACGATTGATGAAGGATGAATAATCACAGACTAAAGTTTTCGATGCTGATATTTATTGATGATGTTAATAGATGTCGATGTTAATTGTTGTTGGTGTTACTTGGGGCTGATGTTAATTGATCTTTTGGTGTCCTGATGAGGTTCTAGATGTTGATTGGAGATCCTGGTTCCTGCTTCGTCTTTCTGTCCATGGAGGCTCTGGAGATGTGGGAGAGAGACGTTCCTCTCAGAAATGGACTTTGATCTGTGGGGCATTATACTCCAGGAGGTGTAGGTCCTGGGTGCCTCCAGACTCAGATCACTGAAACCAAACTACAGCAGAACGATTTTAACACGTCGACCTTCATTCATGATGTAATTTCAACATGCCTCATTGCAGCAGATTGGATTTGATACCTCCTATTTCTTTGCTTTCTCTCTCCAGTAAGCCTCCCTCGCCCGCCACTGCGCCTCCTTCTCCTGCAGGCGTTCCCTCATCTGGCCGTAGTAATCCGACACCAGGAAGAACTTTCCCTGCAGGGTGTCGGACAGTGCTGTTTGGAGGAAAGAGTTCACACCCATAAAGGACTTTATCTGTAAGAACGTTCTAGATCTAGACGATCATGATCCTGTGAATAAACCACTAACATCCAAAGCAGTGTTTGTCTCCATGCTGTTCCACAATGGTCTGGACCTCCTGGATCTCCCTCTGGTACCTCTCCCTCATCTTCTTGCTCACCCACTGCCTCACACGGCTCGTCACATTCGGGAATCTGGGCATCTTTTTGGCGCCGGCGTCCTTACAGCTCTTCTCCGGAGCTGGAGCTTCCTCCTCTGGGCGGAGCTTTGGCTCTGGGGACGCCTCGATCTCTGGGCCGGGGCCCTCCGATGAGGCCGGTAGTGGGCTGGGGGCATCTGGAGGGAACTGATCGTATTCGTCCTCTTCGGGGTCCGGGATTGGTACCAGTGGCTTCACCTTGATGAGCAGAGGCCGACCGGTGGAACGACTGGACTGCAGATGTTTACATGTGGAGGTCGGGCTCTGGTCGGACGCTACAAGAGGCTTTACAGTGGTGACCTCGGCTTTTTTAGAACCAGAGCTACACCCCTGATCCTGATGGCCTCCTGCCTCTTGTTTCTGGTCGGTGATTTTCTGTCCTGCACCTCGATCTGGAGCCACATTTTGAGCCTCCAGCTTTTCCGGGAGATTTTTATCCCTTTGTTGCTGTTGCTCCATGGGTTTCTCCACCTTAACCCTCTCCATCTTTTCCTTCTCCTGCTGCTGCTTCATTCTCTTCACCTCTCTTCACCTCTGGAGGATCCACAACAAAACCGTTTGATTGATGATCAATAATCAATAATGACACAGATTTATTAGGGTGTACTCACACTAAGCACGGTTGCCTGAACCGGGCCAGAGTCCGAATGGGGAGGGGGGACAAACGCGCTCTGGCCCGCACTCACACTAGCCTCACACTGAAACGCGTCATCACCATGCACGCTCGCGCAGCACACTTCATGATTGTACATATGATCGGGTAATCACATACGTTTATGCTGTTCTTTGCTTTCGTTTTGTACGCACTGTGCAGCTGCCTCCTTAAGCACCAGATGCAGAAAAATAGTTCATCATCAGTACATTTATTATAAGGCCTATTAGAGCCGTGTGTCAGCGCGCAAAGAGAAATAAAAAGTCACAAAGTAAGTACAAGCATAAAGTCCGCTGTGTAGCCGAAATACAGCGCATCGCATAATCAATGCACCTTATTATAAAGCTTATTCGGGCTGCGAGTCGGCGCCAACAAATCGAAATAAAAAAAGCCATGTATAAGTATGAGCACAGAACGCGATGTGCAGCGAGAGAAGCCGGAACACAGCGCGAACAAATAGAAATACAAAAGCCACGTAAAATAAGCATAGAATGCGATGTGCATATAATGCACTTATTATAAGACGTATTAGGGCCGTGTGTCAGCGCGAACAAAACGAAAGCAAAGAAAGGCACAGAAGTGTGTTATTACCCGATCACATATGTACAACAATGAAGAGCGCTGTGCTGTGTGAGCGCGCATGTGATGACGAAAGCGCGCCGGAGTGCGATTGCACTCACACTACAAATGTACCGTGCTGGAGTCCAGCGAACCGCGCCCCGGCCCACATTTTTCATAAGGGCCCCAGTGCGATTGGTGAAACGGGCCCCGGCGCGTTTGGGAGCACTCGGTTCGGTTCGCGGTTCGAATTGCCTAGTGTGAGTAAACCCTTAGAATCCAGATATCACAGTGCAGCTGGAGAAACAACAAAAATCAATAAATTACCTTAAAAGTTCGTCAAAATCTTGTTTTGTTTGCAGAGTAAGTAGAGTTGCTGTGACAACTGACCGGCGTGAGTGAAAATTCCTGAGTGAGCAACTTAGTTACGGAACTCCACCAAAGTTCCATTATGACATCATATTCTGGTCCTAGGCAGGTAGAGGGGAGAGTTACTGATTATATAACCCTGTATTTATACATCATTTAGGCTTTATACCTGCAAAGTGCTCTCAGGTTTCTATCTGAAAACGTGTTTAATACTTGATGTGTGCATTTGTTCAACAA
>JAJAGP010000927.1:231300-262727 GCA_025084515.1 Ancistrus triradiatus | reverse complement strand
GTAATTTCTATGCATTAGGATCTCATTCCCACATCTTACTAAGTCATTTCTACACATTAGGATCTCGTTCCCACACCTTAATAAGTCATGGCCCTGCCTTAATTTTTATTAGAACTTTAAATGCAGGATCAATGCATCCCTACAAATATTCATGTTTTTGTGATCCATAAATAGCTCTTCAGAGCAGAACATGGAGGTACAAATATGTTTAACCTAAGATATCTATCAAACACAGGAGTTCTTTGGAAACAAAGGTTCTAGAAAGGTTCTCTGGAACATTGTGAAGAATTTATTTAAAGCGATCTTAACGTTCCAGTCTATCAATACCTTCATATTAAACTTTCCTTAAAGCTGTGGAGCACTGCCATGTAAACAGGAAAGTCATAGGCTTTCTATGTGAGGACCGACACCTTACTAACTCATTTCTACGTATTATGATCTCGTTCCCACACCTTAAAAAGTCATGGTCATGCTTTGATTTTATTAAGAAGGGATGTTACCGGCAGGGCTCTGTACAGACCCTCTAAACGGCACCAAAAACAAACCTAATTGAAACCACCTCCTAAGAAGTTCTCAGTATGGTGCGTTTGTGGTTTGATTTGGGATCCGAGTGATTTGTTCATTGTGAAAGCAACATGGCCACTTTGCGTTTGGTTTGCAGTATGAGAGCTGAGGTTTGCCATACAGAGCTGTTAACTGTCTCATCACTGCTGCTGGATATACCAACTCAATTTCAGGTAGAATCGCCATTTATAAAGCCTAAATGAGTTGTGCAATTTAACCCATCACTGATCTCCATTGTTTATCCCACAAGTTCTTTATTTTAAACGTCTCTGCCTGATTTTGAAATGGTAACAGCGAGTTATTCCTTCCTACCACTGCATTTTGTCTAAGTCAACCCATGTTTTAGCTAAAGGCAGCTGGACTTCTTCCTGGTTCTTGAAGACGTTTCACCTCTCATCTGAAATGCTTCTTCAGTTCTAGTCTATTTGTAGCCTTTCAGATGGGAGGTGAAACATCTTCAAGAACCAAGATGAAGCCCAGTTGCTTTCAGCTAAAACACTCTGGACAGACATTTTGTTTGAGTTTTTGATATAATCATAGTTTTGTTAATAAAATAAATAAGCTATAAACCATTATTTTCTATTCTGAAAAAAATCTATTCTAGATTTCTTTATGAGGAGTGTTCATAAAATATTCAGTTTTCATGTTACATGTTCATGTCTTCATTCATTTTCTTATCCCCTTAATACTGGCAGGATTAAGTGGGGTTAAAATAAGAAAAATGATTGTGGCCAATACCTTGAGTATTGTGGTCTTGTGCAAGGATATACAGTGGGGCAAAAAAGTATTTAGCCAGTCACTGATTGTGCAAGTTCTACGACTTAGAAAGATGAGAGAGGTCTGTAATTTTCATCATAGGTACATCAACTATGAGAGACAAAATGAGAAAAAAATGCAGGAAATCACATTGTAGGATTTTTAAAGAATTTAATTGTAAATCATGGTGGAAAATAAGTATTTGGTCACCCACAAACAAGCAAGATTTCTGGCTCTCACAGACCTGTAACTTCTTCTTCTCTTTCTAAGTTGGAGAACTTGCACAATCAGTGACTGACTAAATACTTTTTGCCCCACCGTAGCATCACAACTGCTATGGCAGTGCCGTTTGAAGTCTGTGCATGATCTGTGTTTTGTTAGTAAATATTTCAGCATAAAGTGTGTGTCAAATCTCATCCAATATTGATTCAGGTCCCTAATGGCTCAATACTCAGTTTTCACAGTAGTCTTTTGGATGTATATTACTACTGCAGATGTGGTGTTCAAGCTGGATGATGGCACGATACAGGCCCACAAGCCTATCCTCATCTCCAGCTGCGACTGGATGGCGGCCATGTTTGGAGGACCCTTCGTAGAGAGCTGTACCAAGGAGGTAAAGCAAGGCTTATTAGTACTGATTTCTGAGTGGGGCTCCAGTGAAACTGCTTATTTGTAATGCTGAATTTTGGATTCAATCCAAGTATCATGTGCCGTACTTTGCATTCCATGAGATGAAGGGTCAGCAAGTGACAGAGTGCCAAAGTAGGCCAGGTCTTGTTTGCAGCTCCCAGAAAGCGTGTAGAAATGCTCTGCTAGAATTCCTAACTCGGCCACAAAGAAAATCTGAAAAGAATGGATTGCAGGTATGTGCCGTGTAATGCCTATCTAACTATCCGAGGCTGAGGGTCTTAAAAATGATCATAAATTATAATAGGACATAAAAAAATCTGGCTGTAAACAGCGCACATTCGATAAAAGACATTCCTTCTTTATATATAAGTGTAAACAATGAAAAATGCACATTTTCTTGTCTACATTTTCAAACAAAAAAACTTTTATTCCCTGCAATTAAAATAAATGACTAGAAACAGTGTTCTAAAATTGTAAACAACGCTCCATTGTAGCGTCACCATATGTTAAATAACCGAGCGAAAACCTTCCTTTTTTACTTCTGAAGAATAACAATTCAAAATAGTGTGTTTTTGTATGAAATGAAATCTTTAGAAAAGAAATGTGTGATTGCACCCTCTGGTGTTCAAAAAATGCCATCGCATTAGATGGTGCAATAAACAAGAACTCATCGTCCAACTCGACGATACACAGTTACACCCCTACTAGCTGGCCGTGTGCTCGCTTCATTAGCTCACGTTGATGTGTTTGGAGAGTTTTTGTGTAAGGTGCTTGTGTTTGTGTGTGTGACTTTCCACTACCTACTTGTAACAAGTTGTAAATGGTGTCTTGATGCATGCTCAATGATCCAGGTAAGAAAATCCCAGAATTCAACTTCTGGACGTTGTAAATGGTGTTCGTAGGTGCGTGTGCCTGTCCTATTATAAATAGTATTCCTTTGTTTGTCCCATATATATATATATGTATACACACACACACACAGTGTGGCAAAAAAGTATTTAGTCAGCCACTGATTGTGCAAGTTCTCCAACTTAGAAAGATGAGAGAGGTCTGTAATTTTCATCATAGCTACACTTCAACTATGAGAGACAAAATGACAAAAAAAAAATCCAGGAAATCACATTGTAAGAATTTAATTGTAAATCATGGTGGAAAATAAGTATTTGGTCACCCACAAACAAGCAAGATTTCTGGCTCTCACAGACCTGTAACGTCTTCTTCTCTTTCTAAGTTGGAGAACTTGCACAATCAAACAACAATAGGTCCATCACACTGTCCTCATATGGGTCATAAACGTACATTACTCTATTTCTATACCTATTGTGAATTTCCAAAAATTCCAGGCAAAGGTCTAAATGTATTCATGTCTGCTTCCCAGGTGCTGTTTCCGAACACCACCCGTAGCTGCATGCGTGCAGTGTTGGAGTATCTCTACACGGGCCGCTTTTGTTCTCGCCCAGACCTGGACGCCATGGAGCTGATTGTCCTCGCAAACCGTCTCTGTCTGCCTCACCTGGTTGCACTGACAGGTACACACACACACACATATATACACAATCTCCACTAAGTGTCTTAACTGCTATAATCTACGCTGAGCCTTTAATAGATTTAACAGTGAGGTCTTATTGGCTTCATCGCTCAAGCTCATTGCATTTAGACTTCAGACTTACTTACCTGCATAGGAGAGTTACATTTACATATAAACCAAGAACTTAACGTATCATTCTGAACCATGGTATCTTTTGACTAATGAAGCATGATGTGTTTCAGAGCTGTACACTGTGACTGTGCTTATGGAGGCCGCCATGATGGGAGCTGATATAGATGGAGATGTACTGGTTTATCTGGAAATGGCTCAGGTACAGTTGTGGGACCAGTCTGTGAAGAGATCACAGCATACGTTTGTCCGATAAGTTACACTCACTCACCGGCTATTTTATTAGGTTACACCTTTACTTGTTTCTTCTACACTCGTCGTCCATACACTGTGGGACTGTGCTTATGGAGCCGCCATGATGGGAGCTGATATAGATGGAGATGTACTGGTTTATCTGGAAATGGCTCAGGTACAGTTGTGGGACCAGTCTGTGAAGAGATCACAGCATACGTTTGTCCGATAAGTACACTCACCGGCTATTTTATTAGGTACACCTACTTGTTTCTACACTCGTCGTCCATTTTATACGTTCCATTTACCATGTAGATGCACTTTGTAGTTCTACAATTACAGTTTGTAGTCCAGTAGTTTCTCTACATACTTTTAGTCCCCATTTCTTTGTTCGCTGATGTTCAGGACCCACCACAGATCAGTGCACAGTAGGGATCACGATTCACGATTCGATTTTATATTTCACAAAAGACCTTCCTTTTTTATTTCTGTCGTGTAAACAATGAAAACAATGTGCATTACAATAAAACTTTAGTCCCTTGCCATTAAAAGAAATTACTAGAATTATTAGGTTTAAAACCAAATGCCCTGTTCTATCAGTGTTCAGTATTTCTAATATTTAATATTTCTTTTTATTCTATCAATTCAATATCAATCTTGAAGTGTTTTTGTGTAGATTGTACATTGGCAATAAAGGCAATATCTTATCTTCCTGTAGCGTCACCTTATATTAAATAACCAGAGGGAAACCTTCGTTTTTATTTATGAACAATAACAATTCAAAATACTGTACTTTTCTTGTTTAAAAATTCCCCTGCAATTAAAAAAAAAGGATTCTCACTGAGATATGCGTCTGAGCAGCCATCTAGTGTTCAACACTGGAATTGCATTTGACTGCAGCAAAATCAAGAACGTATAATCCAGTTCGACGATGCATCGTCCCATTCGACGACAGACACTGTCCCATTTTTGCATAGCAGTTCATTGCGTCACGATGCATCGTTACACCCCTAGTGCACAGCAGCACTGCTGTGTCTGGTCCCGTCATACCAGCACAACACACGCTAACACAACAACACCACATAATCGTCAATGCAGTGCTGAGAATGATCCATCACCTGAATAGGACCTGATCTCTGGGGGTCCTGACCATTAGAGAACAGAGTAAAGGGGACGAACAAAGCATTTAGAGAAACAGATGGACTACAGACTGTTATTATAGAACTACAAAGTGCTTCTACATGGTCAGTGGAGTGTAGAAACAAGGAGGTGTACCTAATAAAGTGACCGGTGAGTGTACATTAACCTGTTTAGATTACACATAAGGTTAATGCCGCTAACAAGTCCTGGACTTCTATGTCAACTTTTGTTATTGCCCTTTTCCTATTCCAAGATGAACTCAGCTGGTAACTCGGTCTTACTGTTTTGACACTTGCAGGCCTCTAATAGTTAACTAGCTATGCAAATAATAACGCGAGTCTGATTTCTTGTTCTCAGTTCCATGGTGCCCATCAGTTAGCAGGCTGGTGTCTACACCACATCTGCACCAATTACAACAGCGTCTGCCGCAAGTTCCCTCGTGACATGAAGGCCAAGTCCACAGGTATTTTTACACTCAACATCTCACTATTTGTGTTTGATCACTTTACCGACCTGGTCTGACTGTCCAAATTACTCTACAAAGTCAGTTGACTTTTTCCCACCATTTCCAAACCTCAGCATCCACTAGCAATCCTGATGCGTGAGCAAGCAACACATTTTTTATGCTATGACTGCAGTTACCATCAAAGAAAATGAGCCCTTTGGGTTTTTTTGGAAGGTGGTTATAAATAAGTTCTAGAATGCAGATGATAAAAATATGAGAGGTACCAGATCTTGTTTCATGAGTTCTGGCCCAAATGAACCACCAACTCTGCTGAATGAGAGTGTGAACATGGTTAGTCCCAGACCAGTAAATCATTTGTTGTTTTAGTAATGGTATATGATGATCATATATAGAGATTGTCAATGACTTGGACCCATAATTTCAAATTTGGATCCGTCACTCCCTATTTTTTTTAAATACTGCATAAAAAATTCTTGTATTTTCTGGCAGTATTCTAATAAAGAGAATGAGAAAAAAGTATACAGTGGGGCAAAAAAGTATTTAGCCACTGATTGTGCAAGTTCTCCTACTTAGAAAGATGAGAGAGGTCTGTAATTTATCATAGCTACACTTCAACTATGAGAGACAAAATGAGAAAAAATTCCAGGAAATCACATTGAAGGATTTTTAAAGAATTTAATTGTAAATTATGGTGGAAAATAAGTATTTGGTCAATAAATTTGGTTCAACTCAATACTTTGTAACATAACCTTTGTTGGCAATGACAGACCTTTCTCATCTTTCTAAGCAGGAGAACTTGCATAATCAGTGGCTGACTAAATACTTTTTTGCCCCACTGTATATGGTCATTATACCTTTGCTAAAACAATGGTAAATCTAATTTAAATGGTGGCCTAAGACTTTTGCACAGTACTGTGTATATATACCATAATTAAATGCCATTTTTCTGTTTCGTGATTTCAGAAAACCAGGAATATTTTGAGAAACATCGCTGGCCTCCAGTCTGGTACCTCAAGGAGGATGATCATTACCAGCGAGCACGCAAAGAGCGGGAGAAAGAGGACTACCTGTACCAGAAACGCCAGTGCAAGCGCAAGTGGCTTTTCTGGAACCTTCCGTCCTCTCCCTCCTCCAACTCGCCCTCTCCTGGATCCTCTGCTGTCATGTGATTGAAGGAGGATGAAGGCCAGCGGTGGTTGAAAGAGGTTGAAGGGCAGTGATGGTTGAAGGAGGATGAAGGCCTTGTCAAACAGTCCTTAGATGGAAATGCACACCTCAGCAGGGACAGCCAGTAAGGCTAATATAAAGGCTCTAATTTCCAACCAGCAGACATCACCACATGAAAACAGAGAAACAGTCAAGAGATCATGAACATCTGGCTGTTGACATGCTGCTTGGACTTCTTGAGATTGTAAATGCTAAAACATCTCATATGCTTGGATAAAAAGTGCATTGCAGCTACAAAACAGAGCACTTAAGAAAACACGGATAAGTGGCATTTAAATTCTCAGAGTTAAGACTACAAGGATTTAAGATCTTTTTTTTAATAGTATATCTCAAGATTTCACTTTACAGCCAAGATGATAGTCAAGCGCTGCATGGAGAGGCATGAAGACTTTGGCTGTAACAGGATGATACATCAAGCTTTTCCAGTGACATAAAATCACATATCTGGAATCAGTTTTTTTCATCTTGCTGTTCTGAAAACATGCTTAATGTGAATTAGTGCCCACTTGGCCAGTGACTTTGACAGTGAATTGTTTCTCCTTCTCTCCATCTTTTGTGATGACCATTCAAAAAGGGCTCTCGTTTTCCTCTTTGTAACTGGATGCTCTCTCACACTTTGGCCTGACAAGCTCAAGTAATTTGAAGGCTGAGATTGGGCACAAACGATAATAAATGAATGCAGCAGCTGCACTCGGACAACTCACCACAACCACAGCAGTCAAGACCTCAGACATCTCAACTCCAGAATCACACAGCAAGTAAAGATATTCTTTTGGGAGTCTTAACACTTAATCTGTACAATGGCACAATGCCCTGTTTTGTTGTATAGCGAGAGTGTGGCCATGTACTGCAGTCTTACCAAAGTAAATCTTAAATGCTTTACCTAAAAGCTGTCTACCCTGCTTCCTAAGAGCTGCCACTCTGTAAAGTTACTATATCACCACAGACTCGAACAATACTGAGCCTCTCCTCCGAGCCATAATATTCTAGTGATGCACCAAAATAAGAATTCTTGGCCAAAACCGACATTTTGAACATGCTGAGCCAAAAAAGAAAACCGAAATGTTTGCTTGTTTGTCAGAACCGATCACTTGTCTGATGTGTCCGTGAACATTTTCGATGATGACCTGCGGATGTTCAAACTGAACATGCCTGCACTGGCCGCTGCAGGATAGCAGGAGACAAACAGTGTTTTTCAGATACTTTCTAGTCTTTTTTACTCTTAAAATTAGTGCTGGCCTGATACTATTGGACCCGATACTGGCACTGGCACTTATATACCATAATGCAAATCTTAACTCAAACTACATACCGAGCTTACACAAGACTCTAAACACAACAGCTGAGCTATAACAGTCTCTAGTCCAAACGTGAGCTAATAAGCAAGCAAGCACACAATCAGTAAAGCAGTTACACACACACTAATGATGGACTTCCCCTCTTGAACTCCCGCCTCTGCTTGTGGACCCACAGCATTGTTTACGGCTGCAGCGTCTGGAGTTAAAAGTCAGATGATCGGATGGTCCTTCAATGGTGCATAACTGTAATTTGCCTGCTCCAAAATATGTAATACAAATCACATTTAAAAGCATACCAGACCAAATATGACAGTGATTTCATCCAAGCAAGTGCAGAAATAAATGGGAAGTTCAGGAACGACCATTAGAAGAGTCATTTCATCAATGTGACCAACTCCCACCACAGCGTCAACACAGAAAATCAATTACAGTTCAATTTCTTGAATTCATATCACTGGATGATCAGCCCTTTTATGTAATTAATTGTTTGGGTTGCTGTGGTTTGCTTCACCATAAATGTTTGGGGATTGGATGAGTGGTGTAAGGTTTTTTTTTTTTTTAAGCACAGTATTGCAAGCCAAAGCGTTTTTGTGGATCACATACTGGAAACTGTGGATCACATACTGTGGAAACTTTTGGAGTAATGCTTAAAGAATGGAATATTCTGATTTGACCTGGCCCAAGCGATGGGATAAACCCGATTTTGAAAAGCATGTTGCTTGATACACTGAACAGAACATGTGACGTTGGTAAGGCAGAACCATTGGACTCAGTTGTAACTTTCATGAATGTAGCATATTGATTCCTTTCACCTACCCCTCATTCCTGTAATCTTCTGCTATTTAAAACCCTTGTTTGAAGCAGTTAGGGTGACATAACACACAAAAAAGGCATTTACATTTACAGCATTTAGCAGACGTCCTTATCCAGAGCGACTTACAATTGGTACAGTCTTACAATCCAAGCAATTGTGGGTTAAGGGTCTTGCTCAAGGACCCAACAGTGGCAGCTTGGCAGAGGTGGGATTTGAACCCTGGACCTTTTGGTCCATAGTCCAGTACCATAACCGCTAGGCTACCACAGTCCCAAAGGCATTTGCACTTGCATTCAGAGTGCACTGAGTTCAAGCCTTTCTTTCCTAAGCTCTGTTTGTTTACTGTCTGAGTTCTTCTCCGCTCTCTGGTTCAGTTTGACATTTTCTCTGTCATAAATTTCAGTCTTTTTTCTTTTAGTTCCCAAAAAAAGTGCCATTTTAGTGCAAATCATTTCGGTGGCTGAAACTTTGGTGCATTTCTATGATATTCCACTGTATTTAAATGTCTTGATAAAGTGTTTCAGAATACAATATGAATCCAAATCAAATCAGAATCAAGGTGGTAGCTCTCAGACCAGGGTTGGCCAGTGTTGCTTTACTTGGGAACACTGCACATTACACACTCTCAGAATGGTAGGTAATCAAATGTACAGTAGGCTCATGGCAGGTCCATGACCAGACCAGCTTTTTGGAATGACTTAGCAGTATTACTATGTATTGTACACAAATAGTGCTTTTAGAAGTTTAGAGCTCTTAGATTGTAGAAATCAAGCAAGCAAAGACAAATAGTATGAAAAATAGTACTTGTATGAAGTAGTTATGAATGCATAAGAAAACAGAAAGAGAAAAAAAAACTTTTGAATATAATCCCAAGTTAAACAGTTTTGAATGAAATGCTGTTTACAAGTGCTTCATTCGAACCCATGAGAGATGTACATATAGAGTAGCATAGAACTGAACCATTCTGCAAAAAGCCCTCTAGTTCAACTGATTGTATATTGTGTGATTATTGTGCGATTTTGCTTATTATGCTGATTACTGGAAATGCTATGTAAACAGAAAATGACAAATGAGGTGGCCTTTTACCACGCATTCTTACAGCAGCATTTTGACATTTCGTTTAAAGCTGAATATGTTTTTTTTATCCCTGCGATTCAGTTACGGTTGCAAGAAAAGGTTTGAACCTTCTGAATTAATTACTGCATTAATTACCCCTGATCTTCTTTACATTCATATAATACATTTTTCTGTAACTACTGATGAGAGGAGGAATTCTGTCAATTCTATCTGCTCTCTTCAGGTCATGGCACGGCATCTCTATCAGGTCAAGGTCTTGACCCTGAGTGGGCCATTCCAAAGCACAACCATTCTGCTGTGGATTTTCTTATATATGTTGTGTAATTCTTTTAGACTGAAAGTAAGTTTTTCCCTGTATTATCCTCAGTGCAGGCTAACGTATACCCCGAGTAAGGTTCAGGTCATCACCACCCGCTCTTGTCTGCAAGGCACTCAACAAGGACCGCACCGGCACCCGACTACCATGTGTTATTATAACCGAAATAATGATCAGACCATGTTTCAGGAGTAAATAATGCAGAAATCCAGGTAATAACGCTTTCTTTCTAGCTCTGTCACTCTTTGCCAGTGCAAAACACAAAAGCTTTTCACCTGCATTCAGTGAGGTATTTACACAAACACTCCCTGGGACTTTTTAGATGATTGTGGACAAAAGTATTGAGACACCTTAGTCGTTGAATGCTGGTGTTTTATTCAGTCCTATTTCCACAGGTGTATAAAATGAAGCACCTAGCCATGCAGTCTGCCTTTACAAACATTTGTGAAGGAAAGGGTTCTTCTAAAGAGATGACTGAATTTAATAGGATCAAATTAAGATCATACGATGCCACCATTTCAACAAGTCAGTTCGTGAAATGTCTTTCCTTCTAGATATTCCACGATCAACTGTAAGTGGTATTATTGACAGGTGGAAGCATTTAGGAACCACAGAGTACAGTCATTGAGCGCTGAGGTGCATAGTGCAGGAAGGTCACCAACGCTATGCTGACAGAGGAGCTGCATGCAAGCTTTGCATCACCAAGCGCAATGCCAATCGTTGGATGACGTGGTGTAAAGTACACCACCACAGAACTCTGGAGCATTGGAGACGTGGTCTGTGGAGTCACAAATCACGCTGGCAGTCTGATGGACGAGTCTGGATTTGGTGAATGCCAGGAGAACGTTACCTGCCTGACTGCACTGTGCCAACGTTTAGTGGAGGAGGGATAATGCTATGGGGTTATTTTCAGCAGCTGGCCTAGGCCCCTTATTTCCAGTAAACGGAGATCTAAATGCTTCAGGGCCTTTAAGACCCTTGTCAGCATGACTGTGCCCAAATGCACAAAGGAAAGTCCTTAAAGAAATGGTTTTGGTGTGGAAGAACATCTGAACGCCATCAAACTACATAGGCATGAACTAGAACAGAGACTGTTAGTCCAACATCAGTGTCTGGTCTCACAAATGCCCTTCTAATAATACCCACAGGCACAGTTTCTATAAAATCTTGTAGAAAGCCTTCCCTGAAGAGTGGAAGCCGTTAAGCTGCAAACAGATGTCATGAAAGCTTGCGTAGGAGTAATATCAAGGTGCCCCAATACTTTTGTTCATATACTGTATTTTATACTGAGAATACCTCCTGTTTTGCTATGATTACCATTAAGCTAAAACATAAAAAGCCTGAATATAACATTTCTAATTGAACTGATAGGGATGCTGGTTTGTTTCGGTCAGCATAAACCAGTTATGTCTAAGGGAAAATTAAATGGACTGTAGTGATGATACATGTTTAGAAGCTAAACATTGTTGATTCCGCTTCACATGCTCTAATGATTACAGAATGAGATGTAGAGGTTGTTTTGAGGAGGGGGTTAAAGCTGCCAAGGTTGTTTCTGTACCATGCTAGTGTAGTGCCAGGAATCCGTACCAAGTTAAGTCATTATTATGAAAGGTCTTTTCACAGAGCCTGGATATTTGTTCCGACTTTTTGTTCTTCCTAGTCTGCACATGATTTAGCCATAAGTTAACCATATTGTATAAAGGCAGTAGCTTCCTAATGGAAGAAAGGTTCTCTGTGTAGATCTATCTGTATACATGTTGTACATCCCTGCTCCAAATGTTCTGTGGTAAAACAGAATGTGGTTTTGTACACTATGGATGGCTGTTACTTCAGATTTCAGGTGATGCAATATTGTACAAATCCTCTGCTGTGCAGTTAGCACTCCTTTTTTAAGAGATGTTGGCATGTTTAACTAGCAAATCAAAGGCATCTAGGTCAACATTCGCCTAGGGATTTATCTTGTTTGGAAAATGTCTCACTGACGCTAGACATAACATAAATACAGCATAGGCCAGGCTCGGTACCTCATGTTTTTTAATCACAAGCTGATAGGCAAGGAAAAAGCTTTATTGATTAATTTCAAATACCTTAAAAGAGACATTTGCATTCATTCATTGTGCTTTGACAGGGTTGAATTGTTGTGACTACTAAACAATGCTATCTGTGAGCTAGAAAGACTATATATGTGTGGTAAAGACCATTGTTGGACTTTATTTTGCTGAAGAAGGGAAGGTGCTGTCACAGATAACAGTACAAATTTACCAGATGGCCTTAAAGAACTCGACGTGTCAGGATGGTCTCTGCTAAATGTTTGGCACGTTTAGTTAGTCAGAGACGTTCCTGAGTCACTTCATGTGAATCTGGAACTGTCAGGTTCAACACAGCTTAAAAAAAACAAGATTTTTATTGTTTAAGAGGCATAACAACTTCGTTAATAGCCTATAGTTTGGTCTCCAGGAGTCAGAATTGCCATGACAGCACTTCACAATATAAGGATAATGAATCGCACTTAGCAGCGCAACAGCAATTCGTTAGCCCAGCACTGTGGTGCACAGATTCGGGTCCCGGTAGTGCCTTCTGGCCTGGTTGGCCTTCAAACAGCCATGATTGGCTGTGTCTGAGGGTTATGGGATCATCCCTTACAACCCCTACCCAGCCCTGCGATGGACTGGTGTTTGGGCTCTGGACAGTGTCTTGACTCCCGGTCCCTATCCTTGGGGCGATTTCCAGTTAGGCCACCTTCCATAAACATGGCCAGGTGTGCCTTTATGACTCCGACCAGAAGACTGTCGAGACTCAAACTCAGTTCTCCGCAGTGGTAAGCTAACGAATTGCTGCAGTGCCCACACGTGTGTCCTTTTTACTTTTTTTTATTTAGAGAAATTACAAAAATGTGTCATGGCTAGGGGTGCCTGGACTGTCATATATTACTGTACTAATTTGGTGTATGTGTATTATTACAGTATAGTTTTGCTTAAATTATAAACATGGCACAAAGTAATAGTAAAAGACTATTACATTGTTTAAAAAATGATAGTTATGATGGTTAATCATGAAAGGTCTATTAAGGGAATAACTATGTACCAGCATTTATGAATGATCATTATACACTGGCAGATTAAAACCTCCTTTGAAAATATTGTATGTTAATAACGATCATTAGAAACAGATGAATGTAGTGATATTATTAGATTAACATCAGATTACACATCATTCTAATCATCCTAGGAGCTAAATGAGACAGGAACATAAATGTAATGACTGGGAAGAGAGGCACATTGGAGCAAGGTTTACGTTCAGTTTCTAATAGTAATTGTACCTTGTAATTATGTGAGAAATCGAACCTGCTATTTTGCTGAATACTATGCTAATTATATGTTGTTGTGATAAACACAGCTCGGTCACAGTCCAATTAGTAAAACTGTGTGTATGTGTTCTGAAAACCACTTGGTGCATATGTAAGGGTATTCAGTTTTTACTGAAACTGTACATAAATAATCATCATAATGTAAATGCACACGTCCGCAAACACATGAACAGAACTCATCAGTATCCAAGTTTGCTGTCCAATGGAAACTTTGTACCTTTGTACCTATCACACAACTTTTCGGGAGCCTTTCAAGATCATTTCTTAGCCCTGAGAATTGTAAACTATACAGACAACATAACTGTTCATGTACAAACATTTAGGTGCAACAATTGTCAAGTTTGGTTGGACAGCAATGTGTTAGAACCAGGTTTTCCTCAGTAAATCAGCTGAAATCATATCTGCTGCTGCAGTGGAAACACCCCATGCCTTAATGTAAATGATTATCTGTAACAGTAAAGGGTTCTGGTCACTCTATACTGTATGTGTTTGTACTGAAACATGTTGCACACTGTGTATGTATGACACCATGTGATAACCCATACAACATCTGTGACATTGTGTCTTTGATTTAACAGAACATTTTGCCTTGTTGATCTTCGATGGCTTTATAAAATAAGTACATGTAGAAATTATAACATTTGTTGATTTTTTTTAATGATCAGAAGATATGAATAATTGTTTTTATGGCCTTACAAATTGGTAAATGAAGTTTGCTGCTTAATCCACACCCATGACAGTCCATAGCTCATCAGATCAATGCAGGGAATTCCACTTTAAATTTCTGCTTCATTGTTAGTGACTATTTTGCTGAAACGCTTTTGACAGAGGCGAGCAGGTAACAGGGTTGTGTCTGAATAAGAACCATTTCGGTGCATGTTATAGATAGATTTCTGAATCATGGCCCTGGATGATTGAGGGTCCAGCATTTAATGCTTCTTTAGCTTTCAATATAAAGAGCAAGAATAGATGCAGCTGGCTGAGCACTATGCAGTATAATACAAGCTACCAGATGTTACACCCTCCAGAGCAGCCATGCAATTCAAACACTAAATAACGCTTTGACTAGATTTTCTATTATATCAGAACAAGAAAAAAATCAGGTCTAAAAGAGAGAGGGTGGATAAACAATCTAGAATGTGGGTTAACTTCTCAGAAACCTTGTTTCTGTGTTCTCGGTGCTAGCATACCATCGCTGCAAAGAAGCACAAACCAAAGGGAGAATGAAAACCACCAAGAGACACGTTTAGCCGAACAATCACAACCACATTGTCGCTCTGTCATGGAGTTGCTGTTGAATACAAAACTTGAATGTTTTTCTCAGTATTAAAAGCCTGACGCTAGCATTTTCGTTTGTTCTTGGTGTTCGGGGGAGAATGAAGTTTGTACCACCAGGAAATGGAAATCTGATGTTGTAGCATGTGTCTTTGATCTGATGTAAATAGTGTTAATTTAATAAATCTGAATTAGCAGATGGCAGTGGTGTTTTTTGTTTTTTTTCCTCCTTTTCCTAAGCAGGGCAAGCAAAGAAGCTCAGGCATCTCTGTCCCTCACAACTTCTACCAGCTCCTCCTGGGGGATCCGCCACTCCCACGCCAGTCGGGATATATAGTTTCTCCATTCTATAGTGGGCCTACCCTGGGGCCTCCTCCCAGTTGCCTGTGTCTGATATACCTCCAGTGGGACATGTCCAGGAGAGATCCTTACCAGAATGCCAAACCACCTCAACTGCCTCCTCTCAACGCGAAGGAGCACTGGTTCTATTCTGAGCTTCTCTTTGATTGCAGAGCAATGAACTTCTGTTTGGGTGCTTCATGGATCGTGTTTGGATCTTCACTCCAAACTTGTTCCTTTTGGGAGACCCTACTGGGAGCTCACAGCTCCTGACGAGGTCATTAGACCACACAAGTCCTTCTGCCATGACATGGCCATGATCCAGGTTAAAAAAAATTCCAGTTTAATTTACAAATTTTGCTTTACAGTAATCAAGTAAAGATGAAAAAGCAACAGTTCTAAAAAAATATTGGATAATGAAAAACTTGGAAATGCAATTTAGTCCCTTGATTTCGTACTTTGTAGAGCCTTTTGTTTCAATTACAGCCATCAGTCTGCTTGGATATGTCTCTAAAAGCTTTGCACACCTAGATTAGGGAATATTTGCCCATTTGTCCTTCCAGAAATGTTATGTTCAGCAGAACTGGACTTCACTCTTCAAGTCATGTTTAGGTCAGGGTTCTGACTTGGCCACTCAAACACATTCACCTTTCTATCCTAGAACCAATTTAAAAGCACCTTTCTAACCATGAATTCTTTGCATTACCATTTACTCTTAGTAGTGGAGTCCTTAGAGTTTTATTCTGAAGATACTACAAGTATTGTCAGATGGAGGTCAGTTGGCCCAGCCAGTGATCTGGAAGGTCTTCTCACTGGTATGTGAGCAATTTTTTTAATGGTCTCTTACCCAAACCAAGTATACATGTTGATGATGTGGGTCATAAAGTCAATATACAGATTTTAAAATTGATTTAAGGATGTAATGTGACTAAATATAAGGATTTTGACAGGATATGATTACGTAATTATACAATTTGATTTGGCTCTCTAAAGCTGATGCTTTTACGCTCCAGTGCAGAACAGGATGTAACACAGTCACACCTTATGCAAATAAAACCTACTGCATCTGTTAGTGGTTAATGGGATGACTCTGGCCTTTTCCATCCAACTATGCCTGAGTTCATAAATATATAAAAATACACTACACTGCTAACCATGCCTAACATGTGGTATGCAGTATGCAAACAACAGAAACCTTTCTAGTACTAAAATAAAATAAAATAAAATGGAAGACATATTGCTCATGTGTAACACAGTTATTTATTTTAGAGGGGAAAGCACTGTCAAGTAGCAACACTGACTCAGAGCTCTGATTCATATGTCTTATCCATCTGAAAACTTTGCATACACATGGATTTGATCTACATGTCAGTGTAGTTGTGGAGGAGAGGAACTACTGATCCCATAAGACATTACTTGGCACTTTATTTTCACATGCGTCAGATTACACTGCTTGACAACACAACCTTCAAGGTGAGTGATTAACAGCACTTGAGACTTTTATATTGAAAGCAGCTCAATGTCAGGAAGAGACTGCGAACAGCAGCACACAAATCACTCTTGGACACTTTTAAAAGGTTTGTAAGATTTTCTTTTTTACTATTGCTTGGATGTAATGTGGTGTAACCTTTAAGTAAAATTAATTTTCATTTAAAAAGGTGATAGGAAACTTTGGTGAGATTAAGAACTGTTTTGTTTATATGGTTCTGTGTCTGTTTGTTTGCCAGAACCCTGCAAATTTATATTTGCCAGACTCAAGCAAGAAATATCAATGAACTAACGTTATTTAATAACAGATGTGGATCAAGTGCTCACAGTTTGTGTGGCTACCATGAGAGCTTAACATTGTATGAAGACTCTAGACCAGGAATCAAACCAGTGATATCTGGAGCTCTGAGGTGACAGAGCTAACCATTGTACCACCATGCTGTTGTTATTGTTCTATAAAGTATTGAAAATAAGTACCAGATTTTGTACTATAGTATAGCTACTACATATTACCAAGACACTTTGGTCGGTGGCTTATGGGAACTGGTTTTCAGCATCCAGTCCTGCTACCAATGAGGTGTGGGTGATATGGCCTTAAAAAAAAAATCACGATATTTCTGCGATAACAATATGGGGAAAAATATGTAACTTTACTTCAGTATTATTTTGCATCAGTTATTAAGTTCATTAAATACAGTTCTGTTACAAAAGTTTCAATAACTATATGTGATGGACTACTTGGGAAAACCCATCACAGCATTCCTTTTATAAGCTCACCGGACAAAAAAAATTACTCACATTGCAATTGTTATTATTAATACAATTATTAATATCTGCAGTTCGACCCATTTTCCACACACACAGACATTTACTGCCTCTTCCCAGGAAAAACGTACTGTGAAATTTGACAGTAGAACCATAAAGTGGCCAAATTACTACCAAAATTCATAGTACAACTCTGAAATAATTAATTGTTTGTTCATAGTCCACCAAGTTTACAGTTGTACTATGAAATTTCACAGCAGAACCACGAAGTGGGCAAATTACCATCAAAAATTCATAGTAGAACTGTGAACTTCATGGACAAACTGTGAAAGTTCACATTTAAACTGTCAAGCAGTTCACAGTTTTAATATGGAAATTCACGGTACATTTTTTCCTGGGTTCCCAATCAGTATTTATTGCCAGATTATCCTCGTGCAACGCCATCTGCAGGAACCTGAAGTTACTAACACCTTAATCACGCAAAGTGACTAAACTTTTGTTCGGTGAGCTTATTTTCTACTTGCAGTTCTGAAACTGTAACTGCTACAACTTTTATTCCTTCTGATCATGATTAGTAATCTTCAGTCTTAATAAAACAACATGGTGAATCCACAACTTACAAAGGAGATGCTAAGGAATTTTGTGTTAATATACACTCACTTTATTAGTTACACCTTCCTAGTACCACATTGGACCCTTAACACTTTTGCCCTCACAACTGCATTAATTCTTTGTGGTATAGATTCAGCAAAGTTGATTGTGGAATATCTATAAGGGAAGACAAGTCACGAACTGACTTGTTGGAACGGTGGCATCCAATTACAGTACCACGTTTGAATTCATTGAGCTCTTCAGAATAACCCGTCCTTTCACAAATGTTTGTAAAGGCAGACAGCATGAGTAGGTCCTTGATTTTATATTCCTGTAGCAATGGGACTGAAATAAATGAATTCAGTGCTGAAGTGGTGTCCCAGTAATTTTGTTCATATAATGTATCCGGTTTATTTGATATATTAATATATTTACTACAAAAAATTATAGCCAACCTTGGTGTTATCTCTGACGTGTCAGTAAAAGCTACCAGAGCTTTAGTCAGTGAAGGACATGTATTAGGACCAATAAGATTTTTGGACCAGTGCAGGGAAGTGTAGAGAAGGTCGACTTAGTTTCCAAAATTAGCCTGTAATTTAATATATCCACCAAGTCACCTCTTATTTTGAGAAACAGTCTGAGTACTGAAGCTAGCTTGTATATTTCGGGTAAGTCATCTCAAACAATGTTTTTTTTGTTGCTCACTAGATGTTTTAACACAGAAATAAGTTATTGGGGAAATGTTACTACATTATATGGATAATCTAGTTGTTGAAAATGCACAAGCCGTCACAAAAGTTAATTTTTTTTAGCAAAAATAACGCAGTTAAGCAGATACGCTACTTTTCACACCCATCTTCTCGTCCTGTGTGAAGACAGATGCATTTTCGCGCCTTTTCCTTGCTGGTGATCGCGTGCGTGCTGCGCGCGCATCCGTGCGCCGGCCAAAAGCAGGAGACTGACCAACGGCTGAGTAAAGAAGATGAAGATTTTTGCAAGTAAGATGTACAAGTCACGAAATATAAAGAAACAACTACATTTTCGGCCATTTAATGTGTTTTAATGTTTATGAACTGAAGTATCCGAGGTCTCTTAAAGGAATTTGGACGCTATTAAATCTAAATTTAACCTGAAGTAATCATGGTATTACCAGCCTAAAAGGCTAGCAGATGTTTTAAACCAACACTAACTGGCATAAACCAGCTTGGACCGGTATAGAGATTGTACTGGCTGACTTTTTATCAGTGTACAGCTGGAGCTTTATTGATAAAGTTTTTGGTGGGTAAGCTGGTGAACTAGTATGCCACCATAACAGCATCCTGTTCTGGTAACAGTTATACCCACCTTACACGTGTCATGGGAAGGTGTTAGTAACATAGCTGGTCTCCAACATATATTGTGTTTGGGACATCGGTATGGCAGAATACTTGGCAACCAGCTGTACCAGCATGGCTGTTTTCTCTTAACAGCCCAACCAACATGATAAAGTCCAGCTTCTGCTTGGTTCGACAATAACCTCCTGCCATAGACCCTTAGAAAATATTCTGGTCTAGACCAACCACGTGCTTCTGACTCTGACCATCTAGATTACTTTAGAATTATCGCCAATGATTATGGACTATTACTAAACATTCTAAAGTCACTGCTCAGCTTGGATCATGTCTCTAAGCATTTATTAAACATTTCATGTCAGCAAATCTTCTTAGGTTTGGATCTTGCATTGTTTGGATCCTTTTGACAGGCTGATATCAACTTGTTCAGGCAAACTGAGAATTAGAGGCTAAAGGAATGCAGTCCCGTAATCAGTCTTACCTATATTTAAGTTCTGATTTGTTCAGTTTTTGAGGAGTCACATTTAAATAACTGCCTGACATCATGCGCAGGTCTTTTGTAAGAGGATATTTACTTAAGGTGTTACAGTTTTACAGAGGTATTTGTTTTGTTGCCCTGGATGTAATACAAGCAAAAATTCCCTCAGGGATAGTTCTTGTGTGACCCAGGGAGTATCCCACTTTCGCCTCTGGCTGTTTGTTTGGTGTACAAACCATTTAAGTAAAAAACTGAACCGAACCATTGTCTTGATCCCGCATATCCTGGTTAGGGTCACTGGTTGGGGTGGGGGCTTGTTGGGAGGTCTGGAGCCTGTCCTGGAATTCTTAGGCGAAAGTGCCTTCTGGATTGGATGTCAGTCCTGTTCTGAGCCCTGTAACCACACAACCATATCTTCACTTTGCATGTCCGGCTCAGGGTTCGAACCCATTTAATCAGGAACTGGGGTTTTCACCAGCTGGCTCTTACCTGCGTTAAGAACTGTTCATTTTTTGTTTAAGTATCCACACGAACGGGGTGAAGCGAAACAACAGTCATGAGCTCGTAGGCTAACGAGCTCTGCCTCGTCGTTCGGAGTGTGTAGGACTGCACACGTTTCTGAGTCATGGATGCTAAGCAGATAGCAGGTCCCACTCAAAGCCCACTCAACACACTGACCATCTCTGGTCTGTTCGGCATAACTTTCAAAGTACAGACTGCCAAACTGCATCCCGATTCATACACTTCTCATATTATAACCCTTTACAAGTCTTCGTAATACAGGGACCAAGCACTTTAATGCGTTGCTGTAATGAAAAACCATATAATGATAGCACGGGTTACTTTCGCCCTGATACCAAAGAGGCGATTCCTTATCTTTCCTTATCTTTTAGAGGATCCGTAGAGTTAAGCTATCCAGACGTGAACATAAAATCCTGCATGGTCATCCCTCAGGAGTTCAGAGAGAGGATCAGTCGGGAATGGGGAGCTCCTCGGGTTCAGATGGCCACGGCGGACACGGTAAGACGAGTCGGCTCCATATCTGGTGGATTTTGTGTTTGGTGACTGACTTGTATCTTTAGTAAGCTGTTCCGGATAAAGATGTCTGCTGTATACTGTAAACGGAAAAGTGACTGCTCTATGGGTTTGGCTTTCTTTGACTGGCCTAGAAGCGTCCACAAAGCCAAATCATTAAAACGCTGACACACGGTCAAGATTTGAATCACTTGTAGTTAATCCTTAATCCTAAAGTTAATCCTTGTGCTGCCACCGCAACCCCTCGCTGGCATAGCCATGGACTTGGTCTTTGTTCAGGGTATATGCTGGTCTACACTTTGTGAATTCCAGGATAGGATCCGGATACCCCATTGCAACCCTGACTAGGCTAAGCAGGGTTAAAACATTAAAAAAGGAAGTTGAACTTCATTGACTTGTGGGTGGTTCATTGACTTGTGGGACTGTGGTAGCCTAGAGGGTAAGGTACTGGACCCTGGACAGGCATCACGTACAATTGATTGACTGTGCCTGAGGGAGTGGGGGGATCATCTCCCAACCCTGATATGGGGATAACAGGGGAAAAATTCTCTTTGCCCACATTTTTGCCTATGACTGTAGTTTCACCCAGCATTTTTTCATGGCTTGTCAGATATCACTGGAAGAAATCAGACAGACAATCTGAACTACCCAACCATTCATAACTTGCGCAAAATGATTACCGAACCTTCTGAGAGAAACCAGTGGAAGATAGCAGATTGCACAAAGGAACAGAAGTTGTAGAACGGCGTTTTCTTTTACAGTAACTTTATGTAATTCTATAGAACTCCAAATATTTATAGCAGGATATTACCAGTAGGTGGCGCAAGTGCTCCATTATATTGGAACCGTAGCCCTGCACATCTCCACGGACCTACAGCTGAACAGTGAGAAGCGTCTCCATAAATTTACCATTCAGTCAAAACGCAAAACATTCTTGGGCAAACGTTTAGACATTATTGGTTCATGTTCATGTTCTTGCTTCTGTTTTTCTGGACTGGGGATGTTTTACCAGGTGTGCCCAAACTTTTGCACAAGAACTGTACATGGACCAAACACCTAGTCTCCTCTTTTTTGTCTTTCTTTAATGTCAGCATACACCAAAAAGCCTGAATATTAAAACTTCTAACAGGTGAAGTGAAGAACTTTGACTGTGTGATTCTCTGGGCAATGTTCTGCTGGGCAACCTCAGGTCCTGGCATTTGTGTGGATGTTATTTTGTCTCGTACCACCTACCTAAACATTGTTGCAGACCAAGTACACCCCTTCATGGCAGTGGATAATCAACCCTGCCGGACTGAAAAAATGGTTTAGTATGGTTTGAAGAAAAAAAGAGCTCAGGGTGTTGACCTGTCCTCCAAATACTCCAGATCTTAATCCAATCAGGCATCTGTGGGATGTTCTGGACAAACAAGTCCGATCCATGGAGGCTCCACCTTGCAATTTACAGGCGGACAGAAGTTATGAGTGGAGTAATTAACACATCAATATCCTGTCAGTCCTATAACAAACGGCTTATAGTTTCTAATACACAAATTTGACACTTCTTTATTTTACAATGAATGATAAAAATAATGTAGAATCTCCCATTTGCCATGTTGATTCATTTTAGGCCTGACACTGTTGGATTGTTAGTTTCATGTGTTAACATCATTGTACATGGTGTGTGTTGTGGGTAGCAGTCTATTTTTGTGCCAATCATTTAATTTGTACTCATTTTCCTAACTCATTTTTTTAATGCTGAATAAATGTAGAGTTTAAACTGGTAAGATTTAAAGCAATACCTAACAAAGGCTCAGGTCCTGCAGTGGCAGTTTGCTAGCCCACTGCTATGGTGACCTGGGTTCCCCAGTGGTGCATTCTGGCCAGGTCAGGTCTCACACAGGCACGGTTGGCTTTGTCTGAGGGAGGTGAGTGTAAACGGAAGGGATCATCCTTGGTACTGCTACAGTGGCCTGTACCGAGCCCTGCGATGGGTACATGCTCCTCTGTGCTCTGCAAATTCCAGGACAGGTTCTGGACCCTCTGTGACCCTTGGGTGTGGAAGAACTTGTTTATGATTTTGGTCTGTGTCTTATTTTTATTGTACTGAACATTAAAGTAAAGATATATTAAATTATTAAGCAATAGACCACTTTCAGTAGGTGTGTCGCACAGTATATTTTTAAATAAATATAAGAAACCTTTTACACAGAAGAACTGTGGCATGTCTCCAAGATTCTGGAAAAACCTACCAGTTGGTTTCCTTCTAAAAATTGAACCACAGTGCACCTAAGCGAACTGAGTCAGTTTTAAAGGTAGACTGTGATGCTGCCAAATACTGGTTTGATTTTGATTGACTGATTGCTATTTATAGTATTTCCTAGTCATTCAGTAACTTTTAATGTAATTTGAAAGTGTATTTGTTTCATAGGTTTTTCTTCCAAATGTCTAAGACATTTCCACAGCACCATAGTGATTATTGCAAAAGAATTCATCCATAACCTTTTGTCTCAAAATTAAAGGAAATGTTTAACACCAGTAATGTTTAAAGTCTACTTAAAAACTCATTATGTAAGACATTTATTTAGATTAAATATAATCTTAAATAGCGGTTAGGTGGTGCAGGAGAAGTTCAAATTCCACCACCGTGGTTACCTGTGTTTTAGTCCTGGCCGTGCCTTGAGACACAACTGTTCTTGTCTGAGGGATGAAAGGTTTAATGGGGGTGCATTCCCAGTTGCTGCAACAGTGACGCCCTTTCAAGACCTGCAGTTAACTGGTTTTCCAATTTGAGAGCTTTTGCTTTCTGACATGGCGTATTATCATGATGAAAGTAGCCATTAGAATGCTCAAATCCTGGTCATGAAGGGGTGCACATGGCTAGCAACAATATTCAAACAGGCTGCAGTATTCAAGAAATGATGAATTGGCCCAAAGTGTTCTAAGAAAACATTCCCCACACTGTTACACCACCTCCACTAGCCTGGAGTATTGACACAAGGCAGTTTGGGTTCATGGAATCATGCCGTTGGTGCCAAATTCTGACCCTACCATATGTGTACCATGGCGGAAATCAAGTTTCCTCAAACCAGGCTATGTTTATCCAGTCTTCAGGCGTTGCTTAACAGTTGTGAGTGAAAATACCTAGAGAACCATCAGAGTGAAAATACTCAAACCAATATTTTTGTTAGGGTCAAAATCACTGAGACCATATTTAAGCCCAATCTGATGTTTGATGTAAATGTTACCTGAAGCTGCCACATGACTGGCTGGTTAGATAATTGCATGAATGGGCAGGTGTACAGGTGTTCCTAATTAAGTGCTCAGCATGGGCGAGTCTAGGTCTGTGCTCAGGCTCTTCAGCACCTCTAAATTGAGTCCCATTGCCATCTCAGCACCCCTAACGTTCTGATCCTAGAATTGACCCTGGTGCTTAGTGAGTGTACATTTGCAGCCTTTAGCAAACATGCATATCCAGAGCGACTTGCAGTCCAAGCAATTAAGGGATAAGGCTCTTGCTCAAGACTCTAATAGTGACTCCATCATCTTCTGCTTGATAGTCCAAAACCTTAACTGCTGTGGTACAGCCCCAGAGTAGCAGCAAAATACATTAGTCATTTTTGAAAATCCAGTGTAAATATTTCTCTTATGGCAATTTTCCAATAAATGTTCTTCCAAACAAATGTTCTTGCACTGAAGTTTTCAAACATGGCAATGTTGAAATTGATAAAGCCTTCATATATTGCAGATTTGAGGACACCACTGAAAACTTTTATGAAAGTCCCGAACGGTAGTTTATCCCACTTTTTAATCAACCCCCATTTACCTTTAGCGTGTCACTTGAAATGAGAAGAAAGCACTGCTGTGATCACCTCGGTGCCCAGACAGACCATATATCAGAGAGATCACTAACACAACACACTAATAATAATTAGGTCAGTTCAGGTCAGTTTGAGACCCAGCTATATGGCGCCCTCATGGTAGTAAATAGGATCAAGCCCAATAGAGAACAGCAGCCGTGTCTATAAATTGAAAACTGAAATTGAAAGCCACTTCAGTTTTACGAGCTAGTTTATAAATTCCGTAGCTAAGCAGTCTGGCTTGAAGGTGATCTATCGCCCTAATGTCTGCTGAACCCCAATTGATGTATGGTCGTATTATCTGTTATGCTGTCCTACATGATTCTCTTTTATTGCTGGACTTGGTGTCAGACAGCAAAACGGATTACACGTGAGATTAAATCAATACCAACTTTATTTTCTCGCCTTTGAAACATCATTCCACACTTTTCCCGCTGCCGTTCTTCTGAGTCTTATGAAAACATACGGTAGCTGGAGGTCTGCTGTGGAAATGGGACTGTGTGTCAGCCGGCGCTTCGTCTGCGGTAGGTCTTCCCTCGTGTTTTTTCCCTGTTGTTACTAATCTTTTTCACTCGGCTGCCCTCTCGACCCTTTCCAATTGGCAGTTGATCACTGCGGAAACGAGAGGCCAAGCGGCAGTGCGGCAGGCACTGGCTGTCACTTTGCCCCTGTGGTGACACCCACCTCATTACCCTGCAGAAAGCAGGCTGGGTAATTGAAACGGAGCAGAACGGGCAGTGGGCCAGCGTGTCCGCCTCTCAATGGGCTTTCATTACCCAAAACAAAAGCAAAGGGCCATGCTAAACAACAGATTTCTGCCTCAGCCCTCGAAGTAATGACTGAACCCTCTACATGGCTTTCACTTCTCCACTCGTGTCATGGCAGCGCATTCAGAAATAAACGTAATAGTGCAATCAAGCTAATGAGCTTCACTGTACATTTTATATCTCTCTTCATTACCGTATATTGCCTCTAATTACATTTTATGATGCTTGCAAGATGAAATTCATTTTGTTGATATCTTTACATGCTCTGTGAGTTCATGAATGTTAAAAGCTGTCACCTTATTAGTGCTTACATCCATCTACACGCTACCGTAGTAACAGGTGCCCCACTTAAAGCACTCTTCGCTTAGTTTTTCAGGGTTGCTTAGGCCTTTATGGCTGGATTTAGCAAAGGAATTAAACACTGGTATAATGAGATGTGAACAGAGGTATTTTACAGGGCTAGGGGTTATGTTTAAAGCCTATTTTACCAGATTTGACCTGGTGCTGTTCACGGGAAGTTAATAACTCGGTGAAGTAACAATGCCGCCTATCCCAGAATTCAGTGGGTGGAAACAAAGTGCTTACTGATCTGACTGGAAGGCACAGACTGGACATGAACCCCTGTCAGCTTGTTGGTGGGCCGTTATCTCAGCATTTGTGGATCTCATTGCCTCAGGTCAGGGTTTCGGGGGAGATTTTGAACCTATCCAGGAAATCATGGAGCATGTGAACGCATACCCTGGCCCTGCCAGTAATCACTGCGTTTGGAAGGGTTTGCTATGGCAATGCTGGAGTCCCCCATCCAGTCTCCATTAGTCTGACATGGCCAATTGTCTGTGTAATGTCTGAACCTGGACGACCTGGTGGTGGGCTAGCCGGTTGACTCTGCACCAGTCGAGCATCTTATATCATATAGCATTTTGTGTGGTGCTCATGTGTTGAAAGGAAACCCTTCTTGTCTGTACCGGTCCCTTTCAGCAGAGTCTTCCATGCTACCCAGTCACTAATGCCTTTATGGTTATAGAAAATCCACTGATCATCTGCACTGACCGACCTTACTATTTCACACCCTGTAGCAGTGTAGGACTGGTGTTAGAAAAATATAAAAACAGGCTAAGAGAATGCTTGACACTGGCTAAAACAGTGTACCAAAGCTTTTCTGCGTTGACCTTTATTTAGCATCCCTGAACGTTAGCAACAGCGATGTGATGTATGCTTTGAATTATAAAGGTGTGTGCAGTAAAAGATAAGAAAATTCAGTGTAACTGCATTTCATAAGACTTTTTAAACACATGGGTGGTTTTATTTTCCTCTAGGAGCAATGTTCATTCCATTAATATCCATTGCAAGCAGCTGGGGAAATTTCAAGAAAGCCAATTTGACTCTTAATGTATTTAATTATAGTATTTATTTATGTCAGTATGTAAAAAAAAGGATTGTGCATCTCCTTCACAGCATCTTCACTTGTGTTCTGAACAGCACTGGTAAACTGATTTGGTTTAGTACATTGTCTCCTTTTAGTGGTGTGAACTTTTGCAGGCCGGCTTGTATGCCAAAAAAACAATGGTACATTAAGTGTGTGTAATGCTGAACAGCCGGGGTAATGCATTAAATCCTTGTTAAAATCTCTTGGTTTGTCTCTTGCAATGCTACCACATGTTCTCAGTTTGGTGAACAGATAATTGGCAGCATACTGTGTACCAACACTTGTGGTGTTCCGCATGTGCCATGTTTCAGATCCTCAAATATCTTTGACGTAAGAAAATTAATTTCAAAAATGGCTTTCGGCAGGTTGTTTTTCTCAGTGAGTTAGAAGCTATGGTATTGCCAGTAAAAGTACAGTACTCCCTTTTTTTATTGAATACTGGAAAATTTCAGTGTACTACTAGGAGGCTTAGGGGTTATGGCATTTTTAAGTGCTACAGTCTGACCATTAGATTTGTTGTTTTAGCAAATAACTGAAAACATAATTAAAACATCTTCTATAGGCTGCAGCGACTAGTACTTAGTGTGACTTCCACTTCCACTTGAGCAATAGCAGCATCTGGCAGCTTCATCAGGATGCCAAGTTGACCCTTCTTCATCTTTTTGGAAGGGTAGCAGCCAAGAAACTTTTATGGGGATTAAATGCTAACTTTTGCCTGTGGAAGGCATTTTGTTCTGAAAATATTTTGTGTACATATTTTCTGTTTGTACCTTAAGAAGGAGTTTGACATATAATTATATATGGTCATTATACTATTGCTAAAACGACAAATCCTAATGGTGGCTTAAGTCTTTTGCACAGTATATGTGTATATGACAGTCTTCAATTGTGGTAACAATTATCACAGCATCTTTCCTGTCTTTGATCAACAGTATTCTGGTAGACTAAAGGGGAAGCGTTGGCAATAGTGGTTAGGTATTTAAGAATGTGTTCAATCAGCTGCACACATTTGGGGTGGTTCTTACAAATTCAAACCTGTTTTATAGGCACCCTTGTTATTATTATTTAAATGTCTTGGTGCACCGTCCTGGACTTATTGGTGCCATGAACCCTAACTACCAGGAAAAACACCTTCCTGAATCTCACACTGGCAGTACACATTATACACTCACCTTACCAGAGTTTGTTTGGTTCTGTATGGTGTCTACAGTGGTAGGTTTCCCACGAGTTGGTGTTCGTGGTACCCTTAAGCCCAGGTTTCGCACCAAGACACCGTCCACCAGGGAAATAACGCCTGAACATAAACCAGGGGTGCCTCCATGCTCGTTCATTCACTTTCTTATTCACTTAATCCTGGTCAGGGTCATGGGAGAGCTGGTTCCTAGCCGGCAGCACAGGGTGCAAGGCAAGAACAACCCTAGACAGTGTGCTAATCCATCATAGGGCACACTCATACATACTCACACACTAAGGGCCACTTTAGAATAATCAGTCGACCTAAAGCATGTCTTTAGACTGTGGAAGGAAACTGGAGCACCCAGAGTAAACCCAAATGGAGAGGACCCAGATCGCGCCACCTGGGATCAAATCCAGGACCTTCTTATGTGAGGTGCTACCCACCAAACCACAATGCCACATTTTCCCCCCATGTTACACCTCTTTAATGTGGAATGGGATTTCTTTTCTTTTCTGAATAGTTATGTGTTTTTTGTATTGTATGATCATGGCTAATACAAATGTATTAATATTCCTTATGTATAAAGCAGCTTGCATTAGACCTGCCTCTCAAAGTGCTTCACATATAAAAGAGTTAAAGTTTTACTGAAGCGTATAATGAAATACATTAATGATAGTAATCCTCAATCATTAAGGAAATTACCTAAAATCTATGAATGTTTAATGACATCAGAATACACAGGAACTACGGATAAACAAGGCGAATGTAACCTGTTTTGAAAACACCTACAAACCTAGAAAGGTTAGATAAATAAGGTTAGATAAATATCTATCATCAGCTGAGCTGCAACTGATCCCTGGGTTAACTGAATTCAAACCATGTAGGGCTTTATACATAAAGCAGCCAGTGCAGCCTGCAACAATGTACAGTAATGTGCAAAAGTCTTAGGCCACCATTAGATTTGTAGTTTTAGCAATGGTATAATGACTTATATATAATATACTTGTCAGTCCATAATCCTCTTTTCCACTGATCTTCATTCTAATATTGGTGAGCTTTAGCATATCTTAGCCTTTTCACCATGTTCCCTTTCTGGAAAAAGTGGTTTATTGGTTGCTACTCTTCCAAAAAGACCATTCCTGATCAAGCTTCTTCGGCAACTTGGCCTTTTGATGAAGCCGCATGAAGCTTCTGTTGCCCAAGTGTAAGGGGAGGTCACACTAAGTAATTGGCACTGCAACCTATAGATGTTTTTTCAGATTGTTTTTTTTTTCCAGTTTATGGTCCATTGCTAAAACAATGGTATATCTACTCTAATGGTGGTGGAAGACTTTTGCACAGTACTGTCTATCTGGTCATCAGTGTCTGGTCATCAGTGAGCTACCCAATAGAACATTGCCCAGAGCCACCATCTTCTTTCCTCCACATATATGCATCCTTAACGTTGTACAAATACCCGCCCGTCCATGTGGAGGAAAACGTGACTTCTTGGACCAGGTAGACTAGGTTTTGGACTGTGGTAGCCTAGTGGTTAAGGTACTGGCCTATGGACCAGAAGGTCCAGGGTTCAAATCCCGCTTCTGCCAAGCTGCCACTGTTGGGTCCTTGAGCAAGACCCTTAACCCACAATTGCTTGGATTGTAAGACTGTATCAATTGGAAGTCGCTCTGGATAAGGGCGTCTGCTAAATGCTGTAAATGTAAATGTGACCTTCTTGTATCACTCCAAAGTCCGGTTGTGACACTCAGTTTGTGGTTTGTTTCTCCTCTGAGAGCTTTTGATAGGTACTGCTGACCGGGAGCACCCCAAGTACCTTGCAGTTTTGAAAATGCTCCAACTCAATAAATTATGATTTCACTTCTAAGGTGCTCAGGTCTTTATTCCTGTCCATTTCTCCCCCATTCAACACGTTGAATACAAGATCCAGATGGCTTACCATCTAATATATTCCAGACCATAACATGCAGAGTTGTATTGGGATAATCACCATTCTTTGATATCCATTCTGTGAGTGGCCATAATGTTTTATCGGTGTTCTGTAGCATACTAAGTGACTGTCACATGGATTACTCCCAGTGAAATGCTCCCATGTTCCTTCTTATGGAATACAGAAATAGAACTGGATCAGATGGTCTGCTAGCTGCAAACATTTGCATTGATTAATACGTGGGTGTTTCCCACTTAATCATGTAGAGGAAATGGCACCGTTTAGCATCATGACATCCCCCAATTTTAAGCCAGATTTCTTCAAGTTCACGTTAAAGGACCTCCAACTGCTGGCACTCCAGTCCATGGCCTTAGTTGTACTTAGTACGATGAGGAAGTGTGATTGCTGGCATGCGTAAGTTTATGGCAGCGTTTGAAGGTTTCAGAAGTTCAAAGCTCTGAGTGTTTTTTAATCTCTCATCCTCCCTGGTTTTACTGGGTCGCATTCTTGAAAGTCGAAAATTGCTTTTCAGCGAAATCATGTTAACTTTTTGGGTGCCAGTCCCTCGGGGGTGTTGAAAGTCTTCCTTTGAGACTTTTAAGACTTCTTTGGTTCATGTGGGGACTGTTGTTTAATTTGGTGCTTAGGATGAGATCAGGTTTTTAAACCATTACAGTGATTAGGACTGCCAGGATGAGATCTCCTGAGCAAGCTTACTGCGCCGGTATTAAGTGCTACCTCTATCTTTACTTGCTCAAGCTCCTTTCTCACTATCTAGGTCTCTCTCCCTCGCTCTCTCTCTGCAAATGATTTTGTACGGTCTGCTTAAACCTGTGTGGGGGCGTTCAGAGAGAGGATTTGAATGCAAGACCCCCCAGTCTCCTCTTCCTTTTTTTCCCCTCACTGCCTGCGATTACAACAGGGGCGGCATCTTCTTCATCACTAAGCCTGGCAGTGCCCACGGCTTCTCGTCGTCTCTGCGCAGCGCTGCCCACTCACCCACGCCAGCCTTGGCACTGGCATACAGTAACGGCGTGCTATCTGCCATCCGAGGGTGGGGTTCCTTTCCGGAAGACCCTGCATGTCTTTCCCAGGGAAAGCCCACACGTCCACCCATGCAGGATTCCTGAAGGGTCTTTTACTGCTGGGCCTCCTCAATCACCAGAATAAGAAAGAGTGGAGGATTTGAGGTTGCCTATTTTATTTGCTGCCGTGTGGGTGACTGGCCTCGATTCGTTTCTTGTTGTGCTTAGGCGTGGAATCTATAAATGGGGAGAAGTTATACTTAAACACACACACAGTATGTATATATTAGTGAAGGTACATTGTCCACACAAGCATCTTGCCCCTGAGTTCAGTTAAGATATTATGAGGCCTGTTATGTGGCATCTGTATAATAATAATAATAATTATAGTAAAACTAGTAATAGAAGGCTGTCTATTGTT
>JAJAGP010000927.1:183723-231200 GCA_025084515.1 Ancistrus triradiatus | reverse complement strand
GGAAAAAGGATGTCAACAACTTCGACACAAGTTGAGACAGACAACCAAACCTAATGCAGAAGATTGTGACCCATGTGCAAGTGGCTGTTTGTTGTCCTAAGGGTTGGTGTTAAAAGGAAATCATAAGAATGAAGTGGGATGGTCTTACATCCAAGAAGCTTAAAACGCAAAATCTCAAATAAGCCCAATTTCTCTCAGCCAATGGCGTCACGTTGGGCTTTTGTGTTGCTCATCCTGAAGTGACTCACTTATATCCAGCCCTCCCTTCCCCGAAATAAAAACACTAGAGGTTTATGTGGCTTTTCAAAAAAAATGTATCTCGACATTTATCCACTTTAATCTTCTTAACATATTAAAGTCATTTGCATTACCCTGAAGTGACTGAGGTGCTTTACTGCTTCTCTTCCCCCACAATGCACCAGGAATTGGAACATATGGACATTTTATGTTTGTGGAAGGAAGTGGGCAGAAGTCTGCTTTCTTTATTCTTTGCTGAGTGGTTCTTTTATAGTATTAAAAGCTGTTGCGCCATTGGTTTCTCATTAGTAGTTTTTCACTTCTTACTTTGCATCTCAGGAAGCTTCTAGAGGTGTAGTTATATAGTGATGCATGGAAATAAAAATTGTTGGCAGGAACCTGATGTCAATGTTTATTTTATTTTATCATTTCTCACTATATACTGATAGGTTCCATGAAACGTTAGGGGCTTTGTCCGGAGCCTATTCTGGAATTCAGAGGCTACAGGATGGGGTGTCACTCGGGGCTTGGAAGAGGTCACGGTTGCAGTGCCGGGTGGCCTCCCTCAGACATGTCCAATTATGTGTCTTTGTGATGCCCAACCTGGCCAAAACCTTTTGTGGAAAAAAACAACAACAAAAAAATTATTTTACTTCTGAAGTTCACAACTGTTAGGAACTCTTAAATTATCATCTGACTTCCAAGCATTATATGACAAGACTGCCAGCATTATCCCATTCACAGTATTCCAAATAGCATCTTGGGATCATAGCATTCTGTCTTCGAGTGCTCCAATAAATGCTTGATGGGGTTTAGGTCAAGAGGAACATACCAAATAGTATTAAATTCTGAAACGTATGTATTTTTAATTGCATGAAGAGTAGAAGCATTTTCTCTTGTGGCCTCAGACTTTTGTCCCCCATTGTACATACATTCTGAGCCAACTGCTGGAAACAGCAGTTACGGAGGACCTGGGTTTGAAACCTGGGTTAGATTTACCACATGAAGGTAGGGTGATATGGTGAGAGTACTTGTATTGAACTACATGTATTGTGGATTTCAGCAAGCCCAGGTTATATAACGCCTCTTTTTGTGGAACGTGGTTTTCAGCGTGTATAAAATCCAGCTGAAGAATAAATGCATGATTGTTGATTTCACTTAAATTCACTGTCTGTCATTTCAATGTGCCTCTCGTTCACCCAGACAGTTCTAACCTTTTCTCTAGAGCAGCGATTGGTTTTGTGATAAAATGGTGAGAGGCAGCAGAAATCTGGTTGTGAGGGCCTCGGGGCATGTGGCGCAGTGCTGAAATGACACTGTCAAACATAGTAACTGCACAAAGTGTCTACTGGTCCAGTATGTTATTTCCACTTAATGTCTGTAACTGCAATGTTTTCTTTCCTTTATGCTGAAATGCATTGCAAACTTTAGCGTGGCTGTTTTCACACTGCACATAATAAATCTAAAGCCCTAAAGCGTCTAAAGCCTAAAGGTGATAAGTCGCATTGATTAAAAAAAAATGTCTGTAGGTCTCCTATCGTGCAAAACGAGTCAGTCAGAGACATGTATGAATCTACAAATTGGGGCTTTAAAGACACCACACTGTAATTGGATTGGATGTTAATAGGATTTTGTTCTGTCATCACTCGGAGAGCAGTGGGGAAATTTGAAGACAGCTACAGGTATGCACAATACTGGATGTACCAGTGGTCGAGCGATACGCGTTTTTGAATTGCCGACGCCAATATTTAGAGAGCAGGGTGACGGGTGGAATAATAAACGAGATGCCAGAAAATTGTTCAACTTGGACGTAGCTGATTAAAGACATATCGTATGCTTTCTGGTTATACATAATCTCTACTTCTTAATGAAACTTCTTCAAAGTTTCCCAGATTTGAGAGCGTAAATGCGGCGGCAGAAGCTTATTGGTGGAGAATATTTTCAACCCTGGAGCTGTTTGAATTGAATGGCACCAATTGAGCTCTGAGCCAAGAACATCTTAACTATGGTGCTGTTTCCTAATCTCACTCGGTTTCACTGCTTGATGTACTTGAAACAAACTCCATCACCCAATGCTCAGGCTCAGGCACCATTTTCACACTGGTTGCTGCAGAACGTCGAAAAAAAAAAGAAAGAGAGAAAACCTTTCTTTTATTTGCCTAACCCTCATTTGTCATACTGCCAAAAAAGGGAGCTCGGTTTGATGGTATAACGTTTGGCTTTGTTTTTATTTTTTGTCCAAAGCCTATCTAGAGCTGCTTCAGGTCCCTCCTTGACAGGAGAGAGAGCGAGCGAGAGAGCGAAACATGACAGCAGTGTGAGGAAGAATAAAAAGATGACTTTCTGTATGTGCAGGAATGTGGATTTCTTCCGTAAAATCCTAATTGTGCCTTGAAGGGCTGCTAGGACGTAGGGTATCTCGGCTCAGCTCAACAGGATTTAGGCTTCTTCATGTGTGTGCGGAGCGTTTTCCTTTCAGCCCGGGATGCGGATGTAAACCTTTCACAGTACCAGACGCAGAGCGCTCGTGTTTGCCGCTAGGCTGATCCCGGCCTCTCTGGTGCTTTGTGTGGAACATATTCAATCTCTGCCTTTAAAAACACATTTTTCCCTGAGAAAAACAGCTAGGGTTATTGTCCCATAACTAGCCTTAACGGAGAAGAAGCTCCCAGATGTTTAGGAGAATGCAGTGCATTTTTAGACCTCAGGCACTGGTTGAGACCTTTAGAAAGAAAGGAAGCCATGAGAGAGATAGGGAAGTAAGTGTGTGTTGTGGAATGGAAAGTGGTAGCTCTGTGAAAACAGAGGCTTGTGGATCACAGTCAGTAGCTATGTCACGTATCTCATCTCAAGCCATGTGTGTATATATAGTTCATTTTAAATAAATAGTTCAGCTTTTTAAATACGACATTTCTCTCTGCACCATGTGTCGGATTACCGTGGAAAATGATTTCAAAACATTTCCCTGTACTGGGGAAAAAAAAGATTTGGAAATTCTTGAAATGTGTTGATTCTTCAAACCTGTTTGAATTTGTGCCATACCATATTTTTACTGCATTGTTCCTCTGCACTGGGAGAAAAATTTGTTTGCTTAAAAGCAGCTGGGGAAGGCAGTCTCGTATGTTTCTTTCACACAGTGGTTAAGGCCGTTGCACACCGAAAGTGAAAAGTCGAAGCCAAAATATTCTGACATGAAGATTGGGTTTTTTTGCCCCAAAACTAGACCACGACAATGCGATACTTTTTGGTATTTCGTCTCCACCTGGTTCAATTTTTTTTTTCTTTCTCAGAAAAAAAATGGCAAGATGAACAAAATGTCTTCCAGTTGATGAAAAAATACTAAAGCATTCAGACAAACAAACACTCAAGAGATTACACAAAACAATACCACCTTTTAATGCAAAATATTCACTTTATGGATAAAGTAGACTTTGGTAGCCTAGCGGTTAAGGTCAAGTCAAGTCAAGTCAGATCATATCTATTTATATAGCGCTTTTTACAATGGAGCATTGTCTCAAAGCAACTTTACAAGTTTAGATTATCTCCTAATAACTACGTCCAATCCCAAATTGAGCAAGCCTAGGGCGACAGTGGCAAGGAAAAACTACCTGAGTTATAGGAAGAAACCTTGGGAGGACCAAGACTCAAAAAGGGACCCAACCTCCTTGGGCGGCGTAGATGATAAATCTAAGAGCGAAACTAAAGTCATGGAGTCAAAGTTCGAATAAAATGTGAAGTATGCACATTGACATTAAGTGGCCCGGGTATGATGGGGCTGGAGCTGATGACGGAAGCAGCTTGACTGGAACTACAGCAGATGAACATCATGTGTGGGGCCGGAACTGCCGGAACACAGCTCGGAGAGAAAACAGAAAATGTAATTAGTTATTGATTAAGAGCACAGTGTCTATTAACAATCACTGATGCCATGTCAATCACTGATGCCAAGTGTAGCATGAGACCCCGGCAGCATTAGCTATAGCAGCATAGCTAGAAAGAGGAGAACTGGTAGGAAAACACAAGCCAAAAGAGGGATCACATGAGACATTGGGCAACCCCACGAGAGGCAGAAGACAGCAACCCAAACGTCTCTGATCACCATAAGACTCTTTGACTATGAACCCCCAGCTCTGCCCTTATTCTAAGGCAAGGATGCACGAGTCAAGATCACGAGGACCGAAGCCCAGTAGGTACTGGACTATGGACCAAAAGGTCTAGGGTTCAAATCCCACCTCTGCCAAGCTGCCACTGTTGGGTCCTTCAGCAAGTCACTCAACCCTCAATTGCTTGGATTGTAAGTCACTCTGGATAAGAGTGTCTGCTAAATGACATAAATGTCTAAGGGAGTTTTTGGGACTGTGGTGGCTTAGTGGTTAGGGTACTGGACTATGAACCAAAGGGTCCAGAGTTCAAATCCCACCTCTGCCAAGTTGTGGTTGGACCAACCAGTATGGACCGTGGTAGCCTAGCGGTTAAGGTACTGGACTATGGACCAGAAGGTCCAAGGTTCAAATTCCACCTAAGACTGTATCAACTGTCAGTTGCTCTGGATAAGGGCATCTGCTAAATGCTGTAAATGAAATAAATGAAATGAAAATAAAGTAAAGAAACAACCCTCACAGGGGTTGTGAAAAAAAAGCTGTTTTGTCAGTTGTGAAGGATAAAATGCAACCTACTTTGCCTAAGTATTCATTCGTAGTCCAAGTCCCAGTGTGACAGGAGCCTACCTACAGATGCAGAATAATTGTGATGTAGATTGTGATGAGATTTTATGATGTATCATTACTGCTATTTATTTTTCACCATGTATTCCTATGATCAGTTGTATATCTCCAGCGCTAGACAACGAGACTGAACTCAACTATTTCAGGCAACGCATGATAGTAACTGAATTGAGGTGAGGATCCAAAAGTGACGTCCCAAACAAGATGGGAGGACACCTCGGATGTAGATCCATGGAAAAAGAGGTTTTTAGCCCTGGGTGGGTGAATGAGGTATCTCCCTTTTGAGGTTGTGGTTCTGGGTGGGGTCGTGTTGTCCTGCATTATTTGCGGCACATCTATCAGGATAAAGAGCAGAACGGGTGCCTGGAGTGAAAAGGACAAGCCCAGTGAGCACAGAATCTGCACACATGCTGATAACGCTGACCATTGTGTCGTCACTGCTGCCAGACTACCAGAGGTTAAATATATCCTCATTCCCACCTCTTTTCTGGACGTTTCTCCACCTCGCTCTTCTTTTTATCTCCGGCCTATTTTCGCCGCCGTGTTTGACTTCCACATGAGCCTCTCACATATTAGTGTGTTTGCATAGTCGGAATCCAAGTGAAACCCGATTCTGTTTCTCGCTACACAAGTGGACAAGAAACAAAAGAAACATCTTTCTTCTTGGATGTGCTTTTTCTTTGGAGACATCCTGGAATATAGTGAAATCAAGCTTACCAGTGTTCAACATGAAGTGTACCAAAGCCGCCTAGATGAGCACACACATTGTAGACTAGTGCAACCCCAAGGAACTCTGTGATTGTTTATGTTTGGTGACAGTGATTCTGTAATTAATTATTACAAAGGCTGTGGTGCAAATATCTAACCGTCGTAACTACTGAATGTGTAGACAGTACATTTTTTGTTTTAAATGCAAAGGTGCGATTGTTATAAACTGCTAAAATAGGTCTTCTGCAAGAGACGCATTTAAATAGGACATTTGTCCAATTTTAATAAACCATTAAGAAGTAATTTATCATCTATACCAAATGCAACTTCGAAAAGCAACTGAAATTTCACCTTGCCAGAGGCTAGATATGAACAAAACATGCAGACAACACACAGATCTCCACCTGGGATCGAGCCCAGGACCTTCTCGCTGTGAGTCTCCAGTGCTAGCCACCGTGACGCCGGTCACAGTTTTCATGAACACTTAATCCCATAAACCCCTCCATGTTCAGATATTTCATGTCTTTGAGCCCCATAAGGACGTGAAAACATTGCTTAAGTGTATTCATTCATTTCGTTCTCTCATGTTGTAATTTTTATTATCAGACTGCCTTCAGAAGCCCTGAAGACCCTCAAACATAGTGCAGTGTTCATAGTGTGCTTCTTTAGGCTGGTAGAAATGTATACATTATATGTTCTGCGAGTCTCCATCTGTTCCCCCTCGTATTTGGCTGAGCCGAGCTGTGAACGCTGGTGCTTCTGACGTCTCAACTCAGGCCGAGTCTCGTCGAGCCGCAAGGGCTCCATGATGCTCACTCTCGCCCATCAGCAAGGTGCCATTTGTCAGACTGGTGGGCTGGTGCGAGCGCCCCACACATGGCCTTCGTCTGCTTACAGGATACGTCAGAGAGATCCTGCCGAAAGCCTCCCCTGAAACTCCAGAACACCAGCCAGGAGCCAAAAGCTTTTTTGGTCCACTTCTAGTAAAAGAAAATTAGCCCGGACTTTTTTAGAAAGGAGTTGGAGGAAAGTTTTTGGTCACTATAGTGATATAGTGCTGGAAAAGATGAACAGATTTCACAAATGTAGCCAGTCAGCCAAGATATTATTGGTATGCGGCAGTGCAGCTAAGAATAATATGATTTCAGTTGAAAATGGCAGTTTTTTACCAAAACTTTTGACTATGAAATAGGCAGGCTGGGCCAGAGAGCAGAGACGAATACATACACTGAACAATCAGAGCTTGAGCAATAAAGGCTTGAAGCCATTGCACAAATAAACCCTGAATGCACATGGCTTTAACCCGGAATGGGATCACTGGTGGCGTGGTGTTTGGTCGGGGAATGTGACCAAGCAGGAGACAGGCGTTACAGTTCAGCTGACCTTTGCTTTGCTGTACCAGCCAGGACAGAGGCGTTAAAATTGATGTTGTGGAATCATTTCATGATTACCAGAGACATTAAACAAGCAATTTGTAATCACAGGTCATGTGAGGTATCAATAACCATTTATTTTTTATTACGTAACCCAACAAGAATGCAGATTTAAGAAACAAACAAGCCTTTCAGTTTCCATTTTCAGCTCAGCATGTTCAGAGCTCAAGAATTTTTATTTCCGTACATTACTTATCAATTCTCTACAGGCGCTCTGGTGGCACAGTGGCAGTTCAGTAGCCCACAACTGTAGAATACCAAGGTTTGAATCCTGGCAGTGCCTTCCAGTTGGCCATGTCTGAGGGAGATTTTACCAAAGGGAGGGGATGTTCATGTCTTGGTGTCCAACAGTGACGCCCATGGTACACATTCAGGGTGAACCCGATCAATTTAGGGGTAGACCCTGAGCAGAATTAAAATCTAATACCTAACTGATTTTGGATCCCCCCCCCCCCACATTTTAACCTGCTCTGGATTTTCCTGGTCAGGATCACAGGGTTCTTGTACCTATAGCTGGAGAACACCGGTCACATGCATAAGCATGCCCTGGACAGGGCGCCAGTCGATTGCAGGGTTGAGTAGGTGTCTCGCCTCCCTCGGACCCAGCCAGTCATGTGTGCATGCGAAGACCAACATGGCTAACATTGCTGGGACTCGTACCCAGGTAACCTTTGGTGGTGAGCTAGTGTATTAGTGCCACCAGTTTAGGAGAAGTTACCCTATTTCATAGCCATGTGGGTCCAGTGTGTAAGTTAAAGGCCACACATGACTTGCCTGATCGACTAAAGTATCGTGCTGAGTAAAAACTCACCAAATATTTTTAAAACCTCCTTCAGTTTGAAGAGCCTGTGAAGTGAACAATGTCCATCATCCCGAAACCCATCATTCAAGTTTTAATTTGGCCAAAGTGTCAATGACGGGGCATTTCTGTTTCGTAGTCACGTATGGCGTCAGTGTCATCTTCCCACACAAAGAGGACATAACCACGGGTGACAGAATCTTTTTTATGACACTTGCTCTCTCGCACAAAATCCCTCGGGAGCCATAATTAATCGTGCTGGAGCAGAGCGTGGAAGCTATGTGCTCTGCGCTGATACATGCAGTGCCTGTGAATTCTAGCGTTAGCTTTAGCGGCTCTGCTGGGCTAGCGGGAGAGGTGTCAGAATCAGCTTGGGAGGCTTTCTCTCTCCGCTGAGGACGGCTCTGCAATCTGTGTGCTCAACACATGCTATCAGATCTGCGCAAACCGAGCAGCTTTTCTTCTTTTCTATCTTTAATGTGTTAAACTGCCCGGTTGTTTGAACATTGTTTCATTGTTTACGCGCCGTATAATATTTAAGCTAAGCTGACCTACCTAATGTTTTGTCTTCTGACAGTTACACAGTCATCGCAGGCTTTGTGAGACACCGAGGCACCTCACTTGTTTGTGAAGGGCTAATTTGAGGTTTTTGTACATGGCAATCAGGCGAGTGGCTGACTGTGCACATTGTTAAGAAATTGTGGGGCTTTTTTGTAGTATTTAAATTTAATTTCATTCTTCTCTACATTTGTCGTTACAGCATCCTTTCAAACTAAGGTTATTTTGGTAGCACGCAATAAAAAACAAAGCCAGATAGGGCATAATGGGCACAGCTGATAACCCAAACCTAAATGCCAGCTATATTATATATACAGTACTGTGCAAAGTTTTAGGCCACCATTAGATTAGATATGCCATTGCTTTAGCAATGGTACAACGAACATATATACTTCTCAGTCTCTTTCACCAAGATTAATGAATAATATGGGCACTTTTGTTAACATCTCTTTAAGATGGTTTAAGGAATTTAAAGTGAACCCGGGCTTCCCATGTTATGTATAGCAAACGCAGCTATCCAGAGCAACTGAAGAGTTGAAGGTTAAGGACCTTGCTCAAGGGCCCAACAATGGCAGGATGGTTCTAACAACATTTTAACCAGCCTTCCTATTAGCTGTATACAGCCTTCTGATTTATGCCTTAGTCATTTTATACAACACAGTTGTTCCTTTAATTATGTAAGAGTGCGCATACAATATCCAAAGGCAATATACATGTCTCAGATTGTAAATCAGAATTGTATTAAAGGTACATTAGCAGTGTTCTAGGTGATTAATTAGGGAGTTGTTCTTCTGCTGCAGGAGTCTATAGGAAAATACAGGCTAATCACCAGTCTCAAATTACTGCTAAACTAGGGGTGTAAGGATGCACTCTGCATACGCTTCCATTCACGAGTCGATTTTTTCACGATTATCGATTTAATAAAAGACGTTCCTTGGAGGACCTGTTAGAGTCCTCCTCAACGCCTGGTTAGGGATTTCCCTGCTTTTTGGATCCTGTCATTTTTCCTTTGTTTCCCACGGTTCGTTTGGCGACCCATAACAGCATGGTGCGACCTCTAACAGTACCCCCCCCCCCGTGGCGTGGTCCCTCTTAAATTCCCGAATGAGTTCAGGGTCGAGGATGTGGCGCGCGGGGACCCACATGCGCCGTACCCCTCCAAATCTACTAGGTACTGGGTACTGCCCTGGACACGACGAACGCCCAGGAGTTGGTGCTACGGGGTGGGAGGCCGACTGGTAGGGGGGCGACTCGGCAGAGGAATGGTCTCAGGCGAGATGCGTGGAATGTGGGGTGCACTCTCATGGCGGAAGGCAGATCGAGGCGGTAGGTCACCAGGTTGATGGGCTTAAGCACCTTAAACGGACCTACAAATCTAGGCGCCAACTTACTGGACTCTCCTCTAAGGGGAAGGTCCTTAGTCGACAGCCACACGCGCTGGCCAGGCCGGTACAATGGGGCGGCCTACAGCGAATCTCGGGGAGGCCACCTCGTGGCGAGCTCGTTCGCTCGCACACTTCACTTTTTCCATCCTCCGTTTTTTTGGGGAGGTCCTCGCTCTGTTGGAGTCCTCCTCAACGCCTGGTTAGGGATTTGCCTACTTTTTTAATCCTGTCATTTTTACTTTGTTTCCCACGGTTCGTTTGGCGACCCATAACAGCACGGTGCGACCTCTAACAGTACCCCCCCCCCTGTGGCGTGGCCCCTCTTAAATTCCCGAATGAGTTCAGGGTCGAGGATGTGGCGCGCGGGGACCCACATGCGCCATACCCCTCCAAATCTACTAGGTACTGGGTACTGCCCTGGACACGACGAACGCCCAGGAGTTGGTGCCGCGGGGTGGGAGGCCGACTGGTAGGGGGGCGACTCGGCAGAGGAATGGTCTCAGGCGAGATGCGTGGAATGTGGGGTGCACTCTCATGGCGGAAGGCAGATCGAGGCGGTAGGTCACTAGGTTGATGGGCTTAAGCACCTTAAACGGACCTACAAATCTAGGCGCCAACTTACCGGACTCTCCTCTGTGGGGAAGGTCCTTAGTCGACAGCCAAACGCGCTGGCCAGGCCGGTACGATGGGGCGGCCTACAACGAATCTCGGGGAGGCCACCGCGTGGCGAACTCGTTCGCCCATGTACTTCACTTTTTCTGTCCTCTGTTACTTTGGGGAGGTCCTCTCTCTGTTGGAGTCCTCCTCAACGCCTGGTTAGGGATTTCCCTGCTTTTTGGATCCTACCATTTTTCCCTTCTTTCCCACGGTTGGCTTGTCGACCCGTACCATTTTTGTTCTGATTGTAAACAATGCAAAACAAGACACATTTTATTGTACGAGTTTTTTTTTTTACTTTAGTCCCCTGCAATTTAAATAAATTGCTAGAGATAGAGGCTTAAATTGCAAACAAAATGCTCTATTGTAGCCTCACCATATCTTAAATAACTTTTCTTCTATAAAAGAATGTAACTAAAATAATTAAAAGACATTGGGAGTCTCACTGAGAATGAGATGTGCGTCTGTAAGCATGACACATGGTTAACCCTAACGCCCTCTGGTGTTTAAAAAATGCAATTGTGTTAGGTGGCGTAATAAACAAGAGCACAGAATCCGACTCAGAAGTGCACATCGACCCATTTTGCACCGTGATGCATCGTCAATGAGTTAATCCCGATCACTGGCTCCTGTTAACCCTGCTTTTCCCTGGTCAGGGTCATGGGGCGTAACCCCAAAGAACACAGGCTGCAGGCAGAAGCATGTCCCGGATGGAATGGCAGGCCATCGGAGGACTGGCAAGGGCAAGGATGAGTCCACGGATCGGGTTCCCTTAGGATGCCCGACCTGGTCTTAAACACTGCTTTTGGAAAGAAGCAAGGAAACATGGACGAGCTGATTTATGTTGTACGTTGTCCATGTGAAGCTGTTTTAATCTTTATACCCCCCCTTGCATTATCAAAAACAAAAACCCGGTTGCTGTGGAAACCACATATAGCTGCCTGAAGTCAAGCAAAATCCCATTTCCAGCCTGCATTTATATTTAGAATATCCCGATCGGTGGGGGCTGCGTATCAGATGCCTTTCATAAACCTGCTCTAATCTCTCTTCATATTGTACGACTTTCAGAAAGTGGCAGAGAAACGAGCCGCACCAGTGCGTCTCAGTATCCGGTTCGTGTGTGTGTGTGTGTGTGTGTGTGTGTGTGTGTGCGTACGCTTCATCACAGATACTTGGCAGTGTCCATGCTTTGAGTGTTTGGCAGTGTTGAGAATTTGCATGCTTATCGGGGAGTCTCTGTTCTTTTACATATATTATCTGCCTGTGCCGATCATTCAGCTTCTCCAAGTCATCGCATCTCAATCTTCCACTGAAAAGCGCTCCATCTGTGCCATGCGCCTTTTTGTAACACACTCCATGCTGCCAGATTTATCACATTACACTATCTGAATGGTATTATCTTAAGCAGATCATCGCCACATTAACTGCAGCTCACTGATGGCACCTCGGGGGATTTGGTTTCAGGCTTCCTAATAGCGCCGCGGTACCACAATTTTGAATTTCCACCTGATACTTACTCACTGCTCATATTAACATGGTCACCTACAATACAGGCGACTTTGTAGTTCTACACTTACCGACTGAACCCTTGTGACACACTCGACAGTGGAAATGGACTCTGCAGTGCCCCCTTTTGTAGATAAGAATAATTTCAACTGCCAGCTCCAAAACCATCTTTTGGGATGTAGTTTTTAGGTGTCCAGAAACTTTTGTTTACATAGTGAATCAGAATTACTTCACAGCTTTGCAGTCCTGGTATTGTACCGATGTGGTGGTGTGTATGTGTTGAGTGGTGAGGAGGAAGAGCTGATGACAGTGGTAGTGCAGAAACACCTCTCCTGACCCAATAAACTCTTCCACCTCCTCGTAGGACACTGACCTACTGATGCAGTGTGTGGGAACTAAAGAGGGAAACGGACGTATTTGACAGAGACCAGTCTAATCTTTTTCCTCTTCAGGCAGGATTCAATTACTGCCCCTGCTTTGACCTGTGAGCCCCACTGACCTCATCCTATGCCCACCACATCCTCGCCTATCTTTAGCTCTCACTGCGTCCTTTCCTCTTACCTCTTACTGTGTGTGTTCTTCAGCCTCTCCTTGTCCTATCCCTAAATCTCCACTTTCTGCTTTATATAGTCTAAACTCGTTATCTCGCCCACGCTTGATGTGGCGACTTAACGAGGTTACTAAACTCGACAAAGTGACATTCATACCTGAAGCAAATTTGAGAAATAGTCTGTGATTGACGATTGTTTCTGTGATGACTACGATGATGTCTGTGTCCAGTTCTGAGTCTTGGTCTTCCAAAGGTTTCTTCGTTATGACGTTTAGGGAGCTTTTCCATGCCACTGTTACAGGCTTTGGGACTAGATATTTATGAAGCTGCCTTTGAGACAATGCTCCATTGTCAAAACTTGACTAGACTAATAGTTAAATGACGTTTTGTTGCTTTTCTAAATGATAACAAGGTAACAGGAAGGGGTTGCACAATGGCACAGCGGTTTAGCCCAAGTGTCCCCGGTTTGATCCCAACCTCAGACTCTGCCTGTGTGGGGTTTGCCTGCTCTGTCCGTGTCTAAATGGGTTTACGCTCGGTACAACAAAGACTTGTGTGTCAGGTTAATTGGTGGTTCTAAAGTGCCCTTAGTGTGTGAGTGCCCCACGATGGATTGGCGTCCTGTCTAGGGTCGCTCCTGCCTAGCGCCAACAACCCAGCTATGGATTGAGTCCCACAGCCATGATCCAGATAAGCAGGGATAAATGGTGAACAAACTAGCAGCTGTCTCAGAGTATAGAGAACAGTTATTTAGAAGCAAAAAGACACAAGTCAGACTCAAGACCTCATAATGTCTTTCCAGATAATGCAAATCCACAGTCCAGGGGTGATGTACAACACATCAACATACCAACCTTCTAATGATAAAGTTGCTTCCAGGGGCAGCTTGGAATTCCATAGTGGTGCACCTGAACTGTTTCTCCTACACATTTCCACTTTGCGAAAACAATTGGTGGGAGAAGCAGAGCAGCAGTTGGATTTGCTTGTTGTCGTCCTATGGTAGCACCATGATTAGAGTAAGCAATAGGGGAGTTACAATGCATCATGAAACGATCGCGATTACGAGTTGGTCTGTTACATCATATAATGCAATTGCATTTTTTGAACACCAGAGGGCGGAATCATCATTTACATTTACAGCAACAATTGATACAATCTTATAATCCAAGCAATTGTGGGTCAAGGACCCAACAGTGGCAGCTTGGCAGAGGTGGGATTTGAACCCTGGACCTTTGGGTCCATAGTCCTGTACCTTAACCGCTAGGCTACCACAGTCCTACATACATGCATCATGCTCACAGACGTGCATCTTCCTTTCTCAGTGAGCTTATTTACTTTTTTCAAATTAAATAGCACTTCAATTTGGTGAAACTGTTAGGACAGCACATTTTGTTGCAGTAGCATTATTTAAAACTCCTAAGTTCATTTTGTTTACAGTTTTTATGCAAGAGAAGTGCACATTATTTTGAACTGATATTCTTTAGAAAAAAAGGAAAGTCATGAACTCGGTATCATGAATCGAATCGAATCATGAGGGTATCTTTACAGGGTATCTTTGTTACTCATAGGTGCGACCGAAGTAGCCATACACACTGATTAGGACGGGTTTCTAAACTTTTCAGGTGTGGGTTACTCAGTCATGTGTCGAATGACCCCATATTTGAGAGTTGATGACGCCATCCAATGGAGAATTAGCTATTAGAAACCTTCCTTCATTGTCTCCTTTGTGGTACTATCTAAAATGCATTTCTGCTCTGCCATAATGGTTTCATTTTCATTATGTTACTAACATGCTTCTTTAAATTTATACTGAGTTTATACAGTGAAATGATATTTTTAATTGTACCTTCCAATCTGATTTAATTTATCTACTTAGACCGTGCCGACATTTGTACGACAATAATTATGCGCACACACACTTTTTTTCTCACACGCACATGTGAAACACACCTGAAGTACGGCCTGATCCAGCTGGTCTCGGAGAGAATCTGGTGGCTTCCCTTCACCTCCCTCGCGTCTCCCACTTTTGCACTGGTTTCCTCCATCTGTCTAAATGCCCATTAATTATGCACACATGTACATGTGCTCTGGGGAAAAGCAATCCATGATCTTATTTACTTCTCCAACTTCAGTCGTTGAATATGGATTCAGTCTGCTCACATTAACGCTTACAGGCTCAGTGACATGTTAGAGTTTTGACTGCTTTCCAAATTAGAGCTAATTTATTCAGTCAGTTAGATACCTCTTACATATTATTAGGCTGATGCACGCGCTATATAGGTACATTGATCAGCCATAACAGTGAGTATCTCTTTTTGTTACTCATTAAGCAAAATATGTGATGTAACTGACTGTATAACTGCACATGCAGTTATTCTTTTGAAGCTTCTATAGCCTATATATTATTCTGTTCTAATTTTACGTAGTGTTTTTTCTTTACATATATTCTTTAATTCTTATATTTAACATCCAGGCTACCCAAGAAGGATGGGTCAATATTGAGTCTTGGTCCTCCTAAGGTTTCTTCCCTGTAACGTTTCAGGGTTTCTCCTTGCCACTGTCGCCTCAGGCTTGCTCAACTAGGGCTCTGAGCCAATATTTTTGTAAAGCTGCTTTGAGACAATGCTGTGTTGTCAAAAGCGCTACATAAATATATTTGGCTTCTCTGCAGAAAGATTAACTGGTCATTCTTTTAACATCGGTATAGGACTAAATAATGTGCTAAAAATCGGTTACCATATCGGCCCAAGAAATTCAATATCGTTGCATCATCTCTAGTCCTGTCACACTTTAACAGAGTTCAGTGTGTTGAGTTGGCCTCCAAATTCTCTGGATCTCAGTCTGATTGAGCACCTGTGGGATGTGCTGGACAAACAAGTCTGATCCATAGAGCCTCCGACTCTCAACTTGGAGGACTTGAAGGATCTGTTGCTAACATCTTGGCGACAGGACATCTTCAGAGGACTTGTCGAGTCCATGTAGGGTCAGTTGAAGCCTCAGTTGCCTGTCCTTAACTGACAGCAGTGGCACCCGGTGTGGTCTGTAGGGACTGTGGTAGCCTAGCGGTTAAGGTACTGGACTATGGACCAAAAGGTCCAGGGTTGAAATCCCACCTCTGCCAAGCTGCCACTGTTGGGTCCTTGAGCAAGACCCTTAACCCACAATTGCTTGGATTGTAAGACTGTACCTGGATAAGTGCGTCTGCTAAATGCTGTAAATGTAATGTCTTCTGCTGCTGTAGCCCATCTGCTTCAAGGTTTGACATGTTGTGTTTTCAGAGATGTTCTTCTGCATACCTTGCAGAGTGGTTATTTGGTTTACTGTTGCCATTCTATCAGCTCGAACCAGTCTAGCCATTTTCCTCCAGAGAACTTTTTGGATATTTTCTCCCTTTTGGACCATTCTCTGTAAACCCTAGAGATGGATGTAGATCAGGAGTTTCAGAAATGCTCAACACCATGAACCATGCCACGTTCAAATTGCTTTTCTTCCCCATTCTGATGCTCGGTTTGACCTTCAGCAGGTCGCCTTGACCATGTGAGTGGCTGATTAGATATTTGCATTGACGTGCAGCTGAACAGGAGTACCTAATAAAGTGCCCATGAGTGTACAGGCCTTCTATATATCTATATAAAACTGTAGTGCAGTAGTAGTCAGTTTGCTATTGTCTTCTAAGGCAACAGGTCTGACTGCAGTTTTTCTGATGCCTGTGGCGGTTGGCACCATTGCCCTTTTCCTCGTTTCCTCTGACAGCGTGTGGAGGAGGCTCTATTGTTGTCATGTGTTTGGGTATTACCTGCAGGCGCTATCGCTATAACTTAACAACATCATCCGATTATTAGGCTTAGGCTTGTTTCGCTTCATTTCTTTGTGTCAGGTGAGCAGAGGATTTGGCCCCTGGAGACGAGGGGGGATATGGAATTTTTCATTTTCACGTATTAGCGGCTTTAATTCGCGTGATTATGGTTCATCATAAGTAGTTTCTGGGTTATTTAGCATAAGATAGATTAACAACAAATGCTTTAGCGAGGTAGCTGTTTAGAAAAAGCTTTATTTTGTTGCTATGTTTATCTTCTGCCTCTGGATAGATCTGGGATGCGGTGCTTAAAGCTGCTGTCAGGTTTTCGACCCATTTTTTGTTTGGATGTCCAGATTTAACAAGTTTGTAAATGTAAGAAAAAGTTGTTTTTTTTTATTCATGTGTTCAACAAAGACATGAAAGGTGCAATTGAGTGTTGTTATGGTGTATTTCTTGTCTGTTATTGTGTCTTGTAGCAGAACAATATCAGACTATAATGCAGATCATTCACAAACCTTCTCTCAAGACTCTATTTCAAACACAGTTAGATCACTGATGAAAGCCAGAGATCTACTGCACATGATATCTTGCGTTTGTGTTCAGGAGAAGGGACCATGGTTGTATGGTGAGTGGCTGCCATGATTGACAGCCCTGTTTGCTGAAGTGAGGCGTATAATAATAATGCCATCATATGGTCTGGCAGATTTTGGGATCAGCACCAGAGATGACAAATGCGCTCACGCAATTATTCAATCTGCTGCCATAATTCTCCAACTTTAACAGGACACGCAAAGCCGAGTAGTTGGAGCGGGTACGCTGGTCAGGCGTCACCGTGGTCTCGTTATAACGGCCAAAGTGTCTGCCAGGATGTTTGCGCAAAAGTGTTGTTGTAAAAGACAGAAAGTAGGAGAGAAACGAAAAGACAACAAAACTTGCGGACAGATTGAGATGCATGCAATGTGAGACGAGTGGAAGATGGCCTGAAAATATCTGAGGCTAATTAAAGCAGTTTTTCCATACAAAACACATTTTAGACCAGTTTTTCAGCAACAAGAGAGCTCGGCCAGTTGAAGAGCCACGGCTCCTGCGACTGCGACTTTGGGCAGAAGTGAAGTGACGTGTTTTGTTGAATGGTGTCATGTGTGAGGGGTGATATCATTGTACATTGCTTATATTTATTCATTATGAGCTCCGTTTAGAGTGAATTGAATATTCATATGACAGTCAGTCGTTTTACAGTGTGGCAAAAAAATATTTAGTCAGCCACTGATTTTGCAAGTTCTCCTACTTAGATGAGAGAGGTCTGTAATTTTCATCATAGGTACACTTCAACTATGGGAGACAAAAATAGAAAAACAAAAACCAAGAAAATCACATTGTAAGATTTTTTAAGATTTTAATTGTAAATTATGGTGAAAAATAAGTATTTGGTCAATAACCCAAAACTTCAACTCAATACTTTGTAACATAACCTTTGTTGGCAATGACAGAGGTCAAACGTTTCCTGTAAAAGCCTTCACCAGGTTGGCACACACTGTAGCTGGTATTTTGGCCCCATTTCCTCCATGCAGATCTCCTCTGGAGCAGTGATGTTTTTGGGGCAACACGGACTTTCAACTCCGTCCACAAATTTTCTATGGGGTTGAGGTCCGGAGACTGGCTAGGCCACTCCAGGACCTGAAATGCTTTTTGCAGAGCCACTCCTTTGTTGCTCGAGCGGTGTGTGTTTGGGATCATTGTCATGCTGGAAGACCCAGCCCACGTTCCATCTTCAGTGCTCTCACTGATGGAAGGAGGTTTTGGCTAAAAATCTCACGATACATGGCCCCGTTCATTCTTCCCTTAACACGGATCAGTCGTCCTGTCCCCCTTTGCAGAAAAACAGCCCCAAAGAATGGTGTTTTCCACCAAACATGCTTTGCTCCCAGCTCTCTGCAGGTCATTCATCAGGTCCCTCCGTGTAGTTTTGGGATTTTTGCTGATCGTTCTCATGAATCATTTTGACCCCACGGGATGAGATCGTGTGTGGGGGCCCCAGATCGAGGGAGATTATCAATGGTCTTGTATGTCTTCCATTTTTCTTACAATTGCTCCCACAGTTGATTTATTCACACCAACCTGCTTGCCTATTGTAGATTCACTCTTCCCAGCCTGGTGCAGGTCTACAATTTTCTTCCTGTGTCCTTCAACAGCTCTTTTGGTCTTGGCCATGGTTGAGTTTGGAGTCTGACTGTTTGAGGCTGTGGACAGGTGTCTTTTATACAGATAACGAGGTCAAACAGCTGCCATTAATACAGGTAACGAGTGGAGAACAGAAGAGCTTCTTAAGAAGAAGTTATAGGTCTGTGAGAGCCAGAAATCTTGCTTGTTTGTGGGTGACCAAATACTTATTTTCCACCATGATTTACAATTAAATTCTTTAAAAATCCTACAATGTGATTTACTAGATTTTTTTTTTACTAGTGGAGAACAGAAGAGCTTCTTAAAGAAGAAGTTATAGGTCTGTGAGAGCCAGAAATCTTGCTTGTTTGTGGGTGACCAAATACTTATTTTCCACCATGATTTACAATTAAATTCTTTAAAAATCCTACAATGTGATTTACTAGATTTTTTTTTTATCTCACTTTGTCTTTCATAATTGAAGTGTACCTATGATGAAAATTACAGACCTTAGGAGAACTTGCGCAATCAGTGGCTGACTAAATACTTTTTTGCCCCACTGTATACATGACATGTTCACTCTGACCAAGATAACCTTCTAGACAGGTCGGGCATCACATCGGGCACGATTGGCTGTGTCTGTCTGTGAAGCAGAGTTTCAAGCAAGAGATTCAGAGCCTTCTGTGGATTTGGGGGTCAGTGCTTACAGCACACTGTGTCATTACCAAGACAATAGGTGCTAAACGTTTCCCAGCAGGGGGGAAGGTCAGTGAGTGGTGGATTTTCCTTCTGAAAAAATTAATCACTTCATTCATTCAGTCCAGGTATATGTCTGGATTGGTCCTCGTCGGGAGCTCCCGTGTCTCAGCGCTAGTTCAGTGTAATAAAACATGTAAATGGTTATGATTATGTTTTGTTCGTTGTTATTTTGGTTGTTGTTCACTCTGCACTATGTCTGATCCCGCAGAACGCAAAATATGTGCTGTTGATGGTGGATCCTGATGCCCCCAGCCGTACTAGCCCGACTAGAGCCTATTGGAGACACTGGTTGCTGGCCGACATAGAGGTAGGGGAGCTTAAAGGCAATTTTCATCAAACACACTTTTATTAGATTTGATTTGCATAATACGTGGGATACAGCCATCAGATTTCAATCTGGCTTTTGACTAGTAAATGTAAACAGGGTCACAATTCATGCGATTAAAAGCATATCCAGATACAATCCAAATACCGGACGCATAAAAGGACCGGGTTATATACCGGACGCATACTGTGTTGGGGTAGGCTGAAGGCGAGTGCCGTAGATAATCACAGCCCTGATTTCATAATGCACTGCTTCTTGTGTTCTATTGGTTAAATATGTTCTGTATCAGGGAAGTATGTGTGATCAGGCGTCGCTCGAACAGATGTTATGTGGCACATTCCTGTATTTTTAATGCAAGTCACATTGTAGATAAAATGTCTGGATCATTGTTTTTCATTTAGGCATACCTTTTCAAAACAGTGGAACCAAAAACACTAATCCTGAACTTGCATAACAAAGAGTTTTGGGTGATTAAAAATGTATGCAGAATGGTTGAAATCAGAAAAAGCCCATTTATTTGGAATCCACGCTCCATATACATACAAAGCAAGAGACAGACTGAACTATGAAACCTCAATAGAATGACATCACAGAATGTCACATTTTATAACATCATGACATTGTCACGAGACATGTCTTAGTCACACCAGCATGATCTCTAAGGGTTAATTACCTGCCAGACTGGCTACTAAAACTGCCTAAACAATAGCCTTGAACCTAACTGAGAAAGAGAGTGAGTGCATAAACAACGGCTACACAAGAAGTTTGAAAACAAAGTAACACAAAGAAGCATTAATACAAAAAGTGGAAGGAATGAGACACGTAGGAGACCTTTGTGGATGTAAGCAAGACACTGGGTCACATGAACTGGAGATGGGAGCTCATTTCACCAGTAAGGAGCCAGAACGTTGAAGCAGCAACTTCTCGCCTTATGGACATGCTTAGATCTCAGAGATGGGCGTACCAAACGCCCCAGAGCTGAAGACCTGAGTTGGCGTGCAAGTGTGAAGTTCTGGACCAAGGTGCATGCATAATATAGAGCAGGTTCCTTTGAGGTGTGTAAATGTAGACATACTTTAACATAGTCTGAGAGTTTGTACTTGATTTTCTCTCTGTTTGCACTAATAATAGACTGTCTCCACACTTACTGCAGGCCACGCAACTTGGTTTGGTTGGTGCTCTCCGAGAGTAGACAAGCCACAGTTCCATACCATTGCTTCACATTTTATTTAATCAGTTTGTTTTGTGTTTTACTAAACAAGTGGCACAGTGGGAAGCTAGGTGCTCAGGTTCAAGTCTTCCCTCTGGTATCTGTTTGTGTGGTGTTTGGTATGTTCTCCCTATTTCCAGCTGGGGTTTCTTGAGTACTTTGGGTTTCCATAATATATAGAGATTGGGTTTTCAGCTGGGTCTTCTCCTACATCTCAAAAACATGACAGTATGTGGGCTGGATTCTTTAAAATGTTCCCAGGTGTGAATGATTGAGTCTGAGATGCTTTGGTGTTCTCTTCAGGGTCTGTTCTACCTGTTCCCCAGAACCAGACCAGAATAAAGCAGTTACTGACAATGATTTAATTAATCTTACTATGTTTGAGACCAAGACTGGGAAACATTGGGTCTGAGTCGAGACCAAGACCGGGACACATCGGGTCTGAGTCGAGACCAAGACCGGGACACGTTGGGTCTGAGTCAAGACCAAGACACAATGGGTCTGAGTCGAGACCAAGACTGGGAACACGGACTGGTTGGGTCTGAGTCGAGACCAAGACTGGGACACGTTGGGTCTGCGTCGAGACCAATACCGGGGACACACTGGGTCTGAGTCGAGACCAAGACCGGGACACATTGGGTCTGAGTCGAGACCAAGGACCCGGACACATTGGGTCTGAGTCGAGACCCTAGACTGGGACACATTGGGTCTCAGTCGAGACCAAGACCGGGACACAATCGGGTCTGAGTCGAGACCAAGACCGGGACAGTTGGGTCTGAGTCGAGACCAAGACCGGGAACACATGGGTCTGAGTCGAGACCAAGACCGGGACACATTGGGTCTGAGTCGAGACCCCAAGACCGGGACACAATGGGTCCGAGTCGAGACCAAGACCGGGACACACTGGGTCTGAGTCGAGACCAAGACCGGGACACATCGGGTCTGAGTCGAGACCAAGACCGGACACATCGGGTCTGAGTCGAGACCAAGACCGGGACACGTTGGGTCTGTTACTGACAATGATTTAATTACATTGGGTCTGATGTTGAGACCAAGACTGGGACACAATTGGGTCTGAGTCGAGACCAAGACCGGGACACACGGGTCTGAGTCGAGACCAAGACCGGGACACGTTGGGTCTGAGTCGAGACCAAGACACAATGGGTCTGAGTCGAGACCAAGACTGGGACACGTTGGGTCTGAGTCGAGACCAATTGAACTGGGACACGTTGGGTCTGAGTCCAAGACCAGACCGGGACACACTGGGTCTGAGTCGAGACCAAGACCGGGACACATCGGTCTGAGTCGAGACCAAGACCGGGACACGTTGGGTCTGAGTCAAGACCAAGACTGGGACACATTGGGTCTCAGTCGAGACCAAGACCGGGACACGTTGGGTCTGAGTCGAGACCAAGACCGGGACACACTGGGTCTGAGTCGAGACCAAGACCGGGACACACTGGGTCTGAGTCGAGACCAAGACCGGGACACATTGGGTCTGAGTCAAGACCAAGACCACATTGGGTCATGAGTCGAGACCAAGACCGGGACACATTGGGTCTCAGTCGAGACCAAGACCGGGACACATCGGGTCCTGAGTCGAGACCAAGACCGGGACACATCGGGTCTGAGTCGAGACCAAGACCGGGACACATTGGGTCTGAGTCGAGACCAAGACCGGGACACACTGGGTCTGAGTCGAGACCAAGACCGGGACACATTGGGTCTGAGTCGAGACCAAGACCGGGACACAATGGGTCTGAGTCAAAACCGAGACCAGGAGGTGGCCGAGACTGAGACAAGACCAAGACCAGATTGTTTTTTTTTTTTTTTTATCATTGAAGAATAAAATTATTCCAAATTTATCGGACATGGTAAAGTAGCCTATAGTGGGTGGGTGAAATGTTGCAATCTTAGCAATCAGACTATTCAGAATAAAACGTGTTCATTCTTTGGATGCTGAATGAGAAGAGCAGTAACTTGATTTTCCTTGTTAGCCCATCAGAGTGCAGTTTTAATTTAGGCATGTAGAGACAGGACTGATTTATTCTGTTTGAATGGATTGTTGATATTCAGTAATGACAGGAAAAAAAGTTCAGTTTATAATTAGTTACCTCAGATGCATTGGACTCGGCGAGTCTCGACAACTATTTCCGAGTCCACCTTAACCCCTAGATCGAGACAAGACCGAGTCCAAAGGAGGTCGAGACTGAGACCATTTGTTTATGGAAATTTATGGAAATTCACAACAATTATAGGAAATGCATTAAAGTACTGTTATAACCCTGTGTAGGGGAAAGTCATAACACTTAAGAGGATGGTATGATGGACCTGATACTTTTGTTTGGTGGAAGCCAAAAATGCACCGAAACAGTATTAGGAACCACATGGAAGATCAGCCAGATGAACCAGAGACTTCAGGAGTGAATGTGGACCAGTTTACATGGTTATAGGTTAGAGAGAATGTACAGTTAGTGGGGGGACAAAACAAAGTAGTACTACTTATAATAGGACAGGCACATACACTTACGAAGATCATTTCCAACTTGTTATAAATAAGTAGTTGAAAGTCATACAGATATACAAATAAATATCCAAACACATCAACCAAGTTAGAACAGTCTCCAGTCCAAATGAAAAAGCAGTCACACACACACACACACACACACACACACACACACAAATGATGGTCTTTTGCTCTTTGCATCTAACTCCCACCTTTGCTCATGGACACGCAGCTTTGATTGGCTGATGAGATGACCAGCTGTTTATGACTGCAAGGTCCTGAATTAAAAGACAGATTTTTTCTTATAATTTATAAATATATTATAATTAAAAAGACATTAACATGGACGGACGTTGGTCATGAAACTGTGCATACCTGTACTTGTAGTTGACTCCTGTTTCGACCCCATTTTTTCTGGTCAGGGGTAGGGGGAGGGGTGTTGTGAATGGGGGGTCTTGAACCTATTCTGGAATCCTAGAATAGGGCCCATAACTGTACCACCCTGACTTCATGCATGCCCAGTACTCAGGTACAATTGTTTTCAGCAGGTGGCTCTTACCTCCAAGCCGCAGCAGCAGCCACGTTCAACTTTCTCACCAACAACACTTTTATGTTAGACAGAAGGGCATTAAACACGTAGCCTAACTGTATATTTATACTGTGAGAAGCTAATCCTGTCACGTCAGATGTTCCACCGAGCCTTTACGGAACTTCAAGAGCATAAAAACAAACCTTACACAAAGATTTTGTTTAAAGCAGAGACTTGGCACACGCCGTTTTGGACATAATGTGCAAAGGAAAAGGTGTCAAAAACACTTTGGTGGGCAAACAATTCCTGGATCATACCGAATGTATCTGCACCTTCCATGTGCTTCACACTTGTGCTGCGTTTCCGATGCGTTGCATAATGACTGATTAAAAATATCACATTAGTCATCAGCGAACTCGCAGAGCTTCAGCAGGATGTTCAGTGGGGACACTGGAGTTCCAGCAAACACTCGGTCAGTTCAGAGAGGCGCCCATTTTCCCTCATCTGAGATTTAAGTCCTTTCACTTTCAGAAGGGTGTAGAAGCTGAAGTTTGAGCAGTGTTTGCTTCAACTCGTGTAATGCTTGGGTATTTATTATGCTAAGCGCCTGTGACAATCGGGTGGGCGAATGCTTCTGCTACATGACAGCAATGACTTCTTGTGTTGAACGCTGCACAAAAGTAGAGCAAGACAGCGTAACAGTGGAAAATGAATGTGAGGCTCAGCTGACCTTCTGCTGCTCAAAACGAATATCAGACAGTGGATATCAGGAGAGATTAGTTATCGTGGAAGCTGATGGATGTGCGTTAGTGCTGCGCTTATTAGATCTGGAGGATTTTCCATAGTTTCAGCACACTTCCCCTGGATGAAGACAGGTTTTGCATTTTCTTTAGGATAAGACAGACTATGTAACAAAAGCTGATATTTGCTCTTTATCTGGTTATTTTCTTTGTCTTTTTCAAACATGCATATTGTAATAATTAACTGCAAAAGCATCAAAAGAAAATAATACTAAAGGGTTCCTGACTTTTTTTCATTTCAGTACATTGACTCATTTACAAAAAGAATAAAGCACCCAGATAGAAATGGCAGATTGCTGCAAGTCATAATCAGATATTTAATGATTACAGCTGTGGTCTGATTAGACACTCAGTCTTGGCGCAAGAGGGTGTAAAAGCACTTCCCCAGCTGCTCTATAAAAAGGCTCACAGAGGCTACTTTTGGGTAGGGTACTTCTTGGTGAGAGATCGTTGACTGCTAGACATGCCTCTATTGCCCACAGCTAGGCCTGTAGATCCTGCACACTCACAGTTTGCCAAAGCTGGCATCCCAGATGGTCCTATAAATGCTTGATTGGCGATAAATCTGGCCATCAGGCCAAGGAAGTGTTCCAGTCTGCCGGAGACATCCTTGAGAAACTTTTGCTGTTCTTGGCTGAGCATTATCCTGATGCCAGGAGAGGCAACACGTGGTCGGCAACATCTCGGTGAGCTGTTAGTGTCCCTTGTATCACTACTAGGGGTGACAGACTGTTGTATACGAGCATCCACAGCAAAGGCAGGATTGAAGCACTCACCACGAGGCCTCCATACCTGAACCCGACCGCAGACCAGGTTTCTTGTTCATGACACCACTGCAAACAAAGGGGCATCTTGACCAGATCTTGACCAGAGGGCAGTAACCCTCACCCTCCTCCAGTTATCTGGGGTCGAAGTGCTGCCAACAACTGTTCTGCTTGGACTCAGGATCCTAGAGTGACTCTGTATCGGGCCACTTAAGGCCGATGTGCATATTTCACATTTTATTTGAACTATGACTCCATGACTTTAGTTTCATTCTTAGATTTATCATCTATGCCACCCAAGGAGGTCGGGTCCCTTTTTGAGTCTTGGTCCTCCCAAGGTTTCTTCCTCATAACACTTAGGGAGTTTTTCCTTGCCACTGTCGCCCTAGGCTTGCTCAATCTGGGATTGGACGTAGTTATTAGGAGATAATCTAAACTTGTAAAGTTGCTTTGAGACAATGCTCCATTGTAAAATAAAAAGAAATGGTGTAGTGAAGGTGCCACCTATGTCTGGATGGTGGTGGTCAAAGATGGGCTACTTCAACTGGTGTCTCTAAATTGTGTGTGTGTATTGGCGCCCTGTCTAGGGCTGATTCTTGCCTTGCACTCTGATCTACTAGTTAGGGCCCAGCTCCCCAGGACCCTGAACAGGACAAAGCACAGTTGGAAGATGAATAACAATTATTGTTCTTATTATTAGTGACATTTCGCTATAACCTACACACTATGTGTAAGTGCAGCAGGTCATTCTCATCCTTCCGCACGTACGTCCCTATCGCTAAGCTCACCTCGCTCACTCTCCCGCCACTATTCTCACTCTCTCTCACAGATGAGTCTCCTCCCCGTCTGGCCAGACGACACACTGTGAGTAAACAAATGTATTTCAGGTGCTCAGACAGACAAGCTCTCAATACCCTGTCAGCGTGTGGGCGGCGGCATGCCGCTCGTCCGCTCCCTGATTGGCCGTTTGGCCGTGCAGCGTGTGTGATGAGTAAGCGGTGGTTGGTCAGAGGTTTAATGAGGCTGGTGGGAGGTGAGTAATTGCTACGCTGACTTCCTCTGACCTCGTTCAGGTTATAATAACGTCCCGTGTGAATGTGTGGAATTAGGTGTCCTGGAACTCTCTGGGGCTTCAGGTGCCACACAAATGAACACTTCCCCTCTCACTCATGTGCCTTATTTAGAAGTCTAGCCTGTAATCCCTTTTTTTAGAAATTAAATTACAACTATGATTTGACTTGTTACGCCCACGTGCCAGCTAATGTAATGTCAGCCATGTGTTGCATGAGATACAGAAAGTTTTTTTTTAAATGCATACTTTTTTATGTAGTAAAGAAGCAACTGTGCTCTTTTCATGTCACATTAAAGCATGGTTTTATTTCATTTATAGAACAAAATCATGCAGACAGACACTATTCACTATTAGTTTACCTGCAAGGAAAAGACCAAAACTGAAATCCATCTTTCTTAGAGCAGTCACAGAAATACCGTGCCTCTGCTTTGAATAGTGATAGTACAGTAACATACTGTTGTAATAAAAACAGTCAAAAATAATTATAATAACTGGCATTCTATAAAAACCTACAGCTAAACCAAAACTGGAAATAGTCAAGTAAGTAAATAATAAATTTGGTAATAGTTTAAAGACAGAGAAGCTAAATATAACAAATTAAAAGAGAGAACATAGTCAAAGAAAAATAAGATGTAGAATATAAGACAGTAGTATAATAAATACAATAATAAAAATATAATTTGAAAGTAATAGAATAAAACACAAGGCTGTTTTTTTTGTCATCAGTGCATTAAATCAATATTACGGTATATACATTCTACAAACCATGCTATATATGATTAATGATTATATATAGTATTATATTTAGATAATTAATGATTAAAATTTCAAATCATTTGACAGCACTAATATTTTCGTGTCTCAACTGACTAACCAGGACTAAAACAGCATTTACGTATGATTTTAAGTTGTGAGAAAATCCATCACAAATGTTTTCCCCAATGTAGAAACAGCAGGGATTTGTTTAATCATATGTTCTGTAGTTTTAATATACTTTATGAGCGTTATAATGTTTTATTTATATGTGATGGTGCATCCCGACCTTTTAGACTGATTAGTAAATTAAAATCTATAAAATATGTTTTTATTAATATAAATTATTAAATATAAAAATGATTTTGATCTACTTTAATATCCTTTTCTCCTATGAGAACCATTTTTAAACTGGAAAAAAAAGTTTAAAATATTTGTAAAAATATTAGTCAGTATCCATATTCACTGATATTTGAATTATTGTGATCCCTAGTCAGATTCAAATAATAAAAGCCTTTATTAATGAACTATTAACAAGTCACTAATCACTAATTGGCTATCCAGAAAGGTGCCCAGACTTTGTGGAATGTTGTGTTTTAGTTTCCAGTTTGTTTTAATGTGTGCCCAGTAAAAGTTCTGAAGTTTGTTTTCTGAAGTTACTATTACTATACAAGTGACTATATAAAAGAGTTACTATATTAAATGAAAGATTACAGTTTCCATAACATTAGATTAGATTTTATAATTAACATGTGATCCACAGGGAAAGGAATCATTTTTACGTTATGCATTTTAGTAGCATAGATTTAAATGGGAAGAAAAAACAAAAAACATTACTCGCCCTTTGGACCACGCATTTATCATTTCACTCAATGGTCTTCCATTCTCTTACAATTGCTCCCACAGCTGATTTATTCACACCAACCTGCTTGCCTATTGTAGATTCACTCTTCCCAGCCTGCTGCAGGTCTACAATTTTCTTCTTGGTGTCCTTCGACAGCTCTTTGGTCTTGGCCATGGTTGAGTTTGGAGTCTGACTGTTTGAGGCTGTGGACAGGTGTCTTTTATACAGATAATGAGGTCAAACAGGTGCCATTAATACAGGTACGAGGGATAACAGAGAGCTTCTTAAGAAGAAGTTACAGGTCTGTGAGAGCCAGAAATCTTGCTTGTTTGTGGGTGACCAAATACTTATTTTCCACCATGATTTACAATTCAATTCTTTAAAAATCCTACAATGTGATTTCCTGGATTTTTTTTCTCATTTTGTCTCTCATAGTTGAAGTGTAGCTATGATGAAAATTACAGACCTCTCTCATCTTTCTAAGTAGGAGAACTTGCACAAGCAGTGGCTGACTAAATACTTTTTTGCCCCACTGTATATTACACTAGTTAACACTCAACTGACTTTAACCATTAAAAACATGAGATTGAATGAATGTACATTGTGCTCATCTTATATATACTATATAGACAAAAGTATGTGGACACCCAAAAAATACATCTAAAACATTGGTATTAGCAAAGAATTTGCCCAAACATTTGCTGATACTATAGCCTTTGTTCTTCTGAAAGCGCTTTCCACTAGATTTTGAAACATGACTGTGAGATCAAGGTTCTGTGCAAGCCAGCCAAGTTCTCTGTCATTTACATTCATGTCATCCTTTATCCAGAGCGACTTACAATTTATACATTCTTACTATCCAAGTAATTGTGGTTTAAGGGCCTTGCTCTAGGACCCAGCATTGGCAGCTGGGCAGATGTGGGATCAATGTGGACAAACCAGTTGTCTATGGGCAGAAAGTTGAACTGACTTGTTGGAAGTGGAAACCTATAAATGTGCCATCTTGGGACTGTTAAAAGCAGATGTATTCATTTTCTCACTTCCTTTCTCCAGAATGCACTTGTGTCATCTTAGCCATGTAATAGGGCCTTATTTTCAGTTCTTAAATACGACCTTACCAGGGAATTGTGTGACTAAAAAGGGCTTAGGTGGCAACTAGGTGCCACTGCATGCACACCCGTGTCCCTTCCCAAATTAAGTCATCTGTTAGATTTTGCGTTACCTTTTTTTAGCGTAAAACATCTTGGGTTGTTCCCAGTTTAGTGTTTTCCACTCGAGCCCGTGGTATTTTATTTAGAAATGCTCGAGTGACTAAGATCAGAATTCAGGCAGTGTTAAAACATGGCCAGTGTACAGTGTAATCAGTAGCTGGTCCTTCTCTCTGAGGTTCATAGTGTGGGAGCAGCAAATGTAGGCTCTGCTTAGCTGTGTGTTGTAGGATCTACTAATGTTTGCTTTCTGACATCTTTGACTGTGAAGGAGACTTGCGTTTAAAAGCTGGATTAAAGCATATTACAGAAAGTCAACACTCAAATTCTGTTTTATGTTTGGTAGCCATGGCAACTTAATTCTGATACTAGCTATTACAGAAATAATATGTTATTGTCTTCTCCAGATAGGAATGAGTTGTTGAACAATCAAACTTCTAAAACCCCTAAAAATCTTTGTTTAAGCTTCTTCTCATAGTGTTGATTTACCTGGGACCACTTGAGTTTTTCTCACCGTGTTGTGTTGCTGGTGAATCAAACGTTGTCATTGGTGCTGCAGCTGGTATATTCTTGGTATTTCAGGGCTTCAGGGCCTTGCTTTGCTCCAACGCACTGGTCTTTGTGGGCTTTGGCATGTTCTTCTCATGTCTGCATGGGTTTAATCCAGACAACAGTAATAGTAGGTGGTTTGGCTACTCAGAAGGTGTGAGTGTGAGATGCTCTGCATACGCCATGCAATGCATATTTGCACTGTAGAGGAAGAAATATGTAAATCCCTTCCAACCTTTCTTTGAAGAACATTGTTATTAAACATTTCAGTATTTTTTCTGGCGGTCTCTGCCTCCTCAGAGATGGGCAGGTGATGTCAATCAGTGAATACAATCACTTGCTGACATCACCTGTTTGAAATCACGTTATTATTTAGTTTTTTAACCTCATTACTAGCCCTAAATTGCCCCCGTCCCAACTTTTTAGGAATGTCTTACAGGCCTGAAATTCAGGAATGGATGTTTATTCAAAATCAAATGAAGCTGAGCAGACAAAAGCTTGAAATATCTTTGGTTCATACTGTCTGTAACAAAATAAAAGTCAAATTAAGTGAAAGGAACGCTTCCATGTACACACAGTATTTTCCATACATTTTATTTTATTCTTTTATGTGAGGAAGGACAAAAACAATATATATTTTTCTCTTATGCTGTAAGTATTTTGTCAAATGGGAAGTCACTCTTCAGCCTTCATGCACATATAAGTAGATGACATGTTTGTAGTAAAGAGGAAGAGGAAGACTGCATCACTGAGGAAATTTCTGGAAATACCGTATTTAAAAATATAAAATGTGCCTGTGGTTTTCCCCTTGATTACAATAATTACTGCGCTACAGTAATACTGGGTTATTACTGAGAATAGGTTAGAGTATTTAATGCTGTCAGAGTGGAAGGAAGGATGATGTTTGATTTTTATTTAAGGAATTTTCTTTGATATTTACTCAGGAATATACATATGGGACCCTTCTGACCACCTCATTTTGTATTTTTTATTTTCATAAACAATATTTTCACTCAGGAAGTCTTATAGTTATTTTTATTTTATTAATATTAAGTCGTATTATTTATGATAAGAATTTTTATGATAAATTTGACAATTCTTTTTTTTACACATTTGTGTTTTTCTTCTCTTTCGTTAAAACCTTTAAAGAAATTCACTGTCATATTAACTTCATGTAATTATATTATGTTAATAAATGCATTAAATAAAAATTCATAATAAATATGTAATATTTCAGTAAATATAAAATAATTTACTAAATCAGTCTCAAATTTAATGCATCAGAATTTCATTTAAACCCATTTCTGGTTTAGGTTTAACTCCGCTTTCATGGTTTCAGCTTTTCAGTTGGTTTAATGTGATACATCAGTGTTTATGTCACTTACACAAAACCTATAAATGAAATAATTAATCAATAGACACTCCTCCGTTTTTAATTAGTCCACAATTTTACCAACAAAAAAAAACTAAGCCTGAAACTGACACTATTTTTTGTAATAAACATTTATGTTCAAGGAAGGGAATCAATGTAATCTCATAGAAACTAACTAACCCTACTTAGTAGTTACTACAACTAAAATGAATTTCTAACAAAAATTGAAAATATTAAATATTTTAGTGCTGTCACACACATTTAATCTCAATTAATGGCAAGAATTATGCGTGAATATCACGATTAATGGCATTGTTTTTGTAAAATTCACATTATAAGCTTTAATAGCGGGTGTTTAGTACTATTTAATAATTCAGTTACATTATTGTCACAGTATCATATATTGTTCATTGTACAGTGGTGCTTGAAAGTTTGTGAACCCTTTAGAATTGCATAAATATGAGCTAAAACATCATCAGATTTTCACACAAATCCTAAAAGTAGATAAAGAGAACTCAACAAAAATGTTATACTTGGTCATTTATTTGACTAGTCAGGCATTGCATTTAAACTCACAAAAAAATCCCCAACAGTGATTACCAGAACGATAACATTTTAAACCGAAGTATGCAATTACTTAGGTGCATTGGTTCGAAACAGCATGTGCGTGCCGTTGTGTTGTGTATCAGTTATGTTGTCAAACCATGCAGTTACACTTCTATGTATGAGAAATTGTGATGGTCTGTCCCAGATGCCTCCAGGTTCAATAATGGTAACATGGCTGCTGGACATGGTTAACATAAGGCTTCTGTTTTTGAGCAGTTTTAAGTGGCGTTTGTGAATGTAACACCATATTGTAGTGCTTAACGAAGGTTTTCCAAAGTAATCCTTTGCTCATGTGCTTCTATCAGCTATTGATGAATGAAGGTCCTTAATGCAGGGATTGTAGAGGAAGAAATATGTAAATCCCCGTTATCCTTTCTTTGAGGAACAAAGGATACTGCATTTGTACCAAATCGCAGTTCAATTAAATTGAAATCATCACTAACCTTAAATTGTCCCTGTCCCAACTTTTTTTGGAATGTCTTGCAGGCCTGAAATGCAGGAAAAATGTGTATTAACAAACGAAATCAAGTTAAACAGACAAAACATGAATTATCTTGGGTTCATACCGTCTGCAATGAAATAAAAGTCCAAGTCAATGTAAGACGCACTGCTTTTTTATTTGCATTTGCATTTTCTATACTGTCCCAACTTTTTTTGGTCTGGGGTTGTAGACGGGTGTGCTTCCTTTGAGACATCAGACGCCAGCCACCTTTTTGAGCTGTATCATGGGCTGCATCATGTACCTTCAGCTGGGTAGGAGGATAATAACTGCCTCGTTTTGTATACGTACGCTTGCCAAAGACTGAGATAGGTTAGTGGAGCTTTAAATATGGACACACTAAGAACTCAAGATTAGTTTTTGGTAAGGCAAAAAATCCATACGGCTCCCAATTGTAGGGTTGGGCTCCTGCGAGTGCACATTTGTAGGTTTCCTGCATTTTCACATTTGACATTTTAGAGACTTAATGGTCAGTCTTGTGGGACCCCTCAATTCTCAGAGTCCAAATAATTGCCTGTCTTGCCTGTCCTGTAGCTCAGGCTCTGGCTGTTTGTAGCACGTCATGTTTATGGAGCTTCAGAGGACGTCAGTGGTGCAAATCTAATACAGATATCTTCAGATAGCATTTCCAAATGGATGTAATTGAGTTTTATATGTAAAACACTTTTAACTACATAAATGGCCACAAAGCAGCTTTACTAAAAGTCGAACCGAGACGGAGACAGTGGCAAGGAAAAACTCCATGAGACGCCTTAAATTTGAGTGTTTATTCAGACTTTAATAGTGGTCTTATGGTAAAAGGCAACTTTTTGCATCCACCCAATTAGAGATACGCCACAAAGCTTGTGTAGGTGGTACTTTTGTAAGTGTTCCTGTTGCTGCTGGCGATACTATTTATTGATGACACAAGTAACTCGACTGCCTCTGCATCCTCACTGACCTCTGTTGGTAAACTCGGAGCTCATTTCTAAAGCGCCCTTTCAGCACCTTTTGGTAGAAGCATTACTGGAAAAAACCAGACATTCTTTACGGAGTTTACAAAAAGGATTCTGCTTGTACTCGCTGTGGTTTGTGATGTTTATTTCTTTTCAATGTGAAAATGGACACAAAATCAGCACATTTTGCAACATTTGCATCTTTCTTCAAGAACCAAAATATAGTCTCAAAATCCAGACCTGTAACTATCACGAGAGCTTCTGGCACATTTTTCAACCTAGATCTGTATACTTTCCCAGGCATAGTCATTTATTTAATTAAAAGAAGTGTTAAAAATATCAGTGCTTTCACTTGTTCAAGTGGGACGCTACTCTTTAACACTGCCATGGTAAGTGCATTTGCCAAACACATGGCACAGTCCATATTTTGTTTGGGAAATTGAAAGTGTTTTGGACCCTGAACTACATTTAGAGGTTTTTTTTGTGGTGTGTGTGTGTGTGTGTTCGAGTATCCAAGGGGTTATTAAACCCTTACCCCTCTGGGGATTATTTTGCCCACATTTTGAGTTTTTCAGTTCCATACACAGGCTAAAACCTTTCTCAGCAGTCTAAATTGGCTAGTTCACCACTTCAGGGACCCGTGTTCCAGTCCTTTTGCTGTACCTGAGTGAGGGGAGGCTGGCACTGCTTAGTACTGGGCAATATAACCTCAATTAATATCACGATTAATTGAACATTTTACCATGATTATGATTATTTTGCTTTGTTTTTGTGTTTTTTCCCCTCAGAGTTCACTGACAGGGATTATATGTTCAGCTATTAAAGCAACGGTTTTTCTAATCTTCTGTCACCAATTTTGGTGAGCATGTGCAAATTGTAGCTTCAACTGCCTGTTTGGAGATGACAGGAGTGGCATCCGGTATGGTCTGCTTCAAGGTTTGACATGTTGTGTGCTCAGAGAAGCTCTCCTGCTTACCTTGGTTGTAACGAGTGGTTATTTTACTTCTTTTATCAGCTCAAACCAGTGTCATTCTCCTCTGACCTCTGGCCTCAACAGGGCATCTCTGCCCGGAGAACTGCCCTCACTAGATGTTTTTTTTTTCTTCTTGGACCATTCTCTGTAAATCCTAGTCATGGCTGGTCATGAAAGTCCCAGTAGATCAGCAGTTTCTGAAATACTCAGACCAGCCCGTCTAGCACCGAAAACCATGGCACGTTAAAAGTCACTTAAATCTCTTCTCCCCCATACAGTTAATTTCAGTGTTCATGCCTCCACCATAAGAGGAGACTGGGGAAAAATGGCCTACATGGCAGAGTTCCAAGACGAAAACCACTGCTGAGAAAAAAGAACATTAAAGCTTTTTTAATTTTTTCCAGAACACGTCTTGATGATCCCCAAGGCTTTTGGGAAAACATTCTGTGGACTGACGAGACAAAAGCTGAACTCTTTGGAAGGTGTGTGTCCCATTACATCTGGAGTAAAAGTAACACAGCATTTCAGAAAAAGAACATTATAGCAACAGTAACATATGGGGGTGGTAGTGCGATGGTCTGGGGCTGTTTTGCTGCTTCAGGACCTGGAAGACTTGCTGTGATAAATGGAACTATGAATTCTGCTGTCTACCAAAACATCCTGAAGGGGAATGTCCGGATATCTGTTGGTGACCTCAAGCTGAAAGGAACTTGGGTTCTGCAGGAGGACATGATCCAAAACACACCAGGCAAGTCATGCGCTCTGATTGGCGGAAGAAAAACAAAATGAAGACTTTTGGAGGTGGCCTAGTCAAAGTCCTGACCTGAATCCTATTGAGATGCTGTGGCATGACCTTACAAAGGTCGTTCATGCTGAAAACCCTCCAATGTGGTGAGAGATGAGTGGCCAAAATTCCTCCCACAACGCTGTAAAAAAGACTCATTGCAAGTTATCACAGGACACTGCTAAGGGTGGCCCAACCTGTTTATTAGGTTTAGGGGCCAATCACTGTTTCACACAGGGCCATGTAGGTTTGGATTTTTCTCCCTTAATAATAAACACCTTCATTTAAGACCTGCATTTGGTTTACTCGTGTTGTCTTTGACTGATATTTAAATTGGTTTGACGTTTCGAAACACTTCAGTGTGACAAACATGCAAAAAAATAGGAAATCAGGAAGGGGGCAAACACTTTTTCCACACCACAGTATATACGAGATGAAGAAAACGTAATTTACCAACAACTTTTTTTCTAGGACTCTAGTTTAATTGTCCATTCATTCATCTGTTTATTCATGTATTAACTCTACAATTTCATCTACAAGTTCAATTGCTCTTCTGTCTCATCATGCCTTGACCCCGTACCCTACGAGAGGTAATTTCATCACTGTGTTTACACCATGTTCGGTGCGTCATTTCCTCTGTTTGGCAGCTCTTGAGCAGATCGACCCCCGTTTTCACTTTCCTGCCAGTCCTTCACTCACAATCAGCTGCCAGTCGCTGTTAGTGCTGAACATTTCTGGCACTCGTCAGACGGCCCACTCCAAACGTTTACTGTGTCACTGTGGAAGCCATGTTTTCACTCACCATCGCTAATCACTTTGTGCACTTCAGCTCTTTGTCCATTAATAGTTAACTTGACTGTCTACAGCTCCGCACTGACTGTATTATCTCTGAACTATTATTACTGAACTGTTTCTATCGCTGTCCTTAATATTGTTTACCACAGTGGCGCACCAAAATATAAATTCTTGACCGAAAAGGATACCAATTTTTTTAACACGCTGAGACAATTTTTTTTTCTCTGTTTGTTCATTGAAAGACAGGTAATAAAAAAAATCTTTATTCATTCCTCACAGTATTTGAACAGTGGTTACAGATCGCTTTTCTGATGCCTGGATTCCTTGACATGTCTGAGCTGACCGATGCAGGAAGGTCAAGGAAACAAGCAGTGTTTTTAATTACATTCTGATTTTTCATTACTACAGGTATGCATCGCATGCATCCATTTTGGACAATGGCTGTTTTGTGTATTCACTTATTAATTTACTGGGAGTAATTACACGGGTATTCCCACATCCCCTCTTTCATTATATACATATTTCCATTACAGGTATGCGCCATTTACAAGCCATTGTGGGTTAAGGGTCATGCTCAAGGACCCAACAGTGGCAGCTTGGCAGAGGTGGGATTTGAACCCTGAACCTTCTGGTCCAGAGTCCAGTACTTTAACCGCTAGGCTACCACAGTCCACGAAACAAGGGAATTTGCGTTATTCCGAAACCGCCTTCTGTGGGAATCACACAGCACATACGATGATATCACACAAACCTCACCTTGCCAGAGGCTGGATAAGAACCAGATCGCTTCAGCACAGCTAAGCAGTGCTCTACCGCTGAGCCGCTTGGGTTGGACTACGCCTCTAGCGAGGTCATAAAGTTGCATTTTAAGTATCCTCAGGATTTATCCTCAGTTTATGGGGGCCCGTCTGCATGGTCACCGGTGTATGAGTGCGAGGTACCATAACCTTAGTTGTGAGTTGGCCAGCCCGTGGGTATGGACCTTATCTCTGAATATGTCTTTATGTATATTGGTTCCCAAGTCTCTGCACTGCACTCTCTTGGATGTATTGTTGATTTTATACAGTACTGTGCAAAAGTCTTAGGCCACCATTAGATTAGATAAACCATTGTTTTAGCAATTTATTAAGGATCATACACCTGTATTAGAATACAACCAGAAAATACAAGACATTTTTAAAAAACAGCCTCTATAGGCTACAGTGCCAAGTGTTTAGTGTGAACACCCCTTACACTTGAGCGATAGCAGCATCTGGCAGCTTCATCGGGTTGCCAAGTTGGTCCTTCTACAGTCCAAAGAAGCTTGGTCAGGAATGGTCATTTTGGAAGGGGATAATGGTGAAAACGCTAATGTGCTAAAGCTCACAAAGGTTCATATTAAGATGAGTGGAAAAGAGTAATATGGATTGACGAAATCTGACATTTCTCGGTCCAATCGTTGACTATGTTTTCTACAGTGGGGCAAAAAAGTATTTAGTCAGCCACTGATTGTGCAAGTTCTCCTACTTAGAAAGATGAGAGAGGTCTGCAATTTTCATCATGGGTACACTTCAACTATGAGAGACAAAATGAGAAAAAAAAGTCCAGGAAATCACATTGTAGGATTTTTAAAGAATTGAATTGTAAATCATGGTGGAAAATAAGTATTTGGTCACCCACAAACAAGCAAGATTTCTGGCTCTCAACAACAAATTCGAATGGTGAGCCAAGACTTTTGCACAGTACTGCACTTCCAAACATGTTTGAGAATATGGATTGCTGTCAAGTACATTTTTACAAGCAGTAAAGCTTATTACTGGTAAATATGACAGTATGCATTGTATTGGGTTTTGTTTATAATCTAAGAGCCGTGTTGGATCTGTACCTGTTATTCATAACTTTCTGCTAATTTAATACACTGTATGTCTGTTTATGGAAATGTTGGACATAAAAGGAGCACAGAACCAGGTTAGAATAGTGTTGTCTGTTCACACCCTCAAACAAGGTTCCCTTCAGCTTGTGCTGATCTGGTATTTAGCGAAGCAGGAATTGATAATGAACTTATTAATTCCAACGGAGCAGATGGTGATAAGAAGATGAGGCTTCGGGAGCTGCTTCGGCCTCCTAGTTTAGCGGCCGGCGAGTCTGACCTGCTCCGACTCCCAATTCCCTCCTGCTCGATCTCGCACTTCAATCGTGCGGCTTCTCCCCAAACAGCTTGTTCTGCTTCCAACTACCTTCCCCTCCAGATTGTACCCCCTTCCCTCCCTAACGGGTACTCCTCGCTTTCTCTTTATTTGTCTCTCGCACTTTCGCTCTCACTCTCTGACTGCAGATGTTCTTGTTTTCGCTGTTGACATTAATGAAGAGAAAGTCATTAGCAAAACAGAGGTGTTTATCTATGTAAATAAACCACTTGGTGAAAAACCTTTATTTACTTCTCACACTAATAGTCCACCCACAGAATGCTGTAGCATTGAAGAGCACTTGGGAAATTTATAGTTTAATGCAAATGTTTGGGCAACACTGGTCAGGTGTTTTGTTGGTTTTGAAAAGGAAAGATCTTCTACTCTGCTGAGTGTAGCAATTGGCGCAGTTGCCTCGTTTTGATCTCGACCTCGGACTCTACCTCTGTTTGTGTGTCCTTCCCATGTCCATGTGGGTTTACTCTAGGTGCTCCAGGTTCCTCCCACAGCCCAAAGACATGCATTAGATGAATTGATGACACTATAGGAGGACTAGTTTTGTTGTAACCATGTGTCTGTCTTAAATGGCCATTGATGCTGAAATAATGCGTTAAATAAACCAAATCAACTCCTTTAAAAAACAAACGTCATTTAAAATTCCACTTATATGGGAATTAGAGTTTAAAAGTGGAAGTCCACCATTCATGTCTGTCCATCATACCATCCTCTTAAGTGTTACAGCTTTCCCCTAGACAGGGTGTCATTAGGGATGCTGTGTAGATGGTAGCGTTCCACCTGGGTTTTCAGCTGTAACTCATGCTTTTATGTATCAGTTTTCTGGTGAAAATGCCCTTTAAATTTACATTGCAGTAGCATAAGAAGACTATGTGACTATGGGAATGTCCAGTCAGTGTCCTGCTTCACAGAACGTAATGTAGATGTTAAATGGCGCATACAGTGGTGCTAAAAAGTTTGTGAACCCTTTAGAATTTTCTATATTTCTGCATAAATGTGACCTAAAACAACATCAGATTTTCACACAAGTCCTAAAAGTAGATAAAGAGAACCCAGTTAAACGAATGAGACTAAAATATTATACTTGGTCATTTATTTATTGAGGAAAATGATCCAATATTACATATTAGTGAGTGGCAAAAGTATGTGAACCTCTAGGATTAGCAGTTAGTTTGAAGGTGAAATTAGAGTCACGTGTTTTCAATCAATGCGATGACAATCAGGTGTGAGTGGGCACCCTGTTTTATTTAAAGAACAGGGATCTATCAAAGTCTGCTTTTCACAACATGTTTGTGGAAGTGTATCATGGCACGAACAAAGGAGATTTCAGTAAAAGAGTTGTTGATGCTCATCAGGCTGGAAAAGGTTACAAAACCATCTCTAAAGAGTTTGAACTCCACCAATCCACAGTCAGACAGATTGTGTACAAATGGAGGAAATTCAAGACCATTGTTAACCCTCCCCAGGCGGGTAGACCAACAAAGATCACTCAAGAGCAAGGTGTGTAATAGTTGGGAGGTCACAAAGGACCCCAGGGTAACTTCTAAGCAAACTGAAGGCCTCTCTAACATTGGGCAATGTTAATGTTCATGGGTCCTCCATCAGAAGAAACACTGAACAAACAATGGTGTGCATGGCAGGGTTGCAAGAAGAAAGGTCACTGCTCTCCAAAAAGAACATTGCTTGTCTGCAGTTTGCTAAAGATCACGTGGACGAGCCAGAAGGCTATTGGAAGAATGTTTTGTGGACGGATGAGACCAAAATAGAACTTTTTGGTTTAAAAGAAAAGCGTTATGTTTGGAGACAGGAAAACACTGCATTCATGGTGGGTCATGCAGCAAGACAACGACCCTAAGCACACAAGCCGTTCTACCAAAGAATGGTTACAGAAGAATGAAGTTCATGTTTTGGAATGGCCAAGTCAAAGTCCTGACCTTAATCCAATGGAAATGTTGTGGAAGGACCTGAAGTGAGCAGCTAATGTGAGGAAACCCACCAACATCCCAGAGCTGAAGCTGTTCTGTACGGAGGAATGGGCTAAACTTCCTCCAAGGCGGTGTGCAACAATTGTGCACAATTGTGTACAATTGTGTAGACAATTGTAAAAAGCACTATACACGTAAGTAGGGATGGGCAATATGACGATATTTTATCGTATCTTGATCAATTTAGTTCTTGTGATAGACAATGTGCTTCTCTGAACATATCGAGGGTATCATCAGTGCTTGAAGGACACCGACCAACTGCAAGTTTCATTATTAAGAGTGGAGTTGGTCCTGTTTAACTGGGTGAAATGCAGCACTTCTTGAATAAAAGTTCCTTTACTAAATATGGGGGATAATATCTTAATAGTAGTTTTTTTAAAGATCTGTCGCTACTGATGCATTTCGTCTGTGTACGCGTATATGTTTACCATATCGCCCACCCCTACAAGTAATTTGAACTTCTAATCGAATTTAGAGCAAGGCAGCCCACCGCATCACAGACGTCCTCCATACTGAACGGCGGGTATTGGGTTATAGTGTGCAGTCCCAAGTCTTTGTCCAGACATTCTGCTAATACTTTGAAATTCTTTCCTACACTACCTCTTATTAATTACTTCGCTCATACACACATGGACACACTCACACACACTTATACAGATCCATCATTTAGAATGGATGTGTGAGTGGGCTCCTCTCTGCGTGTTAATCTTTAATGGCTAACAGACAGACCTGAAGTTATGACGCTCTTGGGTGGGGACAGGGGTTCGATCCATGCGCACACACACCTCAGGGAGATATTAGAATCCATCGGCCTTGCAGCAGGAGACGCGAACAAGCTGTATACTCAGTCACACACAGAGGAAGTATTGTGCGATATGGCAGCAGCTGTGTGTACGAGTTTCTCTGCGCGCCTATAGGGAGACCCGACTCTGCCTCGAACGCACGGCTGCTGATTGGATTCTTTCTTGAAGCGTTGTTCTTCTCTGGAAGGCAGTTCCTTTCTTCTTTTGTGTTTGCGTGCACGTGTGTGTGTGCGTGTGTGTAAACTCCACTGAAGAAGCTGTTAAGCTCTGTAAGCGACTCTTGGCCTCCTCTGTAAGGTCACTGACATGCTGAAAAACTGTAGGAGTTTGTTATGCCAAGCCCTTACTGGGTTCTGGATACTGTTATTTATTTTAAAAAAAAGAGAGAGAAAGAAAAAAAACAACAAGGTGCTGTTTACACTGATTGCAACCTTTCAGTCTGTTGCAGTCTATTGAATACTCGGTGTATGTGTGTGGGTGGGTGCTGTGTTCACGTATACACTGTATTGTAGTGTGTGTGTGTATGTGTGTGTCACTCAAAGCACGCTTGTCTTTGTATTTAAAGAATCTGAAGTTTTCGCTTCATTTGCTAGGTGTTATTAGGGCCCCTGAGCCGGCGCTTACTGTATAATTTCCCTGTGTGACAGACACTTTGCCTCAGCAAGACCGTGCCAGCGTCCATATTTACCATTTCATGCCAGGTTCTGTCAGCCAAACCTCATTAATTTTGCCCCGATCTTGTGTTTTCACATTTCAGACTTCTAATAAACTTTGCAAGTCGCACTTTCTGGACTTTGACAGGTGAGACAGGTGCTGCACTGACCTGTAAATAGCTGTTTTTGTTTTCGCCATATCTAAAAGCCAATGCTTTAAAAGCCAGATGTTATATGCTATATCCTGACTGAATTAAAGTTGAAATTGGTTCCACATTTGTGGCAATTTTTGCTGCAAAATTAAAAATACAAAGTAATTAGCAGACCGGTTATTTAAATGATTCCCATTAGACAAGTACATGCCGGGTGCTGGTGGGGCCCAGCTGTTAACATGCTAGCCCAAACTCAAAAATAGTCACAGCTAACTCGAAAATAAGTTAAGTAAGCACCAGCTTACTCAGAAATAGCAAGAACAGACTCAGAAATAGCCACAGCTAACTTAATACATTTCCAATTACATTTAAAGCACTTAGATGACGCCCTTATCCAAAGCGACTTACAAGTACATTGTATTCTTCTTAGTAGACATTACCTCATGCTAGCATAGGTAAGCAAAAAGAACACTACCTAACTAGATCCTGCTAGGATGTGATATAGGTACATTTATTGCATTTTCAGCCTGCTGATTGAAGAGAATCTTTAGTTGCTGAAGACAGCAAGAAGCTCAGCCATTCGGACATCCAGTAGAAGTTCATTCAACCACCTGGGTGCCAGTATGAAGAAGTCTTGATGATTGTCTTTCTTTAACCATGTGTGGTGGATCCAGTCGAGCCAAGCTTGTGTTGTGAAGGGTACGAGGTACAGAGTGAGGTTTGATTAGAGTCTTTATGTAAGATGCTTCGTTTTTTGGCTTGTAGGCCAGCATCTGGGCTTTGAATCTGATGTGCAGTTACAGGTACAGCCCTATGATTTCCGCGATGCCGCCATCCATCCATATGAAAGAAAGCAGTCGCCCAGTCTGGAGTGAGTCTTATCCTATTCTGCATCTAGAACTTGAGGTTTTTATGGCCTTCATGGCCAGGAAGCACTTCTTTCCTGAATTGTTTAACTCTTCCTCAGACCTTTTCTTTTACAAATGTTTCTTTCCGAGTTTCCTCCTCACTTCTCGAGCCTTGCACTTCACCAGCGAAACATCTGTGTGCATAAGGACTGCAGGTAACCGAGTGCGCTTCAGCCCCGCTAATGATAGGCAGCACTGCCCTCTCTCAAGAAGCGCCGCTGCTTGCTTTTCCACTAACGCTAACCCCGTGCTAACACTCAGCTGTCAGGCTTTTTCTACATATGTTCATGAAAAAAATCACTGAAGCAGTTTGTTTGCTAACCTTTAACCACCTGTAACTGACAGAAGATGCTCGGCGTTTCTCTACCCGTCTTGCTTTCTTTATTTAGGATGTTTTAAGATTTCAGTCAAAACTGGTTTAGCGACAGTGAAAGTGTCTTTAGTTTCACGTAGAAATCAAGTAACAGGCCGTGGAGAACCAGTGGTTAAAGCTCTGGACTAATAATTGGGAAGTGAACTCATGAATTAATCCTGGCTCTTTCTAGCTGCCATTGTGGGGTTTTTGATCAAAATATTTTACCTTCACCTTCATATAGTTTGTTTTTTATTATTTTTAGCCTTTTATTTACCCATTTTAACCCTACTTATGTTGGTGAGAGTTACCTGGGATGTGTTCATTTTCAGGAGTCCAGAGTCCATCCCAAGTTCCACTGCTCACAAACGTAAGTGCGCTAATAAGATAGCGTTACACAGCCAAGCTTTACCAGAATGCATTTTACAACTTTTTAACAGTTTAATCCCTTAGTTTTTTAAATGTATTTTCATTTCATCATGACTTCCCAGAAGGGCTACCAAGGCATCACTGTTACTAAAATTAGAATTTTTAATACAATCTATTCATTTTATTATGTACGTTTATAAGAAACAGCATGAGAAAGCTCTTCACAAAACACAGGCTATGTGACACCCCCATCAAAAACCATTTTATTTTGGTATGCTTTGGATTTTCGGTATGAATTTGGATTGAATATGCAGTGAGCAATACGTTGGTGACAGAAATTATTCCTAACAGTCCAAACAATTGTGGGTTAATAGTTTTGCTCAAGAACCCAACAGTTGAAGCTTGGCAGAGGTGGGATTTGAACCCTGGACCTTCCGGTCCATATTCCAGACCATACTCCATTACCTTAAGAGCTAGGCCACCACAGTCGATTCTACCCATATTGTTCATTTTATCAGTTCCACTTACCATATAGGAGCACTTTGTAGTTCTATAATTACAGACTGTACTCCATCTGTTTCTCTACATTCTCATTCTGGTGTGTTACTGTGTTGTTCTGGTACAATTGTATCAAACACAGCAGTGTTGCTGGAGTTTATAAACACTGTGTTCACTCACTGTCATCTACCACATTGATCCGCTTTATACATGTGAAGACAAAGACAGAAGCTCATCTGTTGTTGCATAGTTTGTGTTAGTCATCCTCTACTTCTTCATCAGTGCTCACAGGATGCTGGTGGCTGGATATGTTTGGTTACTGGACTATTTTCAGTCCAGCAGTGACACTGAGGTGTCTGCTCCACTCATACCAGCACAACACACTCTAACACACCACCACCACAGCAGTGTCACTGCAGTCACTGCACCTCCCAAATCTGTGGTGATCCACAAAGCAAATACTTAAGCAAAAATACACGAGAGCAATTGGCCCATGCCGATATCTCACGTTAAAGCACGAGCTCGAGGGTATTATTGAGATTATATCACAGTTCCGATATCGGCATTTATTGTTAGATTTTAAGATAGAGGAGAGAGAAAACGATTTGTTTATCAGCCTTCCGCGAGGTAAAATGGTTCCATTCTGTTGTTACCTCGTGGCTAAGACCTTCAGTCATTAAAGTCGAGGGACAGAATGACCAATAATTAATTAACCAATAGGTAAGGTACTGGACTATGGACCAAAAGAGGTCCAGGGTTCAAATCCCACCTCTGCCAAGCTGCCACTGTTGGGTCCTTGAGCAAGACCCTTAACCCACAATTGCTTGGATTGTAAGACTGTATCAATTGTAAGTCGCTCTGGATAAGGGCGTCTGCTAAATGCTGTAAATGTAAATATATTAACATCATCACCACCTCAAAGGACAACAGTGTGGTTTATCATGTATTCTCTTTCTAGTAACATGAATTTGTGTTGCCAGATTGCACGTTGGACACGATCTGTAAACTGTAAGCAGCTTCTTATTCACTTTTAGTCACTCCATTCATTCTACCTCAGATATCATAATCTGTAACCCTGTAATGCCAGACTTGTGGGACACATCCTAGTTATAACATGAATGGAACGTAGATGGAAAGTTGGATGTGGTTCCTAAAGAACTTTGGCACTCCTTAGTTTATGAATGAGTTTAACCTCAAGAACAGTTTTTTGCAGCATCGTGTCAGTGCTGCTGAATGAGCGCACACGCTGTTTATATTCTGTATTAAATCTCCTCCCTGATGGCAGGCCCAGCATATCTGACAATGGGTCTCTAACATGGAAGACCATCTGGAGGTGCTCTGCAGTCTGAGGGGGTTCCTCTGTCTCAATTAGCTTTACTCCATGGTGCTGCTATGTCAGATCGCTGACCTGCCACACCTTCCATATGCACACCCACCTACACGCACACATGCATACTCCAGGGCTGGGTGTCCACCAGGGTCAGGCCTGACCAACAAGATGAATGCGGAGGAATTGGTCCGAGCATGTGTATGCAGATACGTGTGTAATGTGGTTGTAGGGAGGCCGCGATCCTGTGATTGCTACCACATGTTGCTTGTCGCTGTGATTCTGCCTTTGTAACGTGGGCTGCTTTGGTTACTGTGATCTTTATCCCTCTCTTTTTCTCTCTTATATAATAATAATCCTCCTCGCCATCGTCCGTCCACGCATGCCATCCTCTCGCCTCACACAGCCTGCCTGCCAACCTCGTGCCATTGCTATAACAACTGCTTCCTAAAGCAGTAGCTTTAGTTGCTACAGCGAGGCTCCTCGCGCCCATCTCTCCCCCACCACCCCCCAGCCATATGTGAACTTCACTTGGCGAGAGTGTGGTTTTACTAGGTGTGGCCTACAGCACTGTGCAAAAGTCTTGGGCCAGCATTAGTTCTGTTGTCTGAGCAATGGTGTGATGTCCACATATGACATTTCAAACTTGGATCTGTCACTCCATACTCTTTTCCACTGATCTTCATTCCAGTTTTTTTAGCTTTAGTATATCTTGGACTTTTCACCCTGTTCTTATCCTGAAAAAGTGCTTCTTCTTGGCTGCTACCTTTCCAGAAAAGACCATTCCTGGTCAAGCTTTGTCGGACTATAGAAGGCTCAACTTTGCCTCTCGATGAAGTGTAAGGGGGGGGTCACACTAAATACTTGCCGTTGTAGCCTACAGAAGTTGTTTTGTCATTTTTTCAGGATTGTGCTGCATACAACATTTCTGGTTGGATTCTAATAAAGAGACTGAGACATGATTATATATGGTCATTATATCACTGCTAAAACAATGGTATATCTAATTTAATGGTGGCCTAAGACTTTGGGCAGTACTGTGTACCAGGGGGTTTCATCCTTTTAGTACATGTGCACCAAAAGCCTGGTAACCTTTGCAGGGAACAAACTGAACTGACCCCCTTGCTGAATCGAACAAGTTCCCCAAGTTCACCTGACCAGGCCAGAGGTACTGCCGAAACGTGAACTTAAGTCTACGTGGTGGTAGGCTATTGCATTTTTTGCACAGAACCACAATCGGGGCCAGTGAGCCAAGTCGACAAGTACTGCATAAATAGAACTAGCCAAGCAGACTGAGCAGCTCTTGTAACAGAGATGCTTCGAGTACACAGAAAGCCAATCAGGCTTTTAGCCAATCCCTCACAAAATTAACTAGACAATTGGCAGGCTTTTATTCTGCTTGGGCAATCCCAGATATTCTTGCCTAATTCCAGTATTAAAATGAAAATCTGCCAACTACACCTGTTAACTACGGTGTAGCAAGTCACCTGATCTGTACAGCGTATAAGAGAGCATGTGTTTGGGAAAAATGGCACATCTGGTAAGGTCTATCAGTGTGACAGTATAAACAGGACACTGAAATTTGTCAACGAGTGGAGGTTGATGTGATAGATTAGCAGCATGTCCATTGTGAAATCATGCTGGATTGTCAGATTTTGCACAAACTAGTGAAGTCTATACCAACTCAAGTCCATGCTGTCATTTACAGAAAAATGGACAACATACCAAATATAACAAATATTACATTTTTCAAAAGGGAATCAACTTTTCACTAATGATCTCAGACTTTTGAACGCCACTGCATACGCTTTTCTTGCCATTAAAGACCACCCTAGCAAGCCAGAAATTTGTAGAGGAGCTATAGTGGAACTGGAGCAGATCTACTTATAAGTTGCTTGTGCCCCCATAATCCGTTGTGCTGGAAATCCGTATTCCTGAGCCATAATCGTCGTACACCCTCTGCCAAGCTGTCTGTTTTCTTTCCTTTTATCGTACATAAATGCACAACAGTCATTAAACTTGGATGATCTCTGGACTTGAGAGGAAAGAGCATCTTAACAAATGGGTTTAATGATCGTGAGAAAATCTGGAGCGTAACTCCAGGGCTTGGTGAACCAAGAAGGATAGAAGAAATGAGAGAAAGAAAGACTCCGAGAGCTTCTCAGCAGGAGCCTGGTGTGGGTTGATGCTGCCTACCTGCTCTTGCATAAGCTGGTCATTCCTGGCACGGATGAACAGACTGCTGACTTTGGGAGGAGGGAGGGGTGCTGCGAACGTGGAGGAGAGAAAGCGAAAGAGAAAGAAGTGCGAGGGCCGTCGAGGAATACCGTCCACTGAGGGGGCGCTGAGGAACTCTATTCATGCTCAGGAATGGAGGAGAGCGGCTTTAGCAGATTACTTAGCAGCTGTCAATTAGCTGTACATGTAAATCAGACTTTGAGGGTTATGCTC